>JAFIRS010001381.1:0-372739 GCA_018342105.1 Gonioctena quinquepunctata | reverse complement strand
TAAACATAGATCGTACTACCAAAATAAATTTCTAGTCCATCTCCTTCTGGGTTAAAATCAAAAAAGGGATCAATTATTCGGTTCAAAAAATCACCAATTCTACCGGGGTTTTTCCCCAACTGTTCTTGGTTTTATCTTTAAAAAACATTTGGGAAAAAAACAACGACGTTTTGAATACAACTGTAAAATACCTTTTCCCGGGAACGAAACCGCTCCCCTTTCGATGGGCCGGTTTAAATTCCCCCAAGAAAACCGGAGTTTGAAATTGGTTATGTGTAGGACGTAACAAAAAATTCGTTAAATATAATAGTATTTTTGGTCCCGCTCCACCCATTGGATCGAAAAAGTTAAAAAATCCACTTTAATTAAAAGTCGTCATGGAAACATTTTTGGGACTAAATTTTTTTGTTCAAAAAACTTATAATTTATCCAAAAAACGATTCGGAGCCCAATATTTTTGGTTTTTTTGAAATTATGCTGACACCCAACGCTTTTTTAAAAATATTCTTTAGAAACACTTATTTCATAAAAAAATGCACTAATTTTTGACGTTTTGTTAAACTTGTCATTGAAAAATTCCTTTTACACTATCATGGAGGGTAATTGAAAATGTATCCCGCGAGGAAATATTGTGATATTTCTGTTCTGTTTATTTGGAGACAAATAAAAAAAAAATGTTGTATCAACACGTACGCAAATGGCGGGGAATCATTTAAAAGTTTTCGGTTTGTCCCTAAACCCCGCACTTTTATAAAACTCTTATATTACATTTTAAAATGTTCGACACTTTGGAAAACATCTTATTTTTCAGGAAAATGTGTTATGGATTTTATAAAAGTTACAAAAATATTCTTTTTTCAAGTTTATTTTCCACAAGTTTAAAAGCCAGAGAAATGGAACATGTGGTCGAAAATGGAATATACCATTTTCCATTGCTTTAGGTGAAATCCTGCAAAGATCGGACAGACACAAAATCCATTTTTTATTTCATAATTTTATGGTGTATAGAGGGTGTCCCGGGACTTCCTTTTCTTCTCGGAATGTATAGATGGGTAAAAAAATATCACCAGTACTTCATATAATTTTTGTTCCTAAAAGCCTTAGTTACAAGTTAGGGCCCTCAAAGTTACATAATGAAAAACGTTTTTCTTTGATAACTTTCAAAGTGAATAATCAAAATCATCTAAATTTTGGTGATTGACTAAACAAATGGATTCCTTCGATGAACTTCCATGCAGGAGTCAGTTGTTTTGCTACAAAGTCAGGAACGGACTACCCCCGATGGTCCACACCCCAAAACTTTGAAATGACAGATAATTTTTCAAAAGTTTTCAACAAAATAAGGTTACGTAGACAATTTCCTGAGTAAAAGTACTCGTGTAGAAAGTCGATCGGAGCAACGATTCTTAATAAAAATGCAGTTTTACTCGACGACATCAAACCCTATCGTCCACCATTATTTGAAATGAAAAATTTTCACAGTAGAAATACTAACGCTAAAGTTAATTCAACAACATTTATAACATGGATAATACAAAATATGCTAAAATAAAGTCGCAAACACCTAGTTGAAAGTTTTATTCACAATGTAGATATTTTTTCAAATGAAATATCAAGTTATGTAGATTCGTGGTGTTTTTGAACTAACAAGCTACTCCACCATGAAATATCGAATTCAGTCCATATTTTGTATATACGCGTGGAATAAGCACGTTTCGTGTTGTTTTATCTGAATCTCATGAAACTCAACATTTGGATGTTGCAAATTCGTATTCACAGCTTAAATGTTGAGGAGTTTCACTGATCAGTATAATTTCATGGGAGGAAATCTATAACCCGAAGATAAATTTAGCTGAAAAAACGCACATCGGAAGACATAACTGATAAAAAGCAACCGAATAAACTACAAAAACGGCTGCACTTGAATAGGTGAAAAATATCCGGTGAGTAAATTTATGTTCCATTTCTTCCACAGATGTTGACAAAAACACATTGTAGAAGGAAATAAAATTAGTGTGGATAAAAAATGACAACTGGAATGCGATTTCGTTTTGTTGAGTGGTGCGTTGTCATTGTATTGTCAATATTCTAATAGGACAGTTTGAACTGTTTTGATATGGCCGAACAGTTTACATTCAACGAATATACAGATATGCATGCATTGTATGGACGAGCATTTGGTAATGCTGCAGAAGCCCGTCGTCTGTATGCCGAGCATTTTCCTAATCGAACATTACCGGCAAGAGAAACGTTCGAGCGTGTCGATCGCAGCTTGAGGGAGACAGGTATGTCTAATGGATAATTGATTGGAGCCTGTTGTTTTATTTCGATATTATTGTAGGTTCAGTTTTGCCAAAACGAGGTGGTGAGGGCGCTCCTAGGGCTGTGCGTACCGTTGTATTGGAGGAAAATATTTTGGAAGCTGTCGCTGATGATCCTTCAATGAACATCAGAAACCTATCAGAACAGTTCCATATATCAAAGTCCACTATTCATAGAATAATTAGGGAACAACTGCTCCACCCATATCATATCCAGAAGGTACATGCCATGACACCTGAATATTTTCCAGCACGATTGGAATATGCCAATTGGTTCGTGGATAAGCAAAGAGAGGATATGACTTTTATTACTCGAGTTTTACTCACTGATGAAGCAGGTTTCAGTAGAGATGGAGTAATCAACTCTCATAATCTCCACATATGGGCCGAAGAAAATCCCCATGGGATATTACAAACCAAACACCAACGGAAATTCAACGTGAATGTTTGGGCTGGTATCATAGGAAATCATCTTATAGGACTATTCGTTCTACATGACCGATTGAATGGAGAACGTTATTTGGAGTTCATTCAGAATGATTTGAATGGACTTTTGGAACATCTTCCATTGCAAACTCGAAGAGATATATGGTTCAGGCACCTCCTAGTTTGATTGTGCGGGACCATCTGAACCAGATTTTCCCCAATAGATGGATTGGTAGAGGTGGGCCATATTCATGGCCACCGCGGTCTCCGGATTTAAATCCATTGGATTCCTTTCTGTAGGGGCATCTGAAAAGCCTCGTTTACGCTACACCTATTCACACCAGAGATGCATTGTTGAATAGAATTACATTACATTGTGAAGCCTTACGAAACGACTCTGGCATGCTATCTCAAGTGCAGAGAGGGTGTTTGCGCCGTCTAAGACAATGTATTGAGGGAGACGGGGGTCATATCGAGCAGTTTTTGTAGCGGATTTTGCATTTCTGTTTGTTCTTGAGGCTTGCGATTGATTATTTACACCATGAGTTTTGTAAGGTAAACGTTTTTGCATGATAAAAATTCGTTATGAACATTGTACCTATCATTTCTATCTTCATTACAAATTAATCTTCTCGAATAATGGTAGACATCTCAGGTTGGATGTCGTCGAACAAAAATGCATTTTTATCAAAATTCGTTGCTTCGATCGATTTTCCAGACAAGTACTTTTAATCAGGCAATTGTCCAGGTAACCTTGTTTTGTTAAAACATATTGACAAATCCCAGTCATTTCAAAGTTTTGGGGTATGGACCATCGGGGTAGTCCGTTCCTGACTTTGTAGCGAAACAACTGACTCCTGCATGAAAGCTCATCGAAGGAATTCATTTGTTTAGTCAATCACCAAAAGTAAGATGATTTCGAATATTCACTTTGAAAGTTATCAAAGAAAAACATTTTTGATTTTGTAACTTTGAGGGCTCGTAACTTGGTAACGAAGGCTTTTAGGAATAAAAGTTATGATTTTGAATATTCACTTTGAAAGTTATCAAAGAAAAACATTTTTGATTTTGTAACTTTGAGGGCCCGTAACTTGGTAACGAAGGCTTTTGGGAACAAAAGTTATATGAAGTACTGGTGATATTTTGACCCCATCTATACATTCGCGAGAGGAAAAGAGGAAGTCCAGGGACACCCTGTATATTTTTGGACTTCCCCATATTCGCTGATAATTAAATGTCCGATTGATTTGAAATTTGGCAGGTGTACATAATTCCGGTGACAATGCATTATGAAATTTTTTGTTTGGAAAAAAAATAAAAATGGCAGACAATTTTTGTGATTATGGTCCGATTCTATTCGAAATTGGTATCTAGGGGTTTTCGGGGTCGGAGATTATGATTTTTGTAAAAATTCAAAAATTCAATATGGCGGCTCCAAAATGGCGAACGAGTTTTGTTATTTAACATAATAAATACTAAAAAATAAAAAACAAATACAGATTTGAGCCTAGTCAAAGCAGTGAATTTGTTGTTCGGTAGTTCGATATCATCGGTTTTCCATAAGAGGCCAGTTTCTCACTTGTTCGGACCTATTCTTCTAGTGGTTTTTTCTAAAATTTCGATAGCTCGAATTTTATCTGGACTTTGCTTTTTGTTGTAATATTTCACCCCAAACATTCAATTTTGAAGGAATTTTCCACAAGTTCTTCCAAATCTTCATACTGATGATTGATAAAAAAGGAAAATTCTTCGTCTACACGTCCCAAATAATTTTTACCAATTTTCCAGTAAAACCCTCCTAGTTTGGATCTGGACAAAACAGAGTCATTTTTTCCTCCTTCGTGAACTTCTCTGGCAATGATCAGGTCGATATTATCCTGCCCAATGAGGTTTCGTGGTTGTACATTGACCAAAGATGATATTTTTATTTTTTGTAGGTCGCTAAACTTTTGCGAAATTCTTTTCACATCTACTGACTGCAGTGGCAGAGACAAATTTTTGACAGTTCTGACGTTTTTCAAATAATAGGCTGTTTCTTCATTCTGTCCGCATATTCGCAAATTAACTTTTTTCGAATCATACTCCTCAGAGGTCATAGAGTTTGTCGATTTTATCTTCAGAGCTTCAAAAGGTCCGGTCGTGCCAATTTCATCTGCCAGTTTGGCATCGATCATGGTGATGGTGGAAGCTTCGTCAAAAAGGGCATATGTATCCACTTTGCCTTCAGGACCACTCAGTTCGACGGGGGCCATTCTTAGAAGAATTTCCGTTTTTGTTGCTGTGTTGATGTGATGATTGACTTTCTCTTCGATATCTTCTGATTTCGTTTCGGGCTCTTTATGGAGTAGAGTATTATGTTCGAAGAGACAACCATTTATGACACACTCCTTTCTGCTTTTACAGAATTTCGTATGATGGGAAGACGCAAGGCAGGTAAAACATACTTTGTTGTCCCTCGCCCAATCCCAACGTTGGTCGATGTCCAGTTTTTTTAAGGAACTCCACTTTTCAACCTTATGTCCGTCTTTCTTACAGTATTTACATCTGAAAACTGTTTTTTCTTGTTGGATGGATGTAGAACAGACATATTTTTTTCGATTTTCTTGATACTGGTCCGGGACAACAACGTACATGACAGCTTCACTAATGTCGTCTAACCATTGGGAGAACTCTAGTATAGAAACACTTCTAAGCACTTTTTTGAGCTCGACAACTTTTTCCCCCATTCCATTTTCAAGTTTGGACTAAGTTTTTTCACAACATCAACCAGAAGTTGGGGATTTGAGATATATTCCTCACAATTCATGCTCTTGACAGTTACAGCCAAATTTTGAATTTTATTCCAGAAGTCCAAAACGGTATCCAACCTTTCTTTTCTCAAATCAGGGATTTTCCTCACGGAGTCAATGAGATTCCGAATGACGATTCCTGCTCTACCATATCTCTTCTCAAGGTTATCAATTATTTTTTCCACTTCTTGGGTGAATGTTAGTAGAGCGCTAACTGATCCTTTAGCCTTACCATTAAGACATTTTTGCAATCGCACAATGTTTTCAGCTTTTGAAAATCCATAAATCTTGGTGGTTTCTTTGAACCGATGAATTAAATTCATCCACTCCAATTCTGCTATTCTCAATTCAGTTTTTCTATGCACTAGCTTTTTCTCGATTTCTGCTAGTTTCCGTTCTCTATCGAGTTCTATTTTCAGTTGCCTATATCTTCGGGATTTGCTACTGGAAACCTTGCTGCTTTTATGGATTGATAATTAGTTTTCTTGAGGGTTTTCATCCATTTTCTTTTCGGACCTTGTGGAAACTTCATGAATATTCATTTCAGTTCTCCTGACTTTGTCAAAGTCGGTTTTTTCGTGAAGTTTCTCATTGCCATATCTGATAGATGCTTTACCTTTGGTGATTCTTTGGCTTCTTCTCACAGGTAGATACTTTGTAGACACTTCTTCCATAGAGCCGTTCTTTTGCATATTCGAAGGACCACTTCTCCAGTTAGTTTTAGTTTTATAGAAAGACATCTTTATATCATTTTTCGAAGAAAATAAATTTTTGTGACAGGACTAGTTTTTTATTTATTTGACACACCAAAAACAAAAGTATAAACATATAAACAATGAATAATCGCAAACAAGTTGGTTTATCTACTTTCCACACTAGAGTTTAAATTTTGTTTTTGTCAAGGAAAAATATATTTTTGTTTGTGAAGATATAAGTTTTTACGTTTTGTTCTTACTCTCATCGTTCATATATTTCCTTTTTAGTAATTTTTTGCCAAAGAAAAATTGTAATATTTTTGTAAAAAATGTGTTTTCCTTTTTTATACAATAAATAAATTTTCGTTGATCCTCATTATCAGAAATATTTTCTCTACCAGAAAATAGCTGAAAACTGAATACCCGCGTTTACGCGGGCAGTGTCACTGCAACTAAAGTTTTGGGCCAGTACGAGCCCCGCGTTTACGCGGTGGCACATAAATTTGCTGGTTTGTTCCAAAAAAAACATTCTTCTGTCCCCAAAACATAATATAATCTAAAAAAACATATTTCTCAATAAACAATTCGCTTGTATAATGTAATAGCACTGGCAGCGAACGTGTTGAGCATAATTTGAAAAAATAGAATGGAATGTACATGTATGTATTTATTTCGATGCCGTTATTGCTGAAATAATAACAGATCAGTGACTAGTCTCATACGTCAAACCTAGACATAATGGCACTAAAGATGTATGCATGCGAACGTATGAGCGAGATTCTTGGGGCTGGACGGTCTCGTCTGATACAGAATATCCGATCAGCTGAGGTATAGTTTGAAAGGCAGGTGTTGATAACAAAAATACGAAATGTTCTGATATGGAGCCTTTCATAAAATACGTTCGCATACAAGGAGTTATCGTTTGGTGTGACAAAATGTGACAAGGAGGACGGGGGTGTCTGAGGAAACGTGACGTTCGCACTTCATAACACAATTCTACTTAAAAAAAAATCTCGACTTCTTTTTATTGAACATGTAAAGAATCACACGTCTACCAACACTTCACTGCAACATTTAAAAAATTTGCACCAAAAACGAAAAAGATGAGGTGGTTTGTCGTATACAGCCAAGTTGTATTGCAGCTCGTCGAGCTCGAGAGCTACTATGCATATTAAGAGATGAAAGCGCTGGTACAGAAAATGAAGAGTGGATAGATGAAGATGAAGTAAATGGTAATTTCAAGGATGAATGAGAAAATACTTCAATACCAATCATAAATATTGCTGAGCATTCAAAATATCCTTGGACTTCTGATAAATAAAAACGTTATTTATTTGTTGGTTATTTTAGATATTTATTGATCTATTTAAATTTTATGATTGAAAAAATTTATAATTTAAAATATTAATATTTGTGACAGGATATTTATAGGGGGGGGGGTCAAAGAAAGTGTGACGCAGCGGGACGAAGCGGGGAGAGGGGTGACGTATTTCATGAACAGCCCATAACACTGTGTTACAAGATCACCACTATAGAATAATGGACAATAAATGACGGATATTTATGATGTGATGTGAACATGAAATGTGATAAAATGTATTTTTGAATTCCAATATCAAATCACTCCAGTGAAGTGAGCTCAAAATCTCACCTACAATGTAATGACATATAACTTTGACAAGAAATATTGTATATTTATTAAAATCATTTGATTGGTTGTCTCTGAAAAATTTTGGGACATTTTATTGGCTCAAAAATGATTGGGAAAATAGTCTGGTCAAATATATGAGATTTATAGCCATTTAATTGGTTCAGAAAAAAAAGCCGAATAGTCGAAATCATCTGCTTGGCTGTGATTCTATACCAATTAAATTATCGATAAGTTCAGCTTTATCACCTCTTGTATTACGGAAAAAACTCAATAGAATTCGTAGGGTAAAAAAATCGTCCAACGAAAAGCCCCATAAAAACAAACGACCAACATAAAATTCAATCAACAAACCGAAACGAAACCACGTAACACGTAAGATTCGACGGGGGGTTCGCGATGTCCAAGGTGGTACTGCGTTTCTTCCAGCAGGTGATCGAATCGGAACGACCGGCGACGGGGCATCTGCTTCCTTCCGGCCCTCCTATCTCGCGCCGCATCTCAGATGGATATCAGTGGCGGACGGTAATTAGACCTGAGGCCGCGAGAGGACCGTTATATTACACGACTAACTGACCACAGTGGACTTTTATGTCAAAAATTTATGTTTTCGTAAATGACGTTAATAAAGGGGTAATCTAACGGAAATAATATAGCAAAATATGCGAAACGGGGCCTCATTTTTAGACATAAAAACATTGAGAAAATCAAAATGGATGTGAATTAGACTATTACAGTATTAAGCGGTGATTTGATTATTTCCCACATTATCAACAATTATTTTTTTCAACGTGATATATAAAAGATGTTACACATGTT
The DNA here is from genome assembly GCA_018342105.1 of Gonioctena quinquepunctata. Taxonomy (NCBI): domain Eukaryota; kingdom Metazoa; phylum Arthropoda; class Insecta; order Coleoptera; family Chrysomelidae; genus Gonioctena; species Gonioctena quinquepunctata. Next base: position 364,041 of record JAFIRS010001381.1, on the reverse strand, counting down.
CAGAGTAATTTAAGTAAGCCGTGATAGAAATTAGTCAATTGGTATATGGATTACAAACTTGAAAATTGAGTAATTATTCAAATTCTAGACGAATTACGGTAATAGCTTTCAATATGTTGTTTTTTTAGCCACCATAGTACTTAACGAAAACAACTAAGAATTCAACAACAGCACAATACAACACCAAGATAAAAATAATATTTACTTCAAATTGAAAGAAAATACATTTTTGATGGAAAATATCAATTACATTAATCAAATACCATGTAAAGTAGAGACATAAATCTAAGAAGGTCGTAAATCAATATTAGCCGACGACCCTCATTATTACCTATTGTTCGAAATATAGATAAGCCATAAAAGTGTGTGTCATTTCAAAGATTTCCAGGTCCGGATTAAAATATCTCATGAAATAGTTTGGCATTTTAATAATAGTGGGCTCTCCATTATTTTTGGTTTTTGTTGACAGTTTTGTATTTAAATTTATTTGATCATAAAAAATCTCGTGAGGTTGATTTAGAACCCTTGGTAAGGATATGTTTGAATACTTTGTAAATAATAAAATTTACTTACCTGGCCACCAGACTTTCAGTACTAATAAGCTATTAACGAGATTATAGCGATAATGGTCTATTTACGGTTACAGAATAAATGACCTACCAGATTTGTAAAACAAGACTGTTTTCTGACCGCTTTCCAATTCCAGGAATGAAAGGGGGAAAGTTAAACAACATTTAGTCATTACCTACCTAATATTCCGTTGGGTCAGTTGTGTCTATTTTGAAGTGTCTATTCGCTTTTTGTGTCGTGAAAAATGTGGCGTCTATGGGCTCATCCTGAAGCCAGTACTTCAACTGGTGGTCGTAGAACCACTAGTCGACAAATGTTACACCCTCATGATAAACAAATTATATTAAATGTTTATACCTTCCTTTTGGAATGTGGAATGTCAAAGGATCAAGCTGTGCAAGAAAGTGCTTCTTCAACCAAAACACGGTATTCCACAGTGTTTAAAATAGTAAGTAACCCTATTTTAAAAAGAAAGAAACGAAAAGACTCTGGCGGTTCAAGGAAACTAGATGTCTGTGATGTAGATATAATTCGAAGAACAATATATGCCATGTATAAAGAGCAAATTGTGCCTACATTAGATATTTTAATGAAACGGCTTAAAAAAAATGAAACTGGTATCCAGTGTTGCAAAGAGACTTTAAGGAAGTCTCCTTTACAAAACGGATTTAAATTCAAAAAACTCACTAGTAGCAGAAAAATCATAATGCATCTGTGCGCCTTAACAAATGGAGATTTGAATATTTATTGGCAATAAACGAATTTAGAGAATATGGTAGAACAGTAGTGTATTTGGATGAAACTTGGTTCGATACACACGATATTCCAAACAAAAGTTGGGTAGACTCATCTGACTTGTGCCAAACTAATGCGCCGTCTAATAAAGGAAAACGCATTACGATAATTCACGCAGGCACCGAAAATGGTTTTATACCAAATCGGCAAATAATATCAAGGACTCTTTAGTCGATTTTCATGATGATACTACAGCCGAATTATTTGAAGACTGGTTCCAAAATAAACTCATACCAAATATTCCACCCAACAATATTATCGTCATGGATAATGCTAGCTACCACAGTCGAAGACTAGATAAAGCACCATGTTCAAATGATACCAAAACCACTATATAAGAATTTATGTTAAATAATGATATGTACTATGAGGAAAAGTACACAAAAAAGAAATATTTTTGTGATTCATTGGCTGAAAGCTTGGGACATACGGTGCTCAAACTTTCTCCTTATCACTGTATGTTTAACCCAATTGAACATATACGGCATCAGCTTAAGTCAGCAGTTCGAAGAAATAATACTTCTCCAACCTTGAGTTCAATTGTGGTAGCTCTTATTCAAACAGAAACTGCAAACATTCCTGATAGCAGCTGGGCCAAGTATGTTTCCCATAATAAAAAGGTGGAAAAGTCATATATGGATATAGAAAAAAATCCTAAAGAAAAGTTTTTTATCAATTTGGATGACGACAGTGCAACTGATCTTCGTGAGTAATTTTGTTTATAAATACCTTTTATCGAGAAACTGAACTTTTTATGAAGTATAAAGTTTGACATTTTACATTAATTAGGTATATCATATATAATTATATATAGATATATATTATTATATAATATAATTATATATATATATATATATATATATATATATATATATATATTATTATATATATATATATATTATTATCATATATATATATATTATTATCATATATTATATATAAACAAACAATTCTCAATTATATTCAAGCGATTTTTCTCAATAATTTAACCCAATATCATTATACCTACCTATAAAACAAAATGTAATGGCTAGGGCAGGTACAACTCTGCGTAGAATCCACCGCCTGCTGATAACTCAAGAGGTTGGTGATTTATGATTTCTGGTTCTACCATACTGACTGTGACTCGGTGTATATTGGACAAACGAACCAGTACTTGAAACAAAGATTAACATAACATAATTATAACTGCGTTCGGAAAAATAAAAAAAAATATCATCATCTTGAGGTCAGCTATGATTTGATTTCAGTTCCACGAACATTCTAGATAAAATAATTCTCTCAGCGAAAGATTATTTCTTGAAGGGACCCTCAATTCAAGTAATGATAATAATCTGTATGATGTTTTGTGACCTCACTAGTTATTGTAATCTAGATTTGGTTGGGAGAAGGTCAAAATAACTAGAACCACGATCGATCTGTTGCCGACATTTTGACTTTTATAAAGTCATCTTCAGGGCACTACAATAGGGATTATGATTTTTACTTAACATAATTAATAGAGTAACACAGTGAATAATAAAATGATGTTAGAAAGCACAATAAGAGTCGATCAAATACATGCATATTTGACTGTAAATTGGTCGATTTTTAAGAAATTATTAACATGAAATGACGTCGATAACATATTGGAATAAAAATTACGTAGAAAACAACAGGATACTTACAAGAACAGAAGCTTCCTTGTCGAAATAAAATAGATATTGATAGGGATATTTACATATACTCTGGGTTCTTCTTTCTTGTATTAATGGAATTTTTATGTGTAGAGTGCGTTTATGTTGGAGCTGCGATAAACGGCAAGAGCGGCGATACTAGCGAAGTGAGAAAATTAATTCATTATTTTGTATGTAGGTGTTCATATTGGAGCAACATATTGAGACACGCTTTGGTAGCCGAGTACGATAAGAGCGGTGTCTATTTTCTTTGCTTTTATCAAAGGTAGTCGGTATGGATATTGACAGTTTAATTAGTGAAGTATTTATCAGGCACATCTTGTGTAACCAAAGAAAAAATTTACTTTTGATCTTTCTGAAATACTGGATTTCGTTAGGTATGTTAATTTTCAAAAGAGATATTTTTTGTTATGGTTACTATTACCTTTCCTTTTGCAACTTAATTTATTATTCTAAAATAAATTTTGTGGAAAATGTTTTTGTTTACTTGTGACAATCCATTATGGATTTTTGTTGGGAAAAAAACAAAATGGCGGCTTCAAGATGGCGGACGAGATTTGCGTATATGGTCGATTCGATTCAAATTGGTATGTGGGGGTTTTGGGGTCGAAGATTATGAATTTATTGGCAGAATTCATAAAATCAAAATGGTGGCTCTAAGATGGCAGACGATCTCTTTGATTATGGTCCGATTCTATTCAGAATTGGTATGTGGAGGTTTTCTGGAAGATTATGAATTTTTCGTCAAAATTACCAAATTATAAATGTCGGCTCCAATATGGTCGACAAGTTTTGTGCTTATGGACCAATCTATTCAAAATTGGTATGTCAGGCTTTTTGGAGAATATGAACTTCGTCGAAGATTATTGATTTTTTGTCAAAGTTCATAAATTGAAGATGGTAGCTCCAGGATAGCAGACGAGTTATTCTTCAGATGGTCCCCTCATTGAAGAACTTGATAGCTCAGAATTTACAGGAAAAAGGCCCAATATTATTATTGATTATTAATTCCAACCGTACTTTCCTTTTCGATGAATTTTATGATTTGTTGATGAAAAATCACAATTTAGTAAAATTGTTAGCCCAGTCTGTGAATCAAAAACTGATCAATTTCCTACAAACAAATACAGATATCTGAAGGTTTTAGGTAATAGGAGAAGAGGGGTAGTACATGATATATACATAAAAACGTACAGCCAGTTTTGCCGTATTTTTTTATAAAAGTCAGAAAATTCAGTTTTGAGTCGTAGAATTTTTCGATTACGATTTAGAGAACAGTTGTAGTAGTGAAAGCTCTATGTATCAAAAAGACCTTTAATTTCATTTTTTATGCGTTGAAATAGATGAATAAATTCTCTAGATAATGGTGAAAAACCCTTTTTTAAACTATTTAAGAAATGTTTATACCTTTTGCGATAATTGTTATAAGTGACGTAGAACATCTTGGTTAGAAAGGCATTATGGGTCTTTATAAGTATGCCATTATGGGTCTTTATAAGTATGCCAAATTTCAACAACAATAGTTTATGAATAATTGCATATATTTCATCCAAAATACCGTTTATTTAAACAATCGTCATAGGCAAGATAATGGATCTAGATATATTTAAGAAAGTGAAATGGATTTTCGAAAGGTTGATCTTCAAGGTGAGTTGAGAAAATATGTTAATTGTTACAAAAATTGTTGTTAAAAAGTCCGTTGAAACAAGGGAATAACTTTATTATTTTTATGATAAAAGGCTCATTGAAAAGCTGGTTAAAAAACAAGTATTTAAAAAAATTCTCTTCTACGACGAATAGGTGCCAATATAGAAAAGTTGATTTTTCTAAATATTTTCAATTGATAAGTGTACAATTCATTCAATATGTATGAAGTCCCTTTAAGTGAAGGTACTCTTGCAAGAGCGCCGTGGTCAGGTGGAGGGGGGAGCAGCCCGAGCTCCATTTTCACGCGGCGAGTTTCTGATATAGAAACTTCAAATTGGAGTGCGCATTAAAATTTAACATCATCTCGGCTTCTAGACAACTAAGAAGGTAAAAATTTCGGCGAAACGTTGGCAGTAAAACTGTAAAATGTAGGAAATGCGTTTTACTAGAACAAGAATGTTTATTTGTTTGGTTTTTGTAAGAGAGTAAAGAAACTACTAATGAGAATCTTGAAAAAATAGACTCCTCTTTTCGTAGTTATGCAAATGAAATATATGGAATCGGTGTCGCGTAAGTAACTCTCGCACCAGCTGTTTTATTTGGGAATCCATTCTATCGTACAAAATTACCTAATGATGCTTCGGATACCTCTTTGTACTATTCACATACATATCCGTTCTCGTGGTATAATTTCACGAAACATTATTCATAATAATAGGCTGCCTTATCTAAATTTGATATAAGTTATACGATTCCGAAGAGAACAAAGGAATTACCAATTTCGATTTCTGCCCAATTTCCTAGAACACTTCTTGATGGATGCATTATTAACATTCATTGGTGTTCTTTACGGAGAACGATTTTTAGTGTATAATAGTTTTGGATAGAAATTCCCGAATAAAAAAATTGAACCACAAAAAATCAAGTCAGCGTGAAAGGTATAGAGTTGTAGTTGATATGATGTATATTTCGGCATGAATCGGAAAAAAATGCATAATTCAGGAATTTAACGTTTCGAAAAAAATAGAATACTTAACATAAGCTACCAGGAATATATTTTTCACGGAGCCCCCATGAATTTACATTTTATTGACTCATTTGCTATGATAAATGGCAGACATCTTATTGTTTCGTCCGCAAAAACATTTTCCGTATTCAACAAACTTTGAAGGAAATCTAGGAAATTTACACCATTTCAACTATTACATAGATAGATTTCCGTCTCCACCTTCATTGGATCTCAACCGATCTTTGACATCAGGAGAAGCCTAGCCAAGGAACTTGCAGAGATGTGAATTCTCGTGTACAGGAGAAATGACTCATTTGTCGCATCGAAGAGAGAGACTATGCAGATCTCAGAACGGACTAGGAACAATCTGCGCATCCTCCCAGGACTACTAGTATAGATAGAGACAGAGAAATCCTCTCGTGTGCATCCCATTGGTTCTTAGTACCTTTCCTAGCACTAGGTTGAAAATAATTAATGATGAGGGGTCTCCTTGCCATGATCTTTCAACATTAAAAGTTACGCACACTTAGTCTTCTGGAATTATGTTTGTTGAAAATCTATGAATGTGCAGGGGCAAGCTTATTTGCCTATTATACATTCCATTCCATTACAAATATATCGATTTGGTTCGGAGAAAGTTTCTAAAACTTCTAGTTTTTCGTGAAGATGATATTTATCCGATGAGAGGTTCGGGCCGTAGAATGATGGATAACCATAGTCATCGGGTGTTTATTTCCACGTAGCACTGCTGGATGAGGAAATAGCAAGATCCTACGTGGTTTTGCTATTTCCTAACTGAACTTCACCCCAATGTAGGTATCAGGAATTACAGCGTGAAGGATGGAACCTGTTCTCAGATGTACGGGGGGCGACTGGATATCATGTCCGGAGGACTCCCGATGCGCCGGAGAACTGGAACCATCCGCGGAAACCTGCCTGACTCAGTAATTACTCAACCGGCCGGCCAAGTAGACGAAAACTACAATAAAAATCTCCCCAAGTTCGAAGTGGACTGCATGACTAGTGGGTGGACTAGTCATGATTATATGAACTCCGGAGAAACTGGCAACCCCCGGTTCTGTGGTCTTTCCAAAGCAACATCAAGGGAGACTTTCGGCGTTGGGTAGCTGACTAAATTAATGCCTACTGGAATAAGGTTCCAGGGTAAAGACAAGCGGAAAGGCTTCTGAGCCCATCGCCAAAGAAAGCTGAACAGTTCTCGAGTTGGACAAGAAAAACTTGAAACTGGTAACGGGACAGCTCACCGGACATTGACTTCTGAGGTATAACCTCAAAAAAGTGGATGGATCAAACAATGAGTTGTGCCGTTACTGCGAGAACTTCGCTGAAACTCCAGAACACCTGTTTTGCGACTGCCAAGCACTGTTTTGTGAAAGGTTTGAGTTCCTCGAAGAGATTTCATTAATGCGCTCAGACATCAGGAACTTAGCTCCCAGGAAACTGATACTCTTCGCAAGAAGTCTTGGAACCCCAGGACTTGAATAGATGAAGGGTAATGTACAAATCTCATGAGTCGAGGTACGGAGAGGCTGAAAAGCCATATCGACCCCCCTACAATCTATTGCTGTCGTTTTATTTCTTGAAGTTGATTCACAATAATATCGACGTTTTGTATTGCATAAATTGGCTGTCCTTCGCTCTGGTCTTGCCGACTGGCCGATGGGTGTATGTATACAGGGTGAGTCAACAGGATTCCCGTGGTTCATTGCTCCTTAATGTATCACTAATTCGATTCCTTATATTTTTTTTGTCAAAGAGACCATCTGAGACTACCTTCCAAAATTATTCTCATTCATACAGGGTGCATCATTGATGCGTGACTAACCAAAGTTGTTCTTTTTCAAATGAAACACCCAGTTCCGATCGGCTGTTCCATTGGCTGCTCAACGATTTCTTCAATTTTGAATTATGTTGCGGCGTTGCCGAGTTATTCAAAAGAAATCTATTTTGTGGACTTCTTTTCGGAAAATTACCTATGTCACATTTTGAAATATTCAGTAAAGATAATTGGGAAATCGTTGGTCGATATAATGATGTTCATTGAGAATATAAAGAATTTTGAATAAATTGTACAGGATGTTCGATACAACAACACAAACTTAGCCATTTTCAAACCTCGGTATTTTGATTTTTTCAAATGGATCACCCTGCATATTTTCATTTAAATCAACTCCTTTTTAATAACACACACTTTTCTTTCTCCATGTCATGTACCCAAAACAACCCGTTTCCGAGATATTCTGGTTTAAAGGAATTGGTCAATATCAAATCAACAATTCTATCGATTTTTTTAACTACATGTTTGTTCATAGAAAATACTGATACTGAATGATGTTTCAATTATTTTTTTCCATCTTCGAAAGCATTCTTGGCAACTCATGAATAACTAGCATAGCAAAAAAATTTTCAAATGTAACTATTTTTTCTAGTTTCGTTATCCATGACTACCGCTGAAAACATGATTATCGGAATTTGTAAATAGAGATAACTGTCAAACTACAATCCAGTTGTGTTAAAAATATTGTGTCATTATGAATTATCATTCAGAGGACATGGTTAAAATGGTGTATGCTTTGAGAGGAAAGTGATGGCAATTGCTTACTGGCATCTAGATTATACGAACAAAAGTTTCCTGAGAGAAGACATCCAGACCAGCGAGCATTTCGAGACCTCAAAACAAGATTTGAGGAAACCGGAAAAGTATTTTACAAAAAGTTTGATCGTGCTTGTCCTGTAACGAATGATGAAAATACTCTTGATATTGCATTGCATATTACCAAGAATCCCCATGTGAGTACACGTATTTTTAGTAGGGAGTTGGGAATATCTCAATGTGGTGTTTCTCGGATGGTGAGAAAATGCAATTACCATCTATATCATATGCAGTTGATGCAGGAGCTGACTGAAAAAGATTTTCCAAAGCGAATGCGGTTTTGCCAATGGAGTGTAGATAAAATCAACCAAGAACCTGATTTTCTTGAGTATGTTCTATTTTCGGACGAAGCCACGTTTCACAACAATGGCCATGTGAATCGGCATAATATGCACTATTATGCAACTGAAAATGCTCATTTTTTTAGATATATCAATCACCAACAACGTTGGTCACTGAATGTTTGGGGAGGTTTCATTGGACGGCGTGTAATTGGGCCCTTTTTTTTCAACGGACATCTCAATGGAAGAAAATATCTAAGATTTCTGCGAAGTCAGTTATCAAATTTATTAGATGCTATTCCATTGGCAATAAGGCAGAGAATGTGGCTACAATAAGATGGCGCGCCTGCAAATTACCACACTGTTGTGCGGGAATACATTGATAATGAATTACGTGAAATATGGAGGACCAGTTCAATGGCCTTCAAGGTCACCGGACCTTACAAAAATTGATTTTTTTCTATGGGTATAAATTAAATGGGTTGTCTATCAAACTCCGCCTACAACTCGTGAAAATATGAAACCAAGAATTCGTACTGCTTCCAGGGAAATTTCAGAGGACAAGCTGGCACATGTGGATACTCGTTTCCGAAACAGATTGAGAGTGTGTATTGGTGAAAATTGCAGGCACATTGAACATTTGCTGCATTAATTATTGTTATTTTCTATTAGATTCGAATAAATATGATTTTTATGCAAAGTTTAATTCCAAATATGATACCAAAGGCGAACATTGTCAATATTTTCTGTGGAAAAATATCCATCTTTTGGATGTAGAATATTTTGGAAACGAGTTGTTTTAGGTACATGACATGAAGAATGAAAAGTGTAGAGTTATTGAAAAGGTTGATTAAAATGAAAATATACATTTGAAAAAATCAAAATACCGATGTTTGAAAATGGCTTAGTTTGTGTTGTTGTATCGAACATCCTGTACAATTTATTCTAAATTCTTGGTATTCTCAATGAACATCATCATATCGACCATCGATTCCCCAATTATCTTTGCTAAATATTTCGAAATGTGAAATAAGTAATTTTTCGAAAAAAAATCTACAAAATAGATTTCTTTTGAATAGCTCGGCAACGCCGCAACGGAATTCAAAATTGTTGAGCAGCCAATGGAACAGCCGATTCGATTATATGAAAATATACTGGGTGTTTCATGTGAAAAAGAACAACTTTGGTTAGCCACGTATCAATGATGCACCCTGTATGATTAAGAATAATTTTGGAATGTGGTCTTAGATGGTCCCTTTGACAAAAAAAAAGAAATCGAAATAGTGATACATTAAGGAGCAATGAACCACGGGAATCCTGTTGACTCACCCTGTATAATCATAAGGCCCCTATGATATTTATTTTGTCCCTTTTCTTGCATTGAGGATTTCTTGACGTTTATAGCTTATTTTCTAAGTGGAATGGCTTCAAGTTGGGTAAGTAACCTCTTCAATTTCATATGCTCCCAGGTGTAGCACCATGAAGTTGGGCAGCACTAGGCATTTTTTGAAAAATAATAGAATAATTTAAAGAGGTTTATTTGTTGTTCATAATTCTATAGATTCCTAGAAAAAGGTTTGTGTAATAACTCAATTGATTCACGTATCGAAAATTGAGCCTAGGATTGTTTGTTTACAGGTTTACTAGCATTCACTTGAAATTATATCTGTGAAAATGCTCAGAGGAGCTCGGGTTTGAACTTTCAAAAGATGATATTCTCCGAAGGGGATACAGGGGCACATATAAATATGGTGTATTCCAACTCCGATAGAGGTAGCTATCCAGCGTAAGCTCCTATTCCAAAATAAAATTCAGGTGAGTATTGTGATTAATAATATACTTCATTTGTTTATTCAAGCTGAATTTCTGTTTCCAGGAATGGAGTTGCAAATATAATGTCAGAATAGAAGTATTACAACGATAACCGATTTTGAATGGCGAGCTTGGAGGCTTTGACAAATTATATTGGAATAATTCCAAGTATTGAATGAATTTAAGCTTTATGAAATACAATACATTTTCATAAAAGTAACTTTGACCCGTAATAGCTTATCTGCTATTTCATTTCCCTCCACTCCGGTGTGCCACGAAGCCCACAGCAAGGTGACCTTGTTTTACCTGCTTAGTTCGTTTAGTTTTCGTAAGCAATCCAGGACTATTTATTGAGCTGATTACGTAAGAGCTCAGCGCATTGATGGTTGCTGCTGCATTTTTCAATAGCGCTTGAAATATACTTGTGGGTTTGCCCAAACTTCCGGAGTATTTGGTTCTAGGCCCATATACTCCTATTGCAATCATTTTCGCTGTTATAGACCATCTGAGTACCACTTGATGCCGTTTCTATTCAGCTCCAAAATTTTTGGGTCCCACTTAGTTTTGCAGCTCAGTGTTGTAGTAAATCCTTTCACAAAGCTCAACTTCTTCGGCATAGCATGCCCCGGAAGGAAGTGTAATCTTGTACCTAATGATTCCCTCCCTCATCATTCGATTTGTTTGTCATACTCTCTTTCAAGATTTGTAGGAAACCACCTCCATATCGGCCGTTGGACACGTTTTTATTGGTCGGTGGGTGACCATTCACAGATTCAGCCTGATGTAATATATGGAAACCCAATCGTTTAAAAAAAACAGATTTTCGAGTCGTTTATTATAATTTTCAAATGCAAACGTCTCCTTGAGCAGTTAACTGATTTTTTACTTCCAGTTATATAACGGATTATCAAATGCATTGAAAATATATTGATTGATATTATATCTGCAACTTTCCAGCCATTGTTCGTTTATGTCCTTCTCACAACTGGTATAATTGTTCATTGACATGATCCTTAGGATTGCAGAATGAACTATGATCCCGTTTCAGATTATTAATTTTTATATACTGTCAATAAATAACGCCATTATTATATACGAATAAAAGCTATATTTCAAATACTATATTCATAAAAACTATTTAACGGAAAATCAAATCACCGGAAAAAGAAACTGAAAAGCGAAATATAAAATAAATATTTTTAGTCGTAATAACTAAGCTCCCAAACTGATGTAAATAACTAATTTCGAGTCAAATAAACAAACAAGCAAACGAATTACTTAAAGCGTAAAATGATGCAGCGGGATGAAGTCAATATCAGCGATTCTAGAAAGCGATATCCCGATCGCAGTTACGATCTAAGTCTTCTGTAGCTCAGTTGGGAGAACACTTGACTGGTAATCATGAGGACGCGGATTCGATCCCTGCCCGAGGATATATTTTTCTAGAATTTAAAAACACTTGTCTGCAGCCATTTCTCTTCTACGTTTTGTTTATCGCTGGAGATTTCACGTTGCATTTTTTATATTATTTTGTTCTGATTATTTCTTCTTTAAAGTAATTTAATGATCTTCGGTGATTGGTTGTATGGCGCCGATCAAAATTAATTACTCACATTAGTTTGGACCTTATATATCAAGACTTATTCTTTGTTTTTTAGTTTCTTTTATCGTTTTTTAGTTTTTTTTGTCGAAAAAGGTTTTTATTTTTTGTGGCATAAATTACTACCTACTTAATTTTTGATTACTTTTAAAAAACTTACTCATCTACTTTTCTTTAACTATCAACTGTTATACAGGGTGTAATTTAACGACTTGCACACCCGTGAATGACGAGTGTATAAGCCCTTTTATAATATATTACGGTGGTTAAAAATCTGAAATTTTTTTATAACATGTTTTGTTCTTCGTAATATTCGATAAAATTGTGGGTAGCGCCACCCGCTTAATTTCAGGTAACCTACTCAGAGGAAAACTTTGGCAATTGCCGACTACAATAAACCTTTAACTCGACATTTGAATAATGTAGAATGTTGAGCTGAATGTGTGGTGAATGTATACATTGCAGGCTGCCTGAGATATATATTCAATTTAAAAGTGAAGAAAACAACTAACCTTGTTATATACAAACTGGTGATGAAGTCAGAACAAGTTGTCTTCATAATTATCACAGTCACTTGTAAGAAACAAATAACACCAACAGTATTGAAAAGGGAAACATTCGCAATTGAATATTGTTTTGTGAAATAATATCACGAACATTGTAGTGATTCAGACATTCAGAACACGTGAATTGAACACTGTTGCCAAGCCAGATTCTCGCATGCACGATTTACAAAGCTGTATACGAAACAAAGTTTGTTAGATTCTAATTGGCTGGTGAATGAAAGATCCTAATTAGCAACCAGTCAAAAAACAGTTCGCGATATGCAGGAGAATTGATTTGAACATTATTGTCTTTGTCTTTTGCTGGCTCTCAAAACTAAACACCGAGCTGATCCGTGCGTATTTTGAAGAGTACAAGACAAGAAGAATCACTCGTCACATTTATGAATGAAGTAGTAAATTTCAATTCTGGTTGTATTCTGTAGTCGCCAATCACTATGCGGGCGGTTTCGTACTAGATATATTAATATGATATAAATATTTTTTTCATAGAATGGCAATTTTTTTAAAAGACAAAGACATTAATGTTTTATGATCTTCAATTCGCCAGCCATTCAGAAAACACTAGTAGAATCTAACAAACTTTCATTCGTAGACAGCTTTTGGTGAAGGTCAAGAAATTGAGACAACCCAGTATTTTCACGAAATTTTCACAGGCGCTTCAGAAGACGATAAAAACCGTATAGCAATTGGAAATTTAGCGCGGAAAAGATAATTTTAGGGTATATGGGCCCTTGAATGGTCCAAAAAGAGGTTATTGGATGCCACTTTCGGAAACTGATATAAAGAATAGCCTTTTACACTCGAATGGTTTCTGTACAGTCATTTAACGTTTAAGTAATATTATAATCTTAATGTTCGATAATTCATGAAAAAACTCCGATTTTTCATATGAAATGTCAATAATCAAATATTGGTGGTTGCATTGATCTTGGCGTTTTATGGACATTATATCTTTCCAACTATTCAAGTCAATCAACATTTTCGCGAAATTTTAACGAAATTATCACAGGTGCTTCAAAACTAGATAAAAACACTTCAGCAATCGAAATTTAAGCGGAAAAAATATATTTTGGGAATTATAGCTTTTAAATGAAAAAAACTGTGGTTTCACTTCTTCAATGTTAGAATGTGTAGGCTTCGTAAAGTTAATTGGCTCGCATTCAACTTGGATAGCAATGTAAGCCAAGTTAGGTTGATGAGTTCCTTCTTTCTACGCAACAAAATGTTTGGAGCGAAGCGGTGCTTTGTAAGGTTGATTAGCATGCTTTCAACACGGATAACAAGGCCAGTCAAGCTAGGTTACGTTGTGTTCCTTCATTTTACGTAAGGAATTGGTTGGATCGAAATGTTCGCGAGCGGAGCGGAGCGTTGCGTCGCTTGTAAGGTTGATTAGTTTGCATTCAACTTGGAAAGCTAGGTTAGCCAAGTTAGGTTAGGTTGTGTTCCTTCTTTTTACGTAAGAAAGTGATTGGAGTTTTCTCGTATGCTCAGATGAGACACGCCTTCGGCATACGAGAAAACATCCAAGTCAAATGCGTTTCTTGGTCCGGTTTACAATTACTTAAAACAAAATGATCTGAAGTCACATTATTTTAATAGGTTTGGTAACTTTCTAAATGCGGCACATCAACTTCATGCCTAATTTTCAAAAGCTATTAGACACTCCCAAGAGTCGTGGTGATATATCATTAACCGACGAAACCAAAAAGGAGGAGGTTCTCTATTCGACCCGTATATTTTATGTTTTTCCATAATATTTTTTTATGTATGATCACGCATAACTTTTCACCGAGGCGGCCGATTCCGATAATTCTTTTTCCAGTGGATAGGGTGTACGAATTTGGTCCCATGAAAGATGAAATCCACCCCTAAGGGTAGCAAAATGAAGGATATTGATCACTCACCCTCTGAATTCTGGTCCGTTAACCGATTCTATCAGGCATAACTTTGTACTGGGTTCTTCGATTTGGATGATTCTTTCTTTAATAGATAGGGTATACCTTATATTTGGATTTCGAAAGGAATTAGCCACCCTTACGGGTAGAAAAATATGGGAGAATTGATTTTTCACTAGTGAACATTGGCACACACATACGTAGTTGACAATGACAGATCGCTACTGACATTATTCTTGTTCCACATCCGTCAAAATCAGTATATTTTATGAGAGGATGGAATGATATACAAAGTAATGAAATAAACTAACCAGAACAACGAAAATAATTTATATTACAACAAATAGTAGAAGTAGATAATCATATTATTAAACTGGTAATAGTTGAAGTCAGGTGGGTAAGTAAGTATTTTGGAAGTTATCAAAAAACAAGTAGGTAGTAATTGGTAGATACCAGCCACAAAAAATTGAAAAATAAAAACTTTTTAACAAAAAATTAAACCGACGAAATACGGAACTGAAAAGTAAAAAATAAAAACTTTTTAACAAAAAATTAAACCGATGAAAAAATCAACTGAGAAGCAAAAAATAAAATAAACCTTCTTAGTCTAAATGATAATTGAGCTCCTAAACTAATGTAAGTAACTGATTTTGAGTCGGCGCCAAACAAACTAGCAATTGAATTAGGTGAAGCGTAAAATGATGGCAGCGAGATGCACGGCTGCGTTTTGATGACTTCTTTCATAGATAATGATCTTCGATAATTGTTTGTGTAATGTATGTCAATATTCTATATCCATATTATATTATAAGATACATTTGGCAACCCTGCCTAGAATCCTTAGTATGTATTAGACAACGGTCATGCACGTTACATTGCAACGCGATCAACCTGTATTCATATATCTATCTATATATATATCATAACCTATTCGTTATATCTAAATTACCAGTGTTTTATCATAAGCAATCAAGTATCTAAAATAGTCAACAACATAAGTATTTTATAGTTTGTTTGGCGCCGACTCAAAATCAGTTACTTACATTAGTTTAGGAGCTCAATTATCATTTAGACTAAAAATGTTTATTTTATTTTTTGCTTTTCAGTTGATTTTTTCGTCGGTTTAATTTTTTTGTTGAAAAGTTTTTTGCATTTTAAGCTTCTATTGATACATATATATCCCTCGAACTATCATATCTCTTTTCATGCAGTAATAGTTATTATTTATATGCTCAATATGTATGTCGCATTTAATGTCAGTACTTTTTTTCTTTTGGTGGCATAGGCAACGTCGCATATCAGCAAACTTCAAGTCCTGGAGATTCTGATAAACATAACACAATCACCAACGTTTAATTTTTGACATTTCTTTTGTAAAATTTATGAAAAGTAATCGGAGTTTTTCCATTACTTTATCGAAAATTAAGTGATTTTAATATTACTAAAACGTTAAATGAGTATGCAGTTACTATTTTAGTGTAAAAAGAAATTGTTTTTATCAGTTTACAATATCCAAAAGTGACCTTCGGGGGCCCGTTTCTCCTAATATTATCTTTTCCGCGCAAAATTTTCGATTCCTATACTGTTTTTATCATGTTTTGAAGCACCTGTGAAAATTTCGTGACCTATTCCCAGCTTTGTGAACCGTGCATGCGAGAAACTTGCTTGGCAACAGAGTTCAGTTCACGTGTTCTGAATGTCTGAATCACTACAATGGTCGTGATTATTATTTTTCAATTGCGAATGTTTCCTTTTTCAATACTGTTGGAGTTGTTTGTTTCTTACAAGTGATAATTATGAAGTGCCTCAAAGCAGAGTATGAAGTCAACTAGTTCTGACTTTATCAACAGTTTGGATATAACAAGGTTAGTTGTTTTCTTCACTTTGAAATTGAATATCTATCTCAGGTAGCCTGGAATGTGTACATTTACCACACAATTAGTTCAACATTCTACCTTATTCAAATGTCGAGTTAAATGTTAATTGCATTCGGCAATCGCCGAAGTTTTCCTCTGAGCGGTCACCTGAAATTAGGCGGGAGGCACTACCCAAAATCATGTCGAATTTTACAAAAACAAAACATGTTTTCAATTTTTTTTCCGATTTTCAACCACTGTAATTCGTTATGAAATGGCATTATACACTCGTCATTCACGTGAAAGAGGTTAGATTATACCCTGTATATTATAATTACCTACTTTCACTATAAATTTTTACATAATATAAATACTAATAAAACAATTATATCTTTATACCAACATAGGAAGGCCTGCAAGAAATGCTGCTCGAATGAGAAAACGGTATTTAGAAGAATCTAGTAATGAGAAAAACAAAAGTTCCAAAAAAATAATAAGCTCAAACACGAGGTAGCTGCTGTAAACCGTCTCCATCATCAGATTAATTACAGGTCTCTATTATGTTGTAGTGTCATCAGGAATACATATGTGTGCCAAGTTTCAACAATATTTTTCTAACATCAGTAGAATTCTTGTTTAAATTCAAATTGGACCAAGTTCGAGGTATACTCTATTCAGTGAAAAAATAATCATCCAAATCGGCTAACAAGTAAAAATTCAGTGGGTCAGGGGTGGAATTTTTTTCAATTCAAAGGGTAAAATGGTAACTCCGAGGTATAGCCTATACATTAAAAAAAATCATCAAAATCGACCTACTCTGTAGAAAGTTATGCCTGGTCATACATAAAAAAATTAAAATAATAAAAAAATACGCGTTGACAAGAGAACCTCTCCTTTTTTTCGTCGTTTAAAAAAAAACTACATGCTGCTTTGGGTGTGATTACATACGAACTCCCATTTCCTGTCTGAAATAACTCAATCAATTCCCTACAAAATTCCAATTCCGGCCAAATACAAAAGAATTTTATTAATTCAACACGGCATTCCGGGACACCCACTTCAAAACAATACCAGCCAATCTTGAAACCCTCTGCTATAGTAACCTTATTCCACTGAAAAAGATGTCGCTCTAATTATTTATAAGGCAAATTAAATTTTCCACGATTCGACTTGTCTCTTTCTATCACTATCATTAGGGTAGTTCGGAAACAAGTGAAATGTGCGAGGGACAAGCACGCATCGCGATTGCAGCCTGCTAGATAACGCGTTTTACTCATAATTAAGATTGTATCAGGGCAGAGCTATCACGGAACACGGTGTATTTCTAATGGGTGAACCCAACGAATTTTCAATATGGTGTGAGGAACGAAATGGAAGAAGGTCATTTTGGTGGATTAGGCACGCTAAAGTTCGGAAACGGTAACGTTAGTTATGAATGTTGAGAATTATAGAGCATGCCGATGAATATTTCATTCAGAGTTCATTTGGGATAAGTTCACTCGTAGCCGAATAGCTCAGATATATTGAATATTGCCGTACACACTAATAACACAGAATTATGGAAATTGGAAAGACAATGCACAAAATATAAAAACTTTTTAACAAAAAATTAAACCGACGGAAAATGGAACTGAAAAGCAAGAAATAAAATAAACCTTCTTAGTCCTAATGATGGCAAGTAATTTAATTATCCTCGTTGATTGTTTGTTTGGCGCCGACTCAAAATTAGTTATTTACATTAGTTTAGGAGCTCATTCATTAAGACTAAGCAGGTTTATTTTATTTTTTGCTTTTCAGTTCCGTTTTTCGTCGGTTTAATTTATTGTTAAAAAGTTTTTATTTTTAAATTTTTTGTGGCTGAAATCTACTAATTACTACCTATTTAATTTTTGATTACTTTCAAAATACTTACCCACCTTACTTCAACTATTAACAGTTAAATGATATGAATTATTTTTGCTAGTTCTGGTTAGTTTATTTCATCACTTTGTATATTATTCCATCCTTTCATGGAATGTAATTATTGTGACGGATGTAGGAGAACAAAAACAATGACAATAGCAATCTGTCAATGTCAACTACATATGTGTGCCAATGTTCACAAGTGAAAAATCAATCATCCACTGTTTTTCTACCCCTATGGGTGGATTATTCCATCTCAAATTCAAATGGATAGATAGATATTTATTTGCCATTAAAGTGTTACAGGGAACACAAGGTTTTGTCATTAAAACTAAAAAAAATTATAAACTATAACACAAAAATCTAATATTAAAAAAGACAGAAAACATTTTTCCTTGATTTAAAAAAATAAGGAGAAGAGAGAAAAAAAAAGACAATAAATTTTTTCTTGATCAACAGACAGACAAGCAGACAGACATTTTCAACATATAATATTAGACACTACACAATTTACTCTCTGAGACGATTGCTATGCATCAAAAAATTCCTCCAGGTTATAAAACTTTTTTCGACTAAAAATATTTGTATTTTCTTCTTGAAAATATTGGAAGTTTCAGCAGATCTGATTTCTAGCGGCAGTTTATTATAAATTAAGCTTCCTGCACAGTAATGTGACTTTTTGAATGTATTTGTACTAACTTTTTTTTTTTATTTTTATGAATGAAGCAGGAAATTTTTGAAATATATATTCCGGTCACAGTGAGTATTCTCTGTTTTTGATAAATCTCTTTACAAAATTCTCTGTATTGCAAATTATATATGATTCTTATGATCCTTTTTTGTAGTACAAAAACTCTGTCAATATTAGTAGATTGGCCCCATATTATTATGTTATAACTCAAGATTCAGTAGACAAGTGAATAATAACACGTGTTCAACTCACTTTGATTAATTTCTTTCTTCAATTGTAGAATAGCAAACGTATTTTTTGCAAGTTTGGAGCATACTTCTCGATGGAACGTTAGGTTACTATCGATGGTTGTTCCTAGAAATTTTACACAATCGCTGGTTTCAATATGGCTTATATTTGGCAGAATATTTGTCTTACTCAGTGAGAAAGGCATGAAAACGTTTTTTTTTTACATTCATGATCAAATAATTTTTATGACACTACGATTTGAATTGCTTGATTACTATAGCTGATTTAGTCTCTAGTTCTGCTAACTTGTTGGCGTGAATGATTATTGATGTATCATCAGCATACATGTAAATATTTCCAGAAGTTACAAATTGTGGTAAGTCATTGATAAATATAAGGAACAGTAGAGGACCAAGTATTAAACCTTGCTCGACATTCAATTCCATTTCTTCGGAAGTCTCTGCAACTATATTCACTGCGATTCGCCTATTTTGTAGATATGAAGCAATCCATTCTAGTGGTTTACCTCTTATTCCTAATTTATTCAATTTCTCTTCAAGGAAATTTGGATTAACAGTATCGAAGGCAGCATATGCAGCTATATGTTCAACTATGAGGTATACACTATCTAATAAAAAAAATGATGCCAATCGGACAACCCAGTAGAAAGTTATGCCTGATGGAATCGGTTAACGAACCAAATTTCAGAGGGAAGAACGATCAATATCCTCCATTTTGCTACCCTTAGGAAAGGATTTTTCTATTCAAATAGAACCAACTTTGAAGTACATGCTATCCAATGAAAAAATAATCATCAAAATCGAACTACTCTATAAAAAGTTTGCGTGGTACCACATAAAAAAATATACGCGTCGACTAGAAAACCTTCTCCATCTTGATTTCTCCGGTTAAAAATTAGAGAAATTGGTCCATAATCAACAGCTCGAAAGGCAGAATGATAATAGCTTTTATTGATAGTTAGGAGACCTAATTAGTTCGAGAAATGTGTTTACTACTACTATCAAAGGGAAGAATTAGCGTTTACCCACTTACTTACACTCAACCAATATTCAAATATGCTCATAGAGAATAAAAAGAAAACTAATTTACAATATCTACAAATATAGGTATATAATAATAATGTGTTCGACACAAAAAAAAACTTTCCTGTATAGCAATGATAGTATGTCAGATCACATAGAATGGGGATAGACTGTACATGGATAATTATTTTATTTAGAATTGTAGATATACAACAGAAATACTTATAAATCTATATCATCCATCAACAGAAGTGTTTAAGATTTTTGCTTGAAAAGTCCAATGGAGGTATTCTTTAGATCATCTGGTACCTTATTGTATAGTCGTGATATCATATAGGAAAATGAAGACTGGTAGAGAGATGTTTTATGCATAGGTGGTGCCAATTTGGACTTGAATCTAATATTAATGTTGTGGATATCTGTTCTGAACGATATTTTTTCAAATAAGTATGGTGGATTTTTCTCGAGGATGATTTTATCGATTATATTCTCCCTCCACTTTTTCTGATAAGACTGATACGTTTTTTGATGAAGCTGTTTCTCTTTGGTTATTACAAACCAACTTAGATTTGCCACCCGCTACGAGAAACATTCAGAAATCCTGGGACCTTCCACTTTTGAATATTACCTCAAAGAATTCACTTGGTTCGTCCACGTCTAAATTAGAAAAGGCTCGTCTGAAAGCTGTTAGTATTGAAGAATCCGGAGCTTGGCTGAATGCTTTCCTTCTCTCGAAACCCTTTCAGATGACGAGTCTTTCAGGATATCTATTGGACTAAGACTGGGTTTAGATATTTTATTCCTCATAAATGTATATGTGATAGTGAAGTGAACCAAAAAGGAACTCATGGTTTGAGCTGTAATAAAAGTGCAGGTCGTATCAAGACATTATCAAGTCAATGATATCAATAAACGTTCTATGGTATCGGCGGTGTTAGAACCTCTTGGCAGTAGCCGTGATGATGGTAAACGTCCTGATGGTATGACGCTGATATCTTGGAAATGTGGCAAACCTGTGCGTTGGACTCCACTTGTGCTGACACAGTTGCAGCGTCTCATTTAGCAAATACTTCCAAGTCCGCAGGTGCTGCAACAATATCCAGCGAGAAATTGAAAAGAAAGAAATATCAGAATCTTGCACAAATTCCTCTTTCCGATCCAATAGCTGTCAAAACTTTTGGTGTCTTTGGCCCGGAATCTCTGTCTTTTATTAATGAAATTGGAAGGAGATTGGGCGGCGCTGCAAAAGATAAACGTTCAACGTCATTTTTGATACAAATAATGAGTAAAGCAATTCAAAGGGGCAATGCTTCTTCTGTAATGGGTACAATTCCTCCATCGCATCCACTGGATGAATTATTTTATCGTCCCAATTTTCCTACGAAATACATATCAGTCATCAAAGATAATCACTCAGTATCTTCCAAGAAATCAATATCAGTTTCTATATCACCTTCTTTGAATTACAGGAACAATGAACCTAAGGATTCTTTGTTGAACATAAGTGAGCATGCCTTAACAACAAGAGACTCCATTTCTACATTTGGCCTAAGAGGATTGAGGAATGTTTTGTGACTAGTATGATCCAATGTCTTTTGAACACCAAGGTTTTGTTGGAATTTTTCAAGAATGGTTTTTGTTTGGAGGATTTGAATACTACTACGTCAAGAATGAAAGGAGATCTAGTGAAATATTATATATCTTTGATGGAAAATATCTGGAGTCCTGATTCTTCTCGGAAAATGGTGGATACTTCACATTTCGTCCGTCTATTCAGAAACTTTGCACCTTCCTCTGATCATAACGTCCTAGCAGATTCGGAAGAGTTTCTAAGATACCTTCTGGTAGGTTTACATGAAGATTTAAACAAGGCGAGTGCAGAGAATCATCCATCACCAAACAACGATTTTGTTATCATGAATGATAATCAGAAAGCTTCCATTTCTTGGACAAGATATCTGTCTACTCATAATTCCAAAATTGTGGTTACATTTGCTGGTCAGCTGCAGTCTATATTGAGATTTAATTTTTGTAATTACTGCTCCGTTACTTTTGAACCTTTCTGGGTACTTTCAATCCCTATTCCAGACTTGCCAAACGAAGTCGTGAATTTAACACAATGTATCAAACTCTTGACAGAAGAGGAGCCTTTGACTGACGATGCGAGCTCATACGGTTCAACTTGTGGAATGAAAAGGGAATTCAAAAAGATGATTCGTATACAAACATTTCCAAAAATTTTAGGTATACATTTAAAACGTGTTTTTTTCGACTGATGGCAGTAAATTGGACAATGTGATTAATTTTCACATACAAAATTTGAATTTGGACCAATATTCTGCTCAGGATGGAATGAATACTCTTCATAATATCTATGCCATATCTCATCATAGCGGCAGCATTTCCAATGGACACTATACGGCATATTGCAAACACCCTTATTCTAATTGTTGGCACCTCTTCGATGACTCCCGTGTATTTTCCAAGATTGATTCTCCCATCTCCCAGGGAGCATGTGTCCTTTCCTATGAGAAAGTTGATGATAGTTGGATTTAACGGGAATTAGGACCAGGGAGTAAAACTAACGCTGACGATTCGGAATTAATTTATTCCTTTTTCAAAGCTGAAATGACAATATTCACGTATAGATTGAAACAAAGAACATATATCTATGACCCACTTTCAAAACTGAGTTTTTCCTGCTCGTGGATTCAACTAAAAAACTGTTGAGTAGTCGATACAAACTCTGGTCGATAAAAACACATTGGCACAAATTATACATTAAAAACTTTAAAACAACAACTGGATAATTTTGTTTTTCGAAGATGATAACCCGAAAAACATTTATTCGGCGACTTTGAGGTAAATAAACTTTATAATTTTCACGTCAAATTTATTTGGGTGTGTTAACGAAAACTTGAAAATAGTTCACGACGGGTTATTGTCCTAAGTATTATAATTTGAAGATAGATTTTCCACTTATAGTAATTGTTCTTGTACGACAATGTATCATATATAGTCTGTTCACGTCAAAAAGATGAAAACGTCACAAGATAACAGATTACAGCGTTGCCAATATGTGAGAACAGTAAGGAAATCAGTAGAACTATATCGAAAACAATATTTTCCTAGTCTTCTTTAGTATACTGTTTTACCTCTTCAAAAATTCGAATGGATTTTCTTCTCATCGTAATCTACTACTATGCCAAATTTGAATAAATTCTGAATATAGATTCTAAAACCAAAAGCACTAACATAAAAATGGTATCTTTACTGAATTTCTCAAATATCAATGAAAGCTGTTAACCTATTTTACTATCTCACTTACTTGAAATACAATCAAAGTGGCAATCAATATTATTTTTTTATAATAGATGTAATGAGCACTACAATATTTGATTTAAATTAATTTACTTCCATTTCTTTTATTACAACTCATTATCATCATCATCGTCTCTATACTCATCATGGGAATCAAAATTTATTATAATCGGCTAAACATCTTACCTATCAAACCCAACAATTTAATTTTTTGTTCGGTATGCCAACAAACTGATTTCAAGCAACTTTCCCATCAAATTCTAGACTCCTACGAATCCGTTATTAATAGAGAAGATATAAACACATTTTCCCAATCTAACTATCCATATTTTTATAAATATGTTCCCAGTCCAAATGACCTACTGTACTTAAAATCACCGAATCACATATCCTTTATCAGGATAATGGCTCAATTGAGAACGTGCAGTGAAGTTTTCACCAGATTCACCGCAAACGGATGTCTTTACACAATAAGAACCGATGAAATCGGTACTATCTGTAACTTAGGAGTAAACGAAACTATGGTACACATATTTTTCGAGTGTCCTATATACGAGAGCCTGCGTCTGCACCTATATTTACAAATCACTACTTTGAATGACCTGTTAGATACTCTCGATACAGGTAACCCGAAAACCTTAAATAATAGTGAATTATATTTCAGCGATCCTCAAGCTCATTCAAGAACCAACCAAACTCTTTGTTATAAGGATTGTAAATTATTTTCATGAACAATAAATCTATATACCTATCTATCTACTTAGATTCCATTCAACTTGAGTTGTTTGAAAGAGAAATAGGATATTGCTAAATCGATCCGAGAATATAGAAAAAAAAGTTATTTTAGATATTCTCGAATAAATGCTTGAAACTGCACATAGGCCATTTTATTGGAACTTTTTTCGATATTCTGCCATCTTCATAGTTTTTTAACTTGTGATCATGTAAAATTTCAATTGATTTCGAGGTTATTGGACAAGTAAAAAGTTTTTCAATACTCTAATTTATTTTCCTATATGTTGAAAACTTTATGAGTGTATAAATTCAATTTCGTTTTTGATGGCCCACTAAACAACTCATTTTGTATACAGGTTCCTTTCGAAAAATGAATAAGCCTTCCTCATCGACACGGATAGTGAAGTAGTTTTCGAAAATACTTGGGGTCGAAGTTTTTTTTGTTATAAAAACAGGAGATTATCCACGAGAATTCAATTGGTTTTTATTGAAATAGTTTTTTTTATCGAAAAGGGAGTCTTATAAACTAAAAATAAAAGATGATTTTTTTATTAAAATAAATTGATTTCACAAGAAGAATACCAGTTTCAATTTGGACACATAAGAAAATGCACAATTATTCAATATTTGTACTCTTGTTTCCATGAAATATCAATTATTTTGAACACCTGTTTTGGGGAAATAAATAGATACCTTTTTGTGGTACTAACTGAAGATAATTGAAAAACTCCCTAATACATCCCTTGTACGACACTAAAACATTTCACAATGATTTTGTACAGGGAGTTCGTGGACTACGAATCCAATTAAGAGATTATCACTTTCGATTAGGGTAACTTCAAGATTTTATGAAATAGAAAGATTTTGTGAACCATTTGATAATTTAAAAACTACAGGGTTACTCAAATTTGTTCCATAATATATCGCATCAATAGTATTTTGAACAAATAGCTCGTCATGAATATCTGGATAAAAGGTGATTATTTATTCAACAGAATAATTAATTCTCAAAAATTCCATTCCATTCATTTTGCAAGGGTATCCCATATTGACATATTATGTGCAATGTTCAGAAAAACCTCATGACAAATGTTTGCTAAAAATTCTGTTAAATATATTTATCTTAACGCCATATATTTTGGATACTTTTTATCAATGCCAATTTTGAAATTAGACACATTAACTTGAAAGCATTTGAAATATTTGAACAAAAATGCATTTTTTTTCAATTTTGGAACCATTGAAGCAAAGTTCAATTAATATCAATGCCATCATTTGATAATTTTTTTATTTTTATTAAGTGACAAGGGTATTTAGGAATAATCTGCCATTTTATAGAACTGTCCCTGATCGTAAAGCAAACTGTATATTGCTCTTATCATATTACCCTTAAAATTTTCTTCCCAAACACAAATTGTTTAATTATCAAGCAGTCATATAAATGAGAAAATTGATCTTCACTTCTCTTGAATAATTTAGTGAAATTTGTATTAAATTTTTTTCTTATTTCAGCTCGCCGAATCTGCAAAATATCTTCATATACCACACAAAAAGTAATATTATTTGGCTATTGAATATAAATACATCGATGGAAACTTTCATAGGAAATGTTACTTCTTTCTAGTACACAAGAACTGTTTATTTTCATCTCATCTGATGGAATTTGAGAATATTCCAGAGCCGTATGAAATTAGTTTTATGTGTTGTATTGTATCGAAACTTATGTTCAAATAAAAAAAAAGAAACATGAACTATCAAATTGAAAAAAAAAGTCTGAATATCAGTTGAACATATTGAAATATCCTTCAATCTACTCATTGCATTTGATCATTTCAGTTTCATTAGAGGTTCTGCACCATATGAGAAGAACAAATATTCATCGTACATTTTATAATTTTAATATGAGATTTATTCCCTTTTCAACAAAAACCTTTGTCACCAGGTATGTGTCAAAAAGAAGTTCTTTCAATTCAACCTTTAGTTTTCAAATGTGTTATTTGGTTGCAATATTATTCAATGCCTGAATCTCTCAGTAACAAGTATAAGGAAAAGATCATTTGAGATCTCTTACAATGTTATTTTTCAACTTGAATAAAGTTTTCAAGTGGTATAAGTGAAATCCTCATGTATTCCCAATATGAAGTGTGTAAAATAAAGTGTTGAACAGACCTGCGTCAATAATGGTCGTGTAATGTGCCCCATATAACCATGAACTCAACACACATGTTTGGTAAGGTATCAAAGTAAATTTTCGAATGAATGAATATTTTTGCAATTGCATTGACGTGTTGATTTTTTCCTGTCATCAAAAAGTAAATTGGAGTTTTTCAAACATTTTGCTATACTGAGTAGCTCCATCAAACCACGAAGTGAATAATCTTACATATGAAAAGATCACGTTCTTCCAATTCATCCTTCGAAGTTTCCAAATTGATATGTTTTCCTGAAATTACTGTTGTCATTAAATATTGTAGATGAATAAATCAATACAAAATACTTACCGTTTCTGTACATATCATAGATCATATTGCGAATTGCAGATTGATCGAAACCATCAATATCTACTACTGGTTTCACCTGATTTCGGTGTTTCGATGGACTGCTGAAGACTTCATCTCTATATACACATCACAGATCGCTCACAAAATTAAAATTCACAATGGGATATTTTTTGTTAAATTTGATTTCTGGCTTATATACTGGATGTCAAAGAGACTTGGTCCACGTTAATACCAAAATTTCTTGAAAAAAAATTTATATTTCTTGCAAATTTTATTAAAACAAATACAGATTTTGCACCCTTGATACAAAAATAACTATTTCAAACGAGTAAAAATAAATAGAATAGGTGGCGCCCCCTACAAAAAAACAAAACTACTTACTCAAAGTCAAATTCATTTCCTAAGCATTCTTGTGAAAAATGCAAAATAATGGTAATAACTTCAACACGCATCGATTATCAAATAATCGACTTGAAATTTCCAAGTCCAAATATCTAGAAAACGGTTGCTTATAGCGACTTGAAACAAGGGTAGCTTTTTTACGTAGATATGATAGAGGAATTGATTTTTCTGCTGAAAAATGTGCTAGAAGTACGCTAAAAAAAGTTACGAATCTTCAAAAAAGAAAAAGACGTGTAGGTGGCGAGTAAGAGCAATAATAACATCAGGTTCGAATTCGACACCTCAAAAAACCTCTCGATACCAATTTTAGTTCAATTAAAGTCAGTATTTCAAAAGTTATTTGAAAAAAAAGAAAATATAAATAAAACTTCAACGCCCTGTATCTTGGAAACAAAGCATTTTCGGACATATATTTATATGGACAATTCATATTGGAATATTGTGAGGAATCACCTCCTGAAGTTTGTCACTTCTGACTCACCCTGTATAATAAAAGCTTGTCTTTAATATTTTTTAATATTTTTTTAACGGAAATTTGGGTTGCTTGAAGTCATGTTGCCCCTCTATTTTAAATATCCTATAATGTTAATGCTTGACAGTTAGTTTTTGTGTGAGGTACCAATTTTCCGAGATACCTTTCCCAAGAATATTCTCTGTAAGGATATCACTTATTCAGTGAGAGTAATTACGTTTCCCCAACTCGAGAGACAACCTTGTATTTCCGTTCGACGACATACACACGCAACCCAACCGCAGCAGCAGTCATCAGCTCTTCTCGCACATAAACATAAACGCATCGGCAGCATCTCAACATCGCGATGAATCAAGCGGGCCTCGCAGCCAGCCGGCCCATCGCCGGTACCACTACGGAGAATCGTCCGGTTCGCGGCATCGGCGGGCGGATGCTGCTCCGGACCTCTCGAACGATTGGTTCTTCGCCGTCCAGCATCCATGCTGGGCTGGGAGGAGTTCCGCGCCACGCACGGTGGTGCTTCTTCTTTCAACGCCAACGCGAACTGGCTAGCCGGACGGGTGAAGATTGTCTACTGTTTGTAGATGCTGTCAAGTGACCTTGTTTTGACACACTCGATTTACCTCGGCGGTTATACTCATTTGAGATTCATGGCAAGTCCGTATTTTTTCAATCATTGTAAGAATGGGCATTACTCGAATAGAGTTGATCTTCAATCGTCATAACCAATCAATGCTACTTCCGGGGTACCGCAGGGTATCCACCTCGGTCCATAGATTCAAATAATAATATTAATATATCTTTGAGAGGCAACGCTGCATACAATTCATCGTAGGAGTGCAAGTTTTGTTCTGTTTCACCGTTCATTTGATAATTGAATAATAAAAATCAGTGGTGCCATCGAGACAATACATTTTCTTGAAAATTTTGTGACAGTTCTTACAACCATTCAAATTTTGTCATTTTGTGTCATATGAAACAATTTCACCCAATCATGTCAACATTACACTGAAAATGTTATACCAGTCATTTTCAACCAATCAGATGCTTTATTTCGACCTTGTTACTAAGGTAACCAGCAAATTTTCTGGAAATTTTTCATCTACATTAGCATGTAGACGTAAAATTAATAAGTGGAAATTTCCCGGCACATGACAGCTATCATATAATTAGTCAAAAATAATATTGAAAAACCTTTCTATCAATATTCAATTGAGAATATTTCCCTTTTCAACATGAATACCCCACAAGAGGTTATCTTGACGATGGAAGATAGTGACTAAAGTTTATCTTTCAGTCGCAGATGATTCCACATCTGATTTTATGAACATCCTGTTTATATTTTCAACAAATCAATATTGAAATAATATTGACAATATTTTTTATTTACTTATTTTATAAGTTGGAAATATTACAACAATTTATTAAGGTGTACATTCTATAATATCATTAATTAATTTTAAATTCCTCAAAAATTCCACTTCTACCTCTTCTTTCCTAAGTGGTGAATAAAACACATGACCGGTGTTTTTTTTAACAATATGCCTGTTTCATAAAATGAAAATAATACTGAGACACCAGTTTATTTCTTTGAGTATTAGATTTGTGTCCAAAAGAAGGCACAATATCACGCAGAATGTTGCCAATCTCTTTAAATGAGTTTTCTTGCTCAGTATTTAATCCAGATTCTTCCACTAGGTATATTAGATATTTTACATTTTTATGGTACATTTCAATGTGCTGTGATTCTTTGCAAAAGGAACACAATTCATACGATTGAAAGTTCATTTTATTATCACTTTTTCACTAACTTATGATTGTATACAATGTTATGAGGAACTTATAATGCCACAAATAAAATATTGATTGACAGGAGTAGTGAATGTCAAATCTATGGCTAACTTTACAAAATATTTCTTTAACCGGCAACATACGCCAACAACATTCTATTTAGAATAGAGAATAAAATATCCCGATTTCCTGAATTACTTGAAAAATAAATTATTACCGCTAATATTAATTTTTCTTAGAATTAAACCTAAAATAATATGAAAAATATTTTAAGTATATATGTATAGGTATAGTGATATATTTTTTGCTGTTTATCACCTTTGTTTGTAGTCAATATTGACATTTCCCTGAAACCCAGTAAGAAAATTGAATGAAATGAATTATTTTTATATAATAATGTATCTGATATTATAAATTTTATTTTACTAGGGCACGGAAAAAAAATATCCCGCAATACGAACATCCACCTTTATTTTTAATCAATATTGTATGAAAACAATCAATTTTATATAAAAATGTATCTGATATTATATATTTTATTTTACTAGGGAAAAATCAAAGAATATCTCCCGCAATATGAACGTATCCACTTTCATTTTTAGTCAATATTAACATTCCCCTGAAACCTAGTAAGAAAATTGTATGAAATCAATTTATTTTACATAATAGTTTATCTGATATTATATATTTTATTTTACTAGGAACGGGAAAACAGAAAATTCCCCAAACCATACAAGCTTCTATTTATTTGAATAACGTCAAATAAAAACTTAATGTTTCATTTAAAATAATCCGATAAAATTTTACAATCACGTCTTGATAATTGAATCTCATAATTTTATGAAAATTCAGTACTCAAAAAATTCCGTCAATAATTCATGCTCTGGATTATAAGTGATAATTGCATTCAGTGCAATTATCAATCACTATGACAACATGATTGGGTTTGACAACTTCATTCCAAATAAATTTCAAAATGTCACGTTTTGGCAATGCGAATGTTCAAAGTATAAATGCGCTAATCAAAGAAAAAATTCCCAGAAATACAACCTACAGTTACAAATATATTTGGGGAATATTTATGGAAATAATATGAGAAAGAAAGACGGGACCGAATTTGAAGAAGCAACGGTGAAGACAATGTGGAACGTTTCGTGCAAACTTTTGCAAAAAAAGTACTATAATGACTATAATTTATGATTGATCCGTTTAACAATACAGTATTTAAACCAGCCAGGGATGGCCGCGATGCAATCAGGAAGAAACTACAAGCAGATCCATGTAAACGTAAGTCCAGTTCAGCTTCGTTAAATTTGTCTGAAGTTAACAAAATAATATTGCTATGGGATGAAAGTACTCCTGAAGGTCTTATGCGTAAATTTTACCTTATTGCTGCTGTAGAATTATCGTGGCGAGGAGGAGAGGCAGTTGCTTGTCTGGTGGAATTTTTTCAAATCGAGAAAAATATCGATGACTCTCCAACAAATCGCATTAAATACAATCCGGTGTTCAGTAAAACTTGCCAAGGTGGTTCTAAAAACTGTACAAGTAGTAAATGGTTGGTTTCCAATAGGGAAAGACAAAGCTGCCCTGTACGTCTTTTTCATAAACTGATATCAAAACGAGGCGACAATATTACCTCATCACGACTGTTCTTAAAACCAAATCGACACTGGAAAAATGAAACTGACAAATGGTACGATAATGTACCTGTTGGAAAAAATACAATAAATGGATGGACTAAATCTGCTGCTGAGGCAATTGGCTTGAATGTAAAGGACAAAAAAATAACAAATCACTCGAAAAGATCAACTGCTGTTAGCGAATTGGCAAAAAGTGGTGTAGAAGAACAACAATTGCTGAAAATTACTAGTCATAGCAATCAAAATTCTATAAAACCATACTTAAATCTCAATCAAGAACACCACATCAAGATCATAAAAATTATGCGTGGTAATAGACATTCTATAGTAGAGAACAGCAACGAATCTAATGTTAAGTTAAATTTTAATAATTGTACTTTCACTAACTGTACTTTTAATAAATAAATAAATGTTTCAATGTGTTGAATTATAAAATTTTTTGTCAAAAAATTTTCCGAATATCCCTCGGACATTGACAAATAAATGCTTCATAATTTTGTTACCAAGGAACGAGCTTTCGATTGTCATAAAATTATCTCGTCTATTATCAATGTCCTAGGGATATTACTACTGATAAGTGGCTGATGAGAGTCGAGACAATTGGAAATAAAATGTTCCTCTCGTCGAGGGAAATATTGAAAATATTCACAGCATTGTCAATATACATAGAAAGAGAATATTGAATGAAGAATACAAATTGGAAATTTTTCCAGTGAAATTGCTGTTTATGGAGAGGAAATCATGGTGTGGCGTATATCGGCTTGTAACCGTTACACCTTTCAAATATTTTCGTGGGTAACTATCACTTCTGTGGCAGAGCCGAACACTTCAGTTAATGTTGATGGAATATGTTCATTGCGTAGTGACGATCACAGCTGAGTCTTTTCTACTTGTGCATAGCGAAGTCGCGGGAGAACTGTTTGTTTGAGAGTTGTAAAATAACTCCGTATTGCGTAGATCTATAGTGCTGGAGACTTTAATTGAAAGACTCGTTGGGACTAAGTTGAACTAGAAGTTATGATTTGTATTGAACGATGTCGAGAGAGTAACTAACTGAAACTCACTTGAACGATGTCGGAAACTCATTTTTATGTTCTAGCTAACTGTGTGGCTGTACTGCCCTAACCTCTCTGTTAATTGCCGAGGAATAATACCAAGAACTTTCCTTTGGGTTGATTTGGTTTAACGAATGAATACCTAATGAAATAGCAGTAATTTGGTTTTACCTAATGAAATAGTAGTTATCAAATTGTCTTATAATGGCAAAAATTCCCGAGAGGTTTGAACTAACAGGTAGAGTCTACAAGGAATTTGAAAACTATTTACACAATGTATGGAGGTAAATAAAAAATTCAACCCTGAAAGAATCAATTAGCGATCTTCCACAGGGCAGTGATTTGTTCATTTTGAACTGCCGAAATCAAAAAGGAGGAGGTTCTCTAGTCGACGCGTATATTTTTTTTATGTATGATCACGCATAACTTTTCACAAAACAGTTCGATTTCGATGATTCTTTTTGATTGGATAGGGTATAGATTAATTTAAATTTTAAAAAATTGTAGTATCTGAATTTACATGTGTAAAACAATATACAATAAGTCATTAATTTCATATTTTACAACTTCATTACACATTCTTGCTCATTAAATATTCAGTTAAATGTTGTTATTATGTTGTGACATAAATATTATTTATATATTAGGATTCCTATATTGAAAAATGTTCCTTACTCCCTCCCTTTAATAATTTTCTTTAGAAGATTTTTATCTGCTCGCTTTATTCCGGTACTTTTTTTCTCCTTTCCATCTCTATAGCCTTCACAAATATATTTTTCATTTGAGATAACAGGTAAACATCTGTATTTTTTTCATAAAGACACTCAGACGGGTTGGCTCTTGATAAATACAATGATTGCTCAGTGAATTGGCTAATTCATTTCATCAACATACAAGGTTACACGATTATAGAAATACGTCAAGAATATTTAACAATAATGAAGTTGTCGTGCTGATACATGTAGAAATAAGATGTTTTGCCATCTTTTTGAAACACTGAAACAGAATATTTTCCATTGCAAATCGTCCGATTATGTCTTATATGTCCCAAATTACCTAATTAAATAACAAATTGAATACATACATTACGATCATGCAGTCATTAAAACTAATTCTTGCACATTTTTTTGTTATAAGTAGGGGGAGATTCCTGTGATAATAGTTCGTGATCAGACACGATTGTGAAGTTTTGAAAATTATTCAAATTAAATTTTCACCTGAAACTAGTATATATAAAATACACACCCCGGAATATAAAATATTCGTATTTCTATCAAAGAGAAAAACTTATTCGAATCGGTACTCTCATCAATAAGTATAATTTTGTCCTCAAAAATACACACTGAATCATACACATATACCTCGGATATGCCTGCTAGCTCCCAAAAGCTAGAATAATAAATATCATTACTAATGGACCAGTAGGTGAATATATTCCACAAAAAAAAACTATAGTCTATAATCAATGAAAAGTATTTCAAGAAGCTACTAATGATGTTGATTAGAACATAATCTGTAAATGTGAACTCTGGAAACCATAAGCTGAACAAATGAGTATAGTTATTCTAATCCCAATTGGAACGGCAATAAAAATGAGAGCACTACGAGGAGTGTTCATATGCACTGCCCGGCAAATGGGATATTTTCAAACTACCAGTATTTTTACTTTCAAAGCGTTCCTGGTACAATCATAAAAAAGTTCAGTCGTGTGGAAGAGAATTCCTTCTCGAAATTTTTATGTCGTTCCAATTGGGATTAGAAATACTATACAACCGAATGTATGACCGATATATGAATATCGTTCAAAATAACATTTTTCATGTCCAGCATTCAAGCCAACCAATATATGAACTCTTTGTTCAAACGAATTAATCGAATAGCTATTGATTATCTATTATGGTGAAGTAGACATTCCAAATTCCATTGGATGTCGAAAATGACCAATCAAATAAGAAGTTAAAACGTTGGAAAAAGACACCCTATATATTATTGCATTTTTGGCTTTGCTATTGCTTTACGATCATTTTTGTATGCTACTTCCCTATACCTATCTCAAGCGGTTTCCGAGAAATTAATTGATTTCCTTATGTTTTGTGCAAAACATAGCTTCAATTAAATGTTTATTACCGGTATTTGGACGCGTACTCAGCTAACATTTTGGGTGTAGTTTACCAATGTCCTATGCATTAGTTATGTCTAAGGAAATTCGTTCTCCATTCCACAGGGTCGCTTAAAATTTGTGATTTTTCAGATAGATACAAAAATGGTGAAAAGTACATTTTTTTAAATGGAACACCCTGTATATCATCGAATATCCTGAAAGACAATTAAAGTTCCTTTCAAATGATGTATCATGTTACTATACCTAAATAGTCTGGTTTCCGAAAAAATAGCAAGATTCTATGAGAATTTAAAATATCTGCATTTGAATATGTATTATTATCCATTTTGACAGAAACACCACGATAATCACTGCTTGTCAAACTATGAGATTGTCTTGCTCTTTTCTGGTCACGGCACACTACTACCATTTCAATTTCCCAGTATAACAAATCGAAAAAGGTAACATTACCCGATTGAAATGATCTCGATTAAAAAATTAAATCAATTCCATTTTGGTAGCAAAACGATTACAAAATAATCAATATTCAATAAACGGTAGAGACAGGTATACGACATGTTCAGTGAAAGTTATTTGTATTTGTCAGTAGAATCCAAAAACAAAATGAAATACTGGGTGTTCCGTTTGAAATTCGAAAGTTGATAAGTACATGTGGCAATACTGCAGCCGTGAAAATATTTTTAAGAGCTAGATCTCGGTCTCTTAGCGTGGGATACAAAATTTCGAGTATTTATATCTCAGATTTCGAGGCACGTCAAATAGGCCATCGAGTTTGGAATACCCTGTATACTAATCATTCCTTGTACAATCAGTTCGTCATGGTATCATTCATACACTTGAATACACCACAGAACCTTCTGCATGTTCTCGCTATAATTTGATCACATTGACCATGAAGATAAACAATATCATCAAAACTTCGTTTGAATAGTTATTTTATTCCATTTTGATTCTTTTCTGATCAAATGAACGTGCAAACGTTTTATTATTGATGCACTAATTGTCGAATTTTCATAATGACGTATTCTATGACATGTGATTTTTATAGAAAGTTGCTTTTATTTCGGAAACCAGACTATTTAGACTAGGAGGAATCGGCGCATGAGTACCGAAAACTATTCCACCTCAATTTTTCTATGCGATCCCCTTCAAATTGCCCTACTGATGATATAAAGGCATGTTGCCATGGGGCAACCCCGTGCCATATTGTTTAAACCGAAATTGTTTAAACAATTGCAAGGAATTGTTATTTTTCAACCGGACAAATTTTTTTTATATTTTTTATGGAAATACAAATTAAAAAGTTCTCATGACTTTTCACGATAATGTTAATATTTTTAGAGATATGAATATTTAAAGGTTCGAAAAATCTCAAATTTGGGTACTTTTGACTCATGAAAAATATATTTACAAAAAAAAAATATATAAATAATTTTTTTTAAAATTCTTTATACAATAGTTAATAATATTCTTAATAGATATTTAAAAAAATTCATTGTTTATACCTGTTTTTTATTGTTAATTTCGCGCGCTCACAAGTATCGCTGCATCGGCCTTTCTGTGTCCTGAATTATTATTTATCATTTATCTTGAAAACTATCAACTTTATCAAGATTGTTAAAGAGAGCAATGTTATTAATAATGAAATTGCCTACAATTTTTTTTCCAATTTTTTTTTCTGGAATCAATTTTACAAAAGTTATTTAAGCATAAATCGGAAATGTAAAAAAATTTAAAAATAAGTATTTATTATCTATATCATTTTTATATATTATATTTTTACAGTCTTCTGGATCACAACCACATAGAAGTATGCAACTAATATTATTTTTTCACAGTAACAAGCTTTGGTTGCACAGGATTTCTTACAATTACACAATTTTTTAAGATCAGTTGGAAATGGGCTTTTGTTTATAAATAAAGGTACCATTCTCTAGTTTGTATCCGAAATTCGTAAAATCTAATGTTTCATATTGGGGATTCAATGCATTTTTCCAAATGTTTGTTTGAGCAGAAGCTCTAAGTGCATGCAAATGCAAGGCATCTGATGTGCACGGAATTTTCGATAAATTAATATTAGTGCCAAAGCAACGAGAAAAATACTTTGTCTAGCTTCATCCGCCGTGTTACCTTTTTTACCCAAAATATTTA
Source organism: Gonioctena quinquepunctata (assembly GCA_018342105.1). Classification (NCBI taxonomy): domain Eukaryota; kingdom Metazoa; phylum Arthropoda; class Insecta; order Coleoptera; family Chrysomelidae; genus Gonioctena; species Gonioctena quinquepunctata. Next base: position 327,603 of record JAFIRS010001381.1, on the reverse strand, counting down.
AATACAATCTTTCTAAGCCTTTCAACTCCTTAGTACTTAAATCCAAGCCATTGCCAAGAGGGACTAAAGCATCACGATTTTCTTTTACTTTTATCATTTCTAAAGCTTTTTTTTTGTGCCAATTTTACTAGTCGTATCACAACCCGTAAATGCGTGTAAAGCAGGTAAAATTTCACAAACCGGGTACGACGCATACTTGTGAGCGCGCGAAATTAACAATAAAAAAACAGGTATAAACAATGAATTTTTTTTAAATATCTATCAAGAATATTATTAACTATTGTATAAAGAATTAAAAAAAATATTATTTATATTTTTTTTATATTATTATATATATTTCATGGGTCAAAAATACCCAAATTTGAGATTTTTCGAACCTTTAAAAATTCATATCTCTAAAAATATCAACTTTATCGTGAAAAGTCATAGGACCTTTTCAATTTTATTTTAATGAGGAATATAAAAAAAATTGTCCGGTTGAAAAATAACAATTCCTTGCAATTGTTTAAACAATTTCGGTTTAAACAATATGGCATGGGGTTGCCCCATGGCAACATGCATTTATATCATCAGTAGGGCAATTTGAAGAGAATCGCATAAAAAAATTGAGGTGGAATAGTTTTCGGTACTCATGCGCCGATTCCTCCTAGTCTAATTTAGGTATAGGAACATGATACATCATTCCGAGAGTAAAACATTAGATCTCAGGCAATTATATTACCTACATATGTCTGTAGACCAATTCAAAAATAAAAGTCATTTGAGGCATATTAATCACAGATACAACACTAGGGCCAAACAGGAAAAAATGTTCCGCACTGAATATTCATTCAAAACAATTGGTCAAAGAGGATACACTTACCTGAGTATAAGAATATTCAACAGCCTTCCCAAGAACATCAAAGAATCAACATCCATTTTTTCATTAAAAAAAAACAAAGAACCATCTCCTTTCAACAGAAAGGAGTTATATCCACAATGTGATAGAACCGAATATTTGAATAATTCTCAACTTATTAGTAGAAATTATTAAATATTTAACTCACTTGTGATTATTGCTATTTTTAGGAGTTATTAGTTATTAAGTATTCAGTTTACCTGAGTTTCTATTCTATTATCTAAGTTTCTATTTTCTTCCCAATTTATATCTGACTCAACAATATTTCAAAAATGTATTACCTATATAGACATAGACTTTTTAGACCACGCGCTGGCTTAGCCTTAGTGGTATATCCTTGTTTATTCGTATGGTATAGCTTTTCGAATAAGTAGCTCGAATATCTTTTTTTCATAATATATTTTAAGACCATTTTTTTTGCATAATATATTTTAAGACTTTCTTGTCAATCAATGTGTAATTTTTAAGGAATTAACATTATTATTATTATATTATTATTATTATTAAAGGAACTTTAATTGTCTTTCAGGATATTCGATGATATACAGGGTGTTCCATTATAAAAAATGTACTTTCCACCATTTGTGTATCACACATTTTGAACGATCCTGTATAATGGAGAACGAATTTCCTCAGACATAACTAATGCAAAGAATATTGATAAACTACACCCAAAATGTCAGATTTGTACGAGTCCAAATACCGCAGTAATAAACATTTAATTGAAGCTATGATTCGCACAAAAAAAATCAATGAATTTCTCGAAAACAGTTCGAGATAGTTATGGAGAAGTATCATACAAAAATGATCGTAAAGCAATGGCAAAGCAAAAAATGCAATAATATATAGGGTGTCTCATTTAAAATATCAAAGTTGTTGCTACTTTTCAATATAAGTGGCAACGCCACAGCGCTGAGAATATTTAAGATCGATAGAGCAAAACTAATAACCCAAGAAACCAAATTTTCAAAATTATTCTGTCCCGTTCTCCAGAAACGTCTAATAGGCCATCGAGTTTGGGACACCCTGTATGTTCATTCTGCATTCGACATTAATACTTGTAGGTAAAAAAAAAGTGCGAACAGAAATCTAAGAAGGTCGCAAATCACCAACCACTTGAGTTATCAGCAGGCGGTGGATTCTACGCAGAGTTGTACCTGCCCTAGCTATTAAATTTTGTTTTATAGGTGGGTATAATGATATTGGGTTGAGATAATATTAGAAAAATCGCTTGAATATAATTGAGAATTGTTTATTTATATAATATATATATATATATATATAATATGGTAATAATATATATATATATAATATGGTAATAATATATATATATATATATATGATTATATTATATTATATATAATAATATATGATATACCTAATTGATGTAAAATGTATAACTTTATACTTTTTTTAAAAGTTCAGTTTCTCGATAAAAGGTATTTATAAACAAAATTACTCACGAAGATCAGTTTCACTTTCACTGTAGTCATCCAAATTGATAATAAACTTTTCTTTGGGAATTTTTTCTATATCCATATATGACTTTTCCACCTTTTCAATCTGGGATACATACTTGGCCCAGCTGCTATCAGGAATGTTTGCAGTTTCTGTTTGAATAAGAGCTACCACAGTTGAACTTAGGTTGGAGAAGTATTATTTCTTCGCACTGCTGACTTAAGCTGATGCCATATATGTTCAATTGGGTTAAACATACACTGATAAGGAGGAAGTCTTAGCACCGCATGTCCCAAGCCTTCAGCCAATGAATCACAAAAATATTTCTTTTTTATCGAATAACTGCGAAAACTTCTAGTAACTATTTTTCGTGTACTTTTCCTCATAGTACATATCATTATTTAACATATATCCTTGTATAGTGCCTTTGGTGTCATTTGAATATGGTGCTTTACCTAGTCTTCGACTGTGGTAGCTATCCATGACGATAATACTGTTGGGTGGAATATTTGGTAGGAGTTTATTTTGGAACCAGTCTTCAAATAATTCGGCTGTAGTATCATCATGATAATCGACTAAAGAGTCCTTAATATTCTTTGCCGATAAAGACAAAGCATTTGGTATAAAACCATTTTCGGTTCCTGCGTGAATTATCAAGTCCTTTATCGCAAGTGACGTCAGATAGTCTACCCAACTTTTGTTTGGAATATCGTGTGTATCGAAGTTTCATCCAAATACACTACTGTTCTACCATATTTTCTAAATTCGTCTTATTGCCAATAAATATTCAAATCTCCTTTTCTCAAGGCGCACAGATTCCATTAAGAATTTTCTGCTAATAGTGAGTTTTTTAAATTTAAATCCGTTATGTAAAAGAGACTTCCTTAAAGTCTCTTTGCAACACTGGATACCAGTTTCATTCTTTTTAAGCCGTTGCATCAAAATATCTAATGTAGGCACAATTTGCTCTTTATACAAGGCATATATTGTTCTTATTATATCTACATCACAGCCATCTATTTTCCTTGAACCGCCAGAGTCTTTTCGTTTCTTTCTTTTTGAAATAGGGTTACTTACTATTTTGAACACTGTGGAATACGGTGCTTTTCTTAAAGAAGCACTTTCTTGCACAACTTGATCCTTGGACATTCCACGTTTCAGAAGGGAAACATTTAATATAATTTGTTCCCTCTGAGGGTGTAACATTTGTCGACTAGTAGTACTACGACCACCAGTTGAAGAACTAATGAGCACATGCACGCCACATTTTTCAAGACACAAAAACCGAATAGACACTTTAAAATAGACACAACTGACACAACGGAATATTAGGTAGGTAATGACTAAATGTTGTTTAATTTTCCTCCTTTTATTTCTCAATTCGGAAAGCGGTCTGTTATCAAAACAGTCTTGTTTTCCAAATCTGGAAGGTAATTTATTTTGTAACCGTAAATAGACCATTATCGCTATAATCTCGTTAATAGCCCATTAGTACTGGAAGTCTGGCGGCCAGGTAAGTGAATTTTATTTTTTATACACATTTAAACATATCCTTACCAAGGGTTCTAAATCAACCTTACAAGTTTTTTTATTATAAAATAAATTTAAATACAAAACTGTCAACAAAAGCCAAAAATAATGGAGAGCCCACTATTATTAAAATGCCAAACTATTTCATGAGATATTTTAATCCGGACCTGGGATTCTTTTAAGAGACACACACTTTCATTGCTTATCTATATTTCGAACAATAGGTAATAATGAGGGTCGTCGGCTAATATTGATTTACGACTTCTAGATTTCTGTTCGCACCATACTAGTAGCACTTAAGAATTTATTGTGATTATAAGAGCCCAGAGGATCAGAAAATTACATTATCGTTGTTGAAATTTTAATATGATATTTCAGTCAAGCCCAATCTCTTTTCGATTTTTCGAAATTCCAAATTCATTGGTAACTAAAAATTCAAATAAGGTATGTTTCATTTAGGAATTCAAGTAGTTATATCAATTTGTATCAGTTCTCATTTCTATTACCAATGATAATGCTATGAAAGTTTATCAAACTTCGAGAAGGCAATAATAAAGTAATAATTTCAGTCTCCATCTGAATAGAAAATAACTCAGTCAAACTTTGTGGTTTCGCATGATCGCTTCGTAAATAATTACAGAGCCCAACAACTTAATTAAACATAAATGGCCATCTGTTCCTTATATTCGCGCCCAATAATTTGAACACCCCGATGAATAATCGAAGGGAACCGAGAAATTGACGACAGTGGTAGGTCATCATTTTGTTGCAGTTATATGAATGAACCATTCACTTTTTTATTTTCTCATATGATTTATAAAGAAAATGAAAATACATAGTATAAATTAACCTTTTTTTAATAAATTCATCTTGAAAATAATCACAATTGAATGATTTCATCAATATCATAAATACTCGAACATAAAATGCAAATAAAAATATTTCTATATAAAATTCATTGTAAAAATGAATTGCCTCAAAGCAGATATTTTAGACATGATGAGCAACTAATATTCTCAACTGGAATGGATCCAAAATTATTCATTGCATGTAATTAATACATCTCTCGATCATATGTTATGATAATGATTTGAGAATTGTTCTAGAAATCCTTAGAAATGCGCTGTGTACTAAAGGAACAAATACAGATCCAGATAGAAGCACAAAACAAGTCTTCATCAGTCTCCAAATATCTCAGTCAGCAAAGCATTCTTACTACAAAAATTATCACCAGGAATCAATATTATAGTTCAAAATAAATGTTGAAAATGAAAAGGTATGTTGAGAAAGCTAATGATCCAACACAAATAATCAATAAAATTTTTTGTATAGAATAATTAAAATCCATACAGATATGTCAATAAGTTCCTTCAAAAAATACAAAAACACTTTTGAAAATAGCATGTTTTGCAATGCGATTGAGATATACTAAATTGATAGCTTCTGCATGTTGAACAGTTTTTGAAAAAATCCTGTATTTTTAAACAACCTGTGACCCTAAATATTGCCTGAAGAAAGTTTCAGAAACCATAAGAACCCATCTTCACATAATTTATTTCCAGATACATTTTCGGCTGTCTAGAATTTTTCGGCATTTCGCCAAAACTAGGTTCATGCATTTTTTCGTTTTCACCATGTGTAACAATACATTTAAAACCAACTGTAGTTTACTCCTCCTGAGTATGAAGGAAAAACAACTTGGTTCGTGGTGCTGTAAGTTGGGAATTAATATAGTATTTTTCAATATTCCGTGAGCTCGTTGTTTATCTTTCGAATAAGATATCGAATGCAGCGCTATCTCAATAAACAATGACATCTGCGTTATGGTGATATATCGATCCAAGAACGGAAATATGGATTCTCGATATCCTAAACAATGCTTTTAACAAATAGTCATCTGCGGGATCTCACATATTTTTTTTCAACCAAGCATATCCAAAAATATTGTGTAACATTCTTGAATCACATAAACTCAATATGGTAGCAGAACCACTGTGCAAATAGGGAAAAGATAAATGCTATAGCGATCGAATCCATAATTATTAAATAACATTAAGTTTCAGAAAATTGACCCATGCATTCCAGACCATCCAGCCCAAAGTGCCCAACTAACTTATTCTGCAATTGGCAGAACAAAAAATAATAATATAACAGAAAATTCACAGAATTGATTATCGAGCAGTTCAGACATCTGCTAATCAAACTCAATACTGTCGTGGCTCCCAGGTGTTAGTTAAAAAAAATTAACACTCACCTGATCACCAATTGTCATGGGTTGCTCCACACTCGAGATGTTAATTAATAAAGTACCTAACCGCCTACCAAATAGGTAGATGGTCGGTGGTTTTAATAATTACCCCAAGTATGTATTGAAAGGGAGATCTTAATCACCCAGGGAGTAGTTAATCAAAGAGATCTTCGAATAACATAGAAGAAGATCTAAGAGCGGCTTTAGTCTTCCTCTGCCCTGAGAGATAGTTGAGCGTGGGTTGTTCATTTATAATTCAGATTTACAGACCTTACTATTATTCGAATTCACAGGAAATAATGCACGGGCAAAAGTTATAAAATGAATATAATTAATCTAATCTTAAAATACATGCACAATCGTTCAACATAACCAATCAAAACAAAATGAGCTATTTCGCTATTAAACAATTATAGAAGATGATAGTATGTCAAGTTTTGGTCTACAAAAGGGTAGTCACTAATATCAATATTTCTCTTCATTCCTATCCTTTTTACTTTCGATTAAGGCTTAACGCTTAACCCTGTATATGATAATAACCAAAATATTTAGGAATGAGGTACTTGGAGAATTGACTTTCCAAACATGATCTTTCAAACGTACTTACATAATTCTCAGGTAATTCACTGGCACTCACATTAACAATTGATTAGACGAATAGAAATTATTAATTTTATTCGCGCCTTCATTAAGTTGGGTTATTATGGTTTTATTATTTACATTCGTGTCTTGACTTTATTTAGCTACTTTTCTTGGACTATGAATAGAGATTATGAAATTGGCGTTGAAAATATGCAAAGTTTATGGTAGCACTAATAAACAGATGATGACCCGGTAGTTATTGTGTTTGTCGAGCCGATTTGACATTGTGGATTTCTCTTTGAACCAAATCTGATTTCGCACTAAGGTAGAGATTGATGATGCCACCAATTTAGCTTCATTATGAATTTTCTTGAATTTCTTGTATGTTTTACATCACTTATTTCAGACTTGAATTTAATTATACTTGTAATAAAGATTTCTAATTAAGTGCTCGCGTACATGGAGTCAAGTATATCGGATGACTGTCGAATTATATCTATCTATCCTTTTAGATTCCAGTTTCTTTATATATAGTCTCGATTCCTCCCTCTCGGTTGGGTTATTTCAGTAATTTAATGCGTGATTTTTATGTGTACTCATTAATGGTGTTTATTATACCAGCGCGTAAGAATACTTCAAATAGACCGCCCATCCAATGATGTATTTATAGATTTTTATGTGCAGTCGGCATCCGTGCCTAGACATGTCGGTCCCATTAACAAGTTAATTTATTACAGAACAAGAATGTCTCCTATGATATTCACCGCGACAAAGAGTTACTCTTCAACCGTAATAGGTCATTAAATGAACAATCTGAGAGAATTATGCCTTCCTTTAAAAATTACTGGTGCATGTGTTAGAACTTGATAATGGTTATTTCTTTTTCTAAGTGATTATGACTAGGCAGGGTTACTACAATACAACACGAATATAAATGAATGTTTCGAATCATTTTGGGAATATTTTTAATTTGTTGATATGGTTTCTTGGGTAACCTTCCACAGTCTGAAAATAAAAATATGATCAGGAAAATCTATACAAGTGTAGAAAGTATAGATAGATAGATAAACATGACTTTTCTCAAATGAAGGCCTTGGTGGAAGATCAGATGCGAGGTAACTTAGCAATCTGAACCAAAGGTAATTTGCTCATCACATAGGTACCTACCTACAGATTTAAATATATATATATATATATATATATATATATATATATATATATATATATATAAATCTATATTTTCTAAATGTTATAAACTGTGGTGTGCAATAAACGTATTATTATGATTATATAGGTGAAACGTCAAGACCATTAGAAGAGCGCCAAAGTGAACATCAGAGTTACATCAGAAATTGACAAATAACTGGATAAAAAATTGCAAAACATATTCTACCATCCAATGGCGATCATACGATTGAATTGAATAGGACGAAAATCTTGATGAAAGAACCTCATCAAGGGAGGAGAAAATTGAAAGAAACGTATTCTTCTTTTCAATAGCAACTGCTTTTCAACGAATTGTTGAAATGGACCATACATGGTTACCTCTACTTAGAGAGGAAGTGAGATATGGCAGAATGCTAATAAACTGATCTGAACCTCATATATCAAATGAGCAATACGTCACTCTCAAATCTTCTGGCAGATCTCAATTGACATCCGTCATTTGAAAAAGCAAAAAAGATTCTGCAAGAGAAAAAACCAAATTATTCGAACAATTAAAGGAGATTTAGAAGATTTTGAGAACGGGGGCAAATATAGTACCCCCAAACGTCAATCGAAAACTATATAGATAAGTATCTTTTGCATTTTTACTATTTTTTTGATAGGCGAATTCAGAATACGACAAGTTACTAATTGAATCATTTTTCTATAGAAAATATAATTTGGTGAACGCAATAACTTATCGGGGTGAACTAATTAATTTGCCCTCTCTACACTTGTATAGATTTTCCTGATTATGTTTTCATTTTCAGACTGTGGAAGGATACCCGAAAAACATTTCCAAGCAACGTCGTTCCTCCACAAAATTAATTTGCTTTCGAAGATTCTTTTCCAAAATTTTAAAGCTGAAATCTCCAAGAACATCTGCTCTTTGGTATACCTTTGAACTGAAAATTAAATCAATTTGGGAAACTTGAACGTCACCTGATAGAAACATCCCAGTAATATTGAATTTTAGAATTAATACAAACTTCATACAACAAAAATTAAACCGTTTGGGACGTGGCAAATTTAAAACTGAACTTGACCACGAAGGGAAAATAATTACAAATGATTCGCTGATGGTCTATCCATGATGCCTACATCCCATTTCAAGCAAATTAATTCCTTTTATCTGCAACCTTTCACCACGACTGAGATAGAAATAAAAAAGAATTGAAGAATAAAAAAATTACTGGAATGTATTTTTAATTGTTTTTATCATTTATTCTGAATTAATCTAAATGAGGCAATTTTGAAGTTGCTTAAAAATTTAATTAGTATCACCTTTCACAAAAAGGAGACGAATTCTCGCTCTTGAGTTATAGACCTATTGCACTTCCAAGTCCTACAATATACAGAATGAAAACCAACCAGGACTTTCTACAGAAACGGCGACGATTAACTTTAAATAAGAATGTAGAAAAAAAATACTATTGAATGTTTTTTATTTCCCGTGGGACTGACACTTTGAACTTATCGAAAATAAATATATTTGGTACTCGTGGAAACATACCAGAATGGATTCGTTCATTTCTGGAAGGGTGTAAACAATAGTGAAAGTTGAAGGTCACACCCACTCTGTTCCTGAATCCAGTCACAGAATATGAGTTACTCTCAATAATAAACAATATGAAGAACAGGATAAGCACTGGTATTGATGAAGTACCCATACACATATTGAAAAGCTGTGCCCAAGAGATTGTTTGTATTTTGACCTTCCTTATCAATAAATTATTTGAGGAAGGAATTTTTCCAGATGAACTGAAGATAGCAATAGTGAAACCACTTCACAAAAAAGAAAATAAGTCGGACATTTATAACTTCAGGCCAATCAGTCTACTGACATGTATATCGAAAATTATCGAAATAGCAATGGCTAATCGATTAGTGAATTTCTTTTCGAATTTGAACATTTTTTCTAAGAACCAGCATGGCTATCTGAGAAATAAGTCCTAGAAGCAATGGACAAGGGATTGATTGTATAGATCATGATATTTTATTGCGAAAACTTTATAAATATGGAATTGTGGAAACTCTTACGACTGGTTCAATTCATATCTGAAAACAGAAAGCAAATAGTAGAACTCAATCAAAAAGATAATAGGGCTAGATCAGAGGCTTTGAGCGTATCTATGAAAGTCCCACAGGGTAGTATACTTGGTCCAATATTGTTTATTATATTTATCAATGATATCAATGAAGTTATAGCAGACATAAACACTGCTCACATGATTAACTATGCTGATGATATCAACCTTTTAATAACAGGTGCAAACTTACCAGATATCATAAAACATTGTAGCAAAATAATACAATAATCAAAAGATTTTTTTTCTAGAGAATAAGTTGCTTTTGAATAGTGAAAAAACAGATTGTATCATATTTAAAATCAATGGCAGTATAGAAACACCACGAAATATAACTATGGACAGTCAAAAATTTATCTGTAATACTTCAGTGAAGCTTCTAGGTTTTCACATTGATGACACTTCGAGTTGGACTAGTCAGATAGACTATCTTTGCAATAGACTATCTTCGGTAACATACACCATGAGAGTTCTTAAAAACAATGGTAACCTTGAAGCACTAACAGCAGTATATTATGCAAATATTTACTCTGCTACAAGACTAGGCATAATCATATGGTGCTCAAGTAATGGGATGAACAGAGTTTTCCTATGCCAAAAAATTAATTATCAGGATACTTTTCAATATAAATACAAGAGATTCCTGCAGAGGAATTTTTAAGTTAAACAAACTACTGACTGTGTCAGCAATCTATATCTTCGAATTAATAAAATTCATTATCAATAATCCTGGACATGTTGACATACATCGCAAAATACATATTTACGAGACAAGACAAAAAAAAGGTTCTCATATCCCATTCATGCAAAATCTGTATATGAACGGAGCACCATCTATAGCGCAATGAAATTTTATAATAATCTCCCACAAGACATGAAAGATATTGTGGTGGCTAGCAGATATTTGAAATCTGTCAGATAATTTCTTCTGTAACCTAGAGCCCTATAAGAACGGAAGAATATTTTCTGGCCTATAGAAATTTATGAATCAAATTTTATACAAAATCGTGCTATGTATATACGTATTTATAGAAAAATTATTTTTTATAAGATGTGAATGTCCCATATTTTGAATTGTTTCAGTCGGTTTGAATGTTTAATAACTTTTTTAAATTTATATGTAAACCCATTGATTTTTTACTACAAGTTTTTGGACGTATTTCTCAGACAAAATATTCTGCCACTTGTGGAAGACTATAAATACTCTGTTGAAATAAATATATCTATCTATCTAAACGTTTAACGTCTTAATCAACTCTGGTATTCATTAAAGCAGAGTTCGGTTCCCAAATTTTTCTATCGTTTATCATTGACCTTCCTGATTACATAAGTTATGAAGAGGTGTCTAGGAAGGATTAATGTGATATCAACATCAAAAATTAAAAAAATTACTGCAGACGAAATATAAATAGTATCAAGTTAAATTTTTTTTGTAAAACTATCTTTGGAATCGCAATGGAACTATTCACTCAACAACCATTTAATTTTCAATATACTATTGCAAATGATTGATCAGGAATATCAAAAAACATTTATTCAACCAAATCAAATTTCGGTCATTTTTATAGTTTTATTTAATGTGTATCGAAGTGATTTCTGAGTAATTTGGATTTCTCACAGACACAAATTAACGAATTTCATTATATAATATTAGGCTTTTTTAGAACCTGTTCAGAAGTATTTTGTTTAGAAGTATTTTGATTTTATCATTAGCCTTGCTTACCAAAAAACATAGTTCAATTTGGCATTGACACAATGCTTGGGAAGTAGATAATTTTCATTATGTTTTAGGATAGCTTTTTTTTGGGAAATTTTTCAATTTCATTTTTTTTCCATTTTGTCAATTTTGTTTGGAAATTTACTATACAATTTTCGTCTTTCCCATTTTTTAAAACTATGGCATTTCTATTTCCTGATGAGAATCTGTCAAGAACTGATAATTTCCTAGATATGAAATAAAGAATATTTCAATCCAGTTAATAATCGTAATTGATTCTGTTCAAATATTTATAATATGACCATATATTGACTACAAATAAAAATTTTAAATTTTTAATATAAAAAGCACGAAGATCAATGCATTTGCTCTTTGGACAGTATGGAAAAGCAATAAAGATACAAGTCAATGATTCATTATGCAAAAGCTCAAGGCTTCTATCACACCGTTTGACTAAAGTTTGCCAAACGGTATTTAGCGGAAACACCTTCAACTAATATTTATCACTTACATAATTATTTACAACATCAATTTATATTATAAAGATATAATGTAATAGTTGCAATTTAATGATTTGTCATATAAATTTAAGTTATAGCTATTAATTATATACACAACCGATAAATAATTCATATGAACTTCGTAATCATTAATCGTACTACACAACTATACAAATCAATCATTCTAATAGGATATGGCAAGCATATAAAATAGTGTTTCGTCAAAAAAAAACAGGGACCAAAACAATAGACGAATTTCTCTGCTTGTTAATCTTTATGAAGCTGTCTAGTCAAACCATTAAATGGTTAAGTTATTGTGGTGAGCGTGACAGGACCTTCGAGCCCTTAAATAGTGTCCTTTCTCCGTAAAACGTCTAGTTCGGCAAAATTATTGTCGTCAAAAGTTTATATATGTCCGAAGGAGACTGCTACAAGTATCATTGAATTTAATTGCTTTTTTCTGTTCGTAAGTCCATTTTTCCCGTGGCATACTCTACAGGTATCTACAATTCTTCTCAAGAATTATCACTAATGCAAGCTGAAATGTTTTCCCATTCCTCAGTAAGTAGATCACAAGAAAACAGTTCCATAGAGAGCTTTTTCGTAAGCGATGAAATTACATGTTCAGCAAATGGTATGTGTTGAATGAAATACCATTATTTATAGAAAACTGAAGTGGGCTCTCCTTCTCCAACACACATGTTTTTGGTTTTGTTTTCGAATTAGTTTATTGTTTATTGTCAATATATTCTGAGGAAAAAGTCAGATACTTTATTGATTTCATTTTATAAGTTTGTTTCTTCTGTAAATGAGTAAAATAACCAACTGAAACTATTTCATGATACTCCGTTTATTGATTATCCAAAAACATTTGGGTACAACAAGAAAATAATTACCAAAGTTGAGTCCACCTCACCAAGTGCTACACAGTCAGAAAAGAGTTGTTAATTTCAACAATATCTAGTTTTGTTGAAAAAATGTTGCTATAATAAAATCAGCAACAATTAATCAGGAATTTACTACTCAAATTAATCCGGCTGTAGTTAAATTCATCCATTGTCAATTTTCACTCATTTTTTGCATAATAATGATATAAATTACCGTAGACGCGATATGAGGATTATGATTTCGCATGTGCAGGAATGTCTATGGAGGGCATACAACAACCGCCATTGACGCCATCACCTCAGTTTTTCGTAAGATTGAGATATTGCGGCAAATTGGAGTGAGCTAATATTAACCCTAACAACATTTCAGAAATAGGTTAGATATTTATTTTATCTTCAAATATTTGTATCATGAAAAATATAAATTTTATCAATCTCACTCCTAGCTAAGTTTTGTTCATTCTATTTCATTTGATTTTATTTCAAATGAGAAAGACTATGAGTTTGAGAGAGATAGACCGTTATATCTTTCACGTACGTGTTTATAAAACTTTTTTGTTGGTTTTAGTAATTCAAGTAAAAACACAAAATAAGCGAAAGGTACGTTCTGAGGTGGCTGAATCATCACCAGTTTCTATGATATTGTTTGTTATTTATTGTCTATTGTTGCCAAATGTGTATATTATACTTCAAGAAATGGCTTAACTTGTTTTTATGATTGGGAATTGAATAACTGAGTCAGCTCTCGAAATTAATTGAAATATTTATATGCACAGCAAATCTGAAAGAAGAGAAGACCACGAAAAATGTTGATAATGAAAAATTGTCATTCAAAATTCCAATTTGGCGGTGTCATCTTAATTTGAATTCCCAATATTGAGGTTTTCTGAATCCAAATGAATAAAATTTTTCAATGATTTGTTTTGATTTGTGATTCAATGTTTGATTTTTTATTTAAGTATTTGTTGATCACATCAAAGTTACTTATGAGTTTTAGAGGGGTTAACAACTCTTTCAGTAGGTGTACATCTCAACAGTTTTTCAGTACAACCAATTATCAAAACTCTTCATTACTTGATTCAGTACCTCAGTCTCACGAAAACATTTTCAGTAAAAAAATCTAGTACCCCTTTCAATACTTCATTAGTACCTGATATTCAATTAAGGTGTACAAAATTCTACCCAGTTGTTAACCCCTCTTGGGTTATGAAACATATTAGGCACTCTATTTATTGGGTAAATCTTCGATAACATTGAGCACACGAATTAAAAAAAAATGGTCTCCTGAACAAAAAATCCCAATGAAATTTTTGGCGAACGACTATTTTCGAAGATGCATGGCAGGTCCATTTTGTTCTGGAACTTCTATTTAATGGTCTTCAGCACTTTTTGCAAAAGAACGATCTACTGTTTCTGAAAAAAAATCACCCTTCTTCAAAACGTAAACAAATGCTTTGATTGTTTAACATTGATTGTCTGGTACAATTTGGCAAAGTTGCATGTTTACGTTTTGAAAAAGGGTGATTATTTTTAAATAGTGTTTTTTTGCCGCTAAAAAGTGCGGAAAACAAGTAAGTGTTATGTTTTGATTAAAAGAAGGACGAATTTTATGTGTTTTCAATAACAGAAATGCGAGCTGTCAGAGACTGAAAAACGGAAGTTCCACAAAACATTTGTTTGAAATTCGTGTGCCCCGTGTTATCGAAGATTTACCAGTTATTGTAATAAAAAATAAAAAAGGAAATACATAGGTCGCATTATACATTTTCTGTACTTATTCCAGTAAGGAGTAAATTCCCTGATGTTCAAGAAGAAATCCGTATCACCGATGTAGCGGGGGCCAAAATCAATCCCGATGTCTTCAACTGTTATTTATTATAATAGAGTATTTATTTTTTTATAATAGAAGCATTAAAATATTCCAAAGTTATATATTCTTGATTTATTGAACAACTCCTCCTGAAAAAATATATTACCAACAAATATTTCACAAAAAAAAAGTGATAGTAAATACTAATTGACGTTATTTGAAAAAAATATTATTTATGTTTTGACAAGAAATGAAACTTCTTTTCTGTGTAGTATGAAAAACGAAAAGAAAATAATCGACAACATTTTATTTCAACAACAATATAAAGAGAATGAGATTCCAACAGTATGAGGTTTACAAATTACTTCTTGTCAGTTAAAAATGATGAAAACTAGTAAAGGAATCGACAATATTACAATGTTAATTTCACTAAAATATTATGTTAATTCATTGAAGAAAGTAAATGAATTATTTCACTGTAAAAACATTTTTGGATCAGCTCAACAAAAAAAAGGTGAAAAAATAGCAACTGAATGTTGCCAATTTCACCAATAATACTAGTGGACCTCCTGGGTTTCTTATTTTTCGTTACTTCAACAAGTCTTTTCCAACAGTGTAGGTACGTGACTATTATTCATCAAACCAGTATGTTTATCAAGATTTCTTAGTTAATGAATTCCAACCCTAGCGACGAAAATTCAATGACATGCGACTGTTATAAACAAAACAGCAGTGTATTCGTACAATTCCAAATTCATATTTTCCATTGGCTATTATTAATCCAATAAATAGCAACGAAATTTAATCAAAATCTAACAAAAACTACAAAGCAGCTAAAGTTCTGGGTTCGGGTAATTGAAGGTATGAAGTATCCATTAAGCAATAATTTACCATGCCACGGCCCTAATAATCCAAAAAATCCAAAAACTTTGCTTGTTTTAATTTGAAATGAAATACATGGTGATTGCTCGATAGATGGCGCAGGGGGCACACTTGAAAATTTCAAATACCCTGGGGGGTCAAGAGGCACATCGCTGAAAAGATAATTCAATTCTTTTTTCAATCATATATTATTTTGTTCAATTATATCAATATATTTTTCCACAATATACGTTGGAAATGTCAAGTATAAATGTGGATCTGAATAATAATAATAATAATAATAATGTGTCTTTATTTTCGTAGTTTACAATCAGTTTTGACAACTTCATTTGGCAACTTCATGAGGCGATATTCAGTAAAGCTGCTCTTCGACATAACTCCTCATCTACTTACAATTTAATTCACATATTTCTCTAATTTAATAAAAAAACAAAAAAATAAGAGAATAGAGAAAATATACTAATAATAAGCAAAATATACTAATAATAGCCAATATAATATGAAATACCATGAGAATATGATTAGATGATATAATAATGTGTTCATATTAATCTCTTCTGGATATAATGTGGGTTATGACATGTTTTTTGAAAATATCTATGGAGGTGGCAGATTTGACATGATCGGGAATAGAATTAAAGATTTTTACGACGTTGTAAGTAGAAGAGTTTTCAAAAGTGGTGGTGTTGTGTTTGGGAATAGTATGAAATGCGGAGGTTCTTGTATTTCGTTCATGTGTGGCTGAGCACTTTTTCAATTTGGAGAATAAATAAATGGGGGATTTATTTTTGTTAATATTTTAAGTCAAACACGCCATTTGATAAAGGAATCTTTCTTCGAGATTCAACCAATTTGACATTTTGAAGACTGCTCTTATGTGGTCATATTTAAGTGAATTATAAACGAATCTATGACACACATTTTGGATATTTTGCAGGCTATTCTTTTCTTTATTTCTTAGGGCTGGCCAAAAAAACATGTTACAATAGATAAGATTAAAGTGCCATAAAGATATAATTCAATTTGTATTATGAGGATGGTTTTATGCATGTAGAGTTTTAAGTTGGAAATAACTTTTTTTTATAAGAGTGCTGACATGTTTTTCAAATTTGAGGACATTTTCGAACTGAATATCTAAGTTTATGCAACTTTCTCGATACATTACAGTTTTTGTCTCATTAAGGAGTAAGTTATGGGATTTAGATATCCTCGAAATGTAGACCAAATCAGAGTTGATTCTTTGACAGGCAATATATATTTCTAAGGGATGGAAGGAAAGCTGGCTATCGTCCGCATATTGGTTCATTTTATTGAATTCCAGCTGTTTTGAAAAATTAGCTGTTTATAAAGAAAATATCAATGGTCCTAATATGCTATCTTGTGCAACACCTTGAGAAATGGTTCTAGTGTCTGAAATAATTCCATTTAATACAGCTTTTTGGCACCGGTCAGAAAGGTAATCCTTTATTAATGACACTACGGACTCACCTAGACCAAGGGAACGTAACTTAATAGTCAGCAACTTGTGATTTATGGTATCAAAAGCTTGGCTGAAGTCGATTAGAACTAGTATGGTAGTTAGTTTTAGATCTGTTGCCCTCAGAATATCGTCACTTACGTGTGCTAGAGCAGTAGTGGTACTCCCAAGTAGCATTTTAAGTGGACGGAACGTAGCGGCCACGATTCTGGAAAACTTTGAAGTGTTTGACCACAACCACAGCCACGTAATATACACGGTTCTATCACGTGGCGGCTACCAAAATGGGGAACACTTTTTTGGTGGCAGCTACGTTCCGATCTACGTTCCTGGATTTCAGATAGCCACTTTCCAACCACGTTGTGGTCACCTGGCAGAAACGTGGATATGTAGTGGCCGACACTAGACACGTTGAACAACTGACTGCGTTTGTGTAAATAATATGTAGCTCGATCTCTGTTCAGCAACATATTTTTGTGATAAATGTTTCTCATTCTTCCATTTTGCCTGATTCATTTCTAACACTCGATCAACTATAAAAATATATAACATACAAACGCGTGAGTAAGTATATTAAATTTGGATACTTCTGATCGGGATAAAATTAAAACGATTGAAAGTTTTATGTGAAATATAGATGTTGTAGCTCGATTGTGAGCACGCGCCATTCGAAACACTTTATTTGAGGAAGACATTATCATTTTGAAATAACTCGCCTCTGAAATTATGTACTTGAATCCCTCAAACATTGTTTTATCAATCTTGGTTAGTTGAAACAAATACTTACGTAACAAATTACTACGTTTGATGCAGTGCTGATGATAAATAAATCTTTATTGAATATTTCGATCATTTCTCTTATAATGGCGACCCAGCATATTACTGTAAATATGGCGGCTTTTGAAGAATATAACTTTAGAGTGGCAGGAAGTTAAATATACCACTATTAAGCTCCTCCCATCATGAAGTGCTTAATGGAACTAAATGTTTATTTTTTCCAGCTCTTGAAAGTGGCACCCACGTCGCAGGCCCATCACTCACCACTTCAAAGTTATAACCTAAAAATTACAATAGGTTTTATACCTTCGGAAGGGGCGAACACGTCGAGCTATTATAACCTGCCACTTCAAAGTTTTAACCTCGAAATTGGGGGTACATGTTCATTAATTGTTAAAACAGAACATGTAGCAAGTATACTGGATTCATGCAGCTCCAATCAACAATTATCAAGTATCAAGTAACAATTATCAATTAACAAGTAATTAAAATAATGGCATTTATGCAAACAGAATTAATAATTAAAGTATAAATATTGAGCAGGAGTACAAGTCAGAGATCCAATCTATTTAAATTAACCTTTTTATACAAAATCAAGAAAAATTGTCTATTGAAAACGCATAACCCATTTCATTTTGAATGAATATCATTCACGTTTCACTAATAGGTAAAACAAACTTTTGTAAGCCACAATAAAATAATTTGAGAAATGTTAGGTTAGTTTTTGTCATCGCGCTGACCAATAACGGTCACTTCAAAATTAGGGAAAATTGTCTATTGAAAACTCATAACCCATTTCATATTGAATGAATATCATTCACATTTCACGTAACAGATAAAACGAACTTTTTGTAAGCCACAACAAAATAATTTGAGAAAACTTAGGTTAGTTTCCGTCATCGCACGGACCATTCCACGGTCACTTCAAGATCAAGGAAAATTGTCTATTGAAAACGCATAATCCATTTCATATTGAATAAAATCATTCATTATCACGTAACAGGTTGAACAAACTTTTTGTAAGCCACAATAAAATAATTTGAGAAAACTTAGGTTAGCTTTTGTCATCACGCGGAATGGTAAATTTTTAAGGTTATTGTAATTTGTAGAACGTGGCAGCCATCACCACATATCACAATCAAGTGCCTGCCACATTGAAGGTTTTAATGAAGTTACTAAAACGTCACCGAAACTATCTTACTCTCTTGAAACTGACTGTGACTTCGAAGTCTTATTCAAGTGGTACAGAATGCTTACCGCAACGGTTATTTTCCACTTTTAAGATTTAAAACCTTTAAAGTGTATTGCTCAGTGGCCATAATGTTCCAGACATCTCAAATGACACTAATAAGTTATAGAAATGTGGAGTGGCTACCATAGATGGGAATTAAGTGACTACAATCTCACAAATATCAAATTATAGTTATTCTTACTGTATAGTGGTAGATTTAGTGGTGATTACGTGATAACCACCGAGTCGAAGTTGCAGTATCAGTTTCCCTCACTATAATGCTGCTTGGGATATGTCCAGCACGGAACCCAGATTGAATTGTCGATAAAACATTATTATGCTCCAAAAACGGCTTTAATTGATACGAGATTACTCTTTCCAGTATTTTAGAAATTGCGGAAAGAATGCTCATAGGCCTGAAGTGTCAGATGTTAGCTATTTTCACAAGTTCTCCCGGTGTCTGTATGTCTGCCTGTGTGTCTGTCTGTAATAAAATCTTGAAATTTAAATTTGACCCACTTCTAAACGTCCGATTGATTTGAAATTTGGCAAGTGTACATAATTCCGGTGACAATGCATTATAAATTTTTTGAAAACAAAACAAAATTGCGGCTCCAATATGGCGGCTCCAATATGGAGGACAATTTTTGTAATTATGGTCCGATTCTATTCAAACGAAAAAAATTAAAGAAAAAGCTTTGATTAGTTGTTAATAAATACAGAAATAAAAATTATAAAAAAACATTTCTAAAGACAAGCTTTTATACAAATGCAATAAAAATGGAAAAATAATTTATTTCATTGTTTAACAGGGTTACTCTGTGAGTAACAGATTCAAAAGCTTGCCGCGGATACAAAATAGGTAATCTTGCTCGGCAATATTTTGAATCTGTTACTCACAGAATAACCTAGATCAAATAATGAAAATAATGAAAAAATTAATTTTTCCTTAGTGAATTTGTATAAGAGCTTGTCTTTAAAAATGATTTTTTATAATTTTTATCAGGTATGGAAAAGACATATGATGTTTTCCATATAGAAGGGAAGATACTTTCCGCTAGGCATCTATTTATTATGAAGGTGGGTATAAAGCTCAAGTTGGGGAGGATCAATGATAACATTTTTAAATTAATTTCATCAGGGCCTTTAGCATTCGACTTCGTTTAATGAATTATATTTTCCACATCTACAGAAGTTATAGGAGTGAAATTGAATCCATTTATCGCAGGTGGTTCTAAATAATAAAGTAGGTCATCCCTCAAGTCCTTGAAAACATTGGGTATGTTATAGACAAAAAAATCATTGAACCTATTAGAATCGTGCCAAGAAAGAAACAATTGTCGCTGTTTATTTTTTTCTTGTTTATGTTCCCTTACCTCGATAACTTCTAAACGGTTTGGATAGGCATAAGTCGAGTTGCACATCGTTTTCAATATGGAGAGCAGGTAAGTAGTGTTATAAACATTCGTACATTAGAAGGTTTTAAACATCAACAAAATCATCCAACTTCATATCAGTTAACTGCTCGATTATCAGTTTACCAAATCCAATAAATGGTACCCGTTATGATTATGGTCATTGGAAATAAATGAATTGGGTATTATTTGGATCGGAAATTGGATTATTGCATATTCAACATGCAAACTATGGTCTGTAAACTATTACCATGCCTCTTCTATAGAGGGTGGCATTGTTCTATCCCATTTTCTGGTCAATATATGTCAAGGCTATAATGCTTTGCTGACCATAATATAATAATTTTCAAGTTGTAATTCTTTCACAACCTCACACCTCCTCCCATCCTCTGATGTTAATGTTGGGTCTATATGTTAAACTTATCCCTCACTTTTAGATTTTCAAGTATCAGCTGATTTTTGGTTAAAATTTGTAAACTGAAGATGGCAACTCCCAGATAGTGAATGAGTTAATCTCAAGATGGTCTCCTCATTGAATGACTAGATAGCTCAGAACTTGGAAGAAAAAGGCCTCATAATAACGATGCTTTAAAAAAATGCATAGATTAAGGCGTACTCAAGTACTAAAGAGCACAAAATAAATTAATTAACACAAAACTTTTTTAAAGACAAGCCTTTATTCAAATGCACTAACAAGTAAAAAATAATTGCTTTAGATGTGTGACGTAAGTTATTCCGTAAGTTATAGATTCAAAAGCAACAAGCTTTTGTATTCAACTGAAAACTTTGCGCGACAAGCATAGTAAAAATTGCTTAAGGATACTTCTACTTTCAAATTCCCGAATTCAGAATTTCAGCTGTTTTGAAATTTTTGTTAGTATACCTACTGATTGGACTATTATTTGAAAATAATTAATCCGACATTTTTGTACAAAATTTGTATTCCCATAAAAAGATCTATTGATCGGATTATTCAATGCAGTAATGGTATGGAGGGAACCTCAAAACCTAAATTCGTATCAAGCTGTATGATCATTGATATTAACTCCGCCATCTAGTAAAGGGTAACTAAACAATGTGAAATATGAACAAGAATTTTTGTTGTTAATACTTTGACGTATATCGGCATGTAACCATTACACCTATCAAATAGTTTCGTGGGTAACTATTACTTCTGTGGCAATGCCGAACACTCGAAAATGGTATATTTTCATCCTATTCATAACTTTACCGAATGGCGTTTTTTTCCATACAGGGGCATCCAAAACTCGGTATCACTTTTTTCTCAGGTTTTTAAATGGAATACCCTGTGAATAAGGTTATACCAGAGTCCACTTCAAAAACAACAACATATATTTTGAATTTTGTTTTGGTATAACTTGACGTTACTGACGAATTGAAACACATTTCTTATAGCTTTATTCTCAATTCTAAATCGGATCTGATTTACCTTCAACAACAGATAACTCCAGGGAAGAGGAACCAAAAAAATTATAGGAATTTATTGACATCACGCCCCCAAAAATATTCCGACAATAACTTCGACGTTCCCCTGGATAAAAATAAAAAGTTTATTCTACTTGATTGCCCCACAGCCTCCATGAAATTTGCATTCATTTCGATTTGAAAGACTTTAATTATTTCTAATCCCATTCAACATGTCCTTCTGATGATAACACCCTCAATGATCGATGGAAGCTAAAGACCCACTCGTTTCACTTGATACTACGCAATCAGAAAACTTTATGAAAAAAGTATGTACTGAAGCTACCATCATATGATTTAAATCGAGATATACATCTCTGTAACGGCGCGTATCTAGGCATTAATTACCAGCATTCAATACGACAAAGAATATGAGGAGCATTAAACTATGATTTGCACATGATTCGATAAGATCACACAACAGGAGTATTTTTTCAATTATCTGCTCTACGAGATTACCACGAAAAACGGACCTCTTAAATCCAATATAAACGGGTGTTACCAAATAAGTACGAAAGTTTTTAGGGGGTGATTTTTTGTTGAAAATTTATGTAAACAGAAGCTCTTATGCCTTTCCTTCAAAAGTTACACGCTTCCAAAAATAAGAAAAAAACATATTTTTTGTTCTTGAAATTGCTGAAGAGTTGAAGAAACGGCATTTTGTAGGCATGTCCTACCAATAGAAAAGTTACCTATATGTATTGGAAAGAACGATTCATTGCAAAACTCATTTAACTCCAGTGTTGTGTCCGCAAAAGCAACAGTTTCCTAATAAAAAAATAAAATACAACATGGTGCATGAACGGATCCTCTGTAAATGGAATTGAAAAAATCTAGTAGGTGCCCGTCACGTTTCGTTTGCACAACTTGTGACTTCAATCGTAGTATTTTAAAATCGAAAAAATCTAGTAGGTGGCTGTCAAGTCGCTTTGATTTCTATGTGGTAGTTGAAAGTTCAATAGGCTTTTTCATTTAGATGACAAATTACTAACTTTGTTTAC
Source organism: Gonioctena quinquepunctata (assembly GCA_018342105.1). Classification (NCBI taxonomy): domain Eukaryota; kingdom Metazoa; phylum Arthropoda; class Insecta; order Coleoptera; family Chrysomelidae; genus Gonioctena; species Gonioctena quinquepunctata. Next base: position 304,412 of record JAFIRS010001381.1, on the reverse strand, counting down.
CTGTCAGACCCAACGGCATTGACGGCGATTTTTTTTTTAAGGAAATACAATATTTCCAGTTTTCCTATGGATAGTTGACTTGAATTTACATGGAGAAGAAAACTCACCAATAGAAAATATTCGTGTACATTATTTTATCTACGAATGAAAGGTTTTCGGCGGTATGAAATAGGTAATAAGTATTTAACCTACAAAGAAAGTTACGAACGCCAATGTATGCAGGTGCATTTGTCATGAAGTTGACTGTTGATTTAATGTGAAAATACCGCTAATTTTGAACTAAGCCAATCTCAAATTGTTATTTCAAAACTAACCAATGGTTATTCACTTCCCCAATAGCCAATCAGACTTTGGGTCTCAAAACGAGCGCATGCGCCTTAAAAGATCATCTAAATGAAAAGGCCTATTGTGTCTTTCGAATCCTCAATATGAATAATTACACAAACGCTGAAATGGCCTATATGCATTTTATGTATGGTCGTGCCAATGGAAATCTAGACTAGACGGCTCTATGCAGAGATGTACCCTCAGCGCGTGATACCTCATCACACAATTTTTGCACATCTTCACCAACGTCTCTGTGAAACAGGGACTTTTCAAAAACGAACAACTGATTGTGGTCGTCTACTAGTAATAAGAACGGTGGCACTGGAAGAAGAGGTTCTCAATATGATTGAAGATCGTCCGGAATTAGGTACAAGACAAATTGCTAACACACTTAATGTTAACAATAAACTAGTCCAGGCACTTTTGCCGCGAGATTTTCCCCATCGAGTGGACTTTTGTCAATGGAGTCTTCGAATAATTACCCAAAATGCTCAATTTTTAGAAAAAGTAATATTCACTGACGAATCCAACTTTTCAAGGCAAGGGATTATAAATGTCCATAACAATCATCTATGGATCGAAGGTAGCCCACATGTAATTCAAGAAGGTCGGTATCAATATGAATTTTCACTTAACGTGTGGGTTGGAATTACTGGCGAAAATATTATTGGACCGTATTTTCTACCTTTGAGGCTAACTGGTGCAACCTATACAAGTTTTCTCCAGGAGCAACTTCCCATTTTACTTGAAAAGGTTCCACTAGCTATTCGACCACGAATGTGGTTTATGAACGATGGTGCGTCTGTCCATTTCAGCATAACTGCTCGTCAGTACTTGGACGACGTGTATCTAAATCGTTGGATAGGCAGAGCAGGACCTCACCATTGGCCTCCCAGATCTCCAGACTCAAACCCCTTGGACTTTTGTATCTGGGGTCACCGGGAATATTCCAACGTTTGCGCCAGTCTATGAGAAGAAGACTTGATTCCTGTCTAATGGTTGGATATGGTCATTTCGAGCAGTTTTTATAACGTTCCGTTTGATCTTGTTGCCTTTTTCATTGTTGTAATACATATAATTTCGTTTTGTTTGTATTTTGAATTTGATATTCTATTAAAACAAAACATGGTACTGGTACATGCCTACATTAAAAGTTAAAACAAGCGGAATAATTTTAAAATAGTACGATTGAATTCACAAGTTGTGCAAACAAAACGTGACATCCACCTACTAGATTTTTTCGATTCCATTTATTTTTTCGATATTTTATTTCTTTATTGGGAAACTATTGCTTTCGCGGACACAACATAAAAATAAAAAAGTTTTGAAATGAATTGTTCTTTTCAACACATATTTTTTAATTGGGAAATTCCGTTTCGTTAAAAAGTTCTGGTAAAAAATGGATTATGGGTTGGTTGCATGTTTCATCCCTTTGGAAGATCACAACAAAATTAAGAAAATATTCATAGGTAGCTTTTCTATTGGTAGAACATGCCCCCGAAATGCCATTTCTTCAACTCCCCAGCAATTTCAAGATTTTTATTTTCCATTTTTGGAAGCGTGTAACTTTTTAAGGGAAGGCCTGAGAGCTTTTGTTCACATGAAAGACCCCCTTTAATTTTTGACGAAGAATTACCCCCTGAAAACTTTTGCACTTATTTGGTAAAACCTATATAACCCCCACAGAAATCAAAGTGTGCATCGTGGGGAACAATTACGTCAGTTCAAATCCTACTGGCTCGGAGTTCGAAATGACAAAATAAACAATTTCATATGAAATATAGATAATTTTTGTAGTATAAATTGAATGGAAATATTACGAATCATCAGTTCTTCATTTTTCAGGCTATCTCATTCAATAACAAATCAAAGTGTGCATCGTGGGAAACAAATACGTCAGTTCAAATCCTTAGAGAATTAATTTTCGGAAATCCTTTCTTAGTACTCACCTACGTTATATAAGGAACTCCTGTACATAGTTCTAGACCTACCAATATCTGAATATTTTCAACCCCTCAATTAATCCCCTTAGGGGATGAATTTTACACTCTACTCCGCTGACTCGTCCGCCCACTACCGCTACTCGACTCTGCCTCGAGCGCACTTTCAAGCGATTGGAGTAACTTTCAGTGACATTTTCATCACATTTTTCATCTCTCAGGTGAAAATCCAAAATGAACCAATTGTAGATATTGAACTCTACTTCCAGATGCCGTTTACAGAATTTGAATCGGCGCATTTTGCAAGATAAGCTCTTAAATTGTTTATAACGCGATTTTGCAAAATCTACACATCGTATAGAAACCATCTTGCGCTCAGTTGAATGACATATTATTTAATAATAATAATAATAATAATAAACGTCTTTATTATTTTCAATAAGAGCACAAAAACAAATAATTTACCTTAAACTCAAATACATTTGAAAATAGAAGGCGGAGTTTATTTTCAGTTGTACATTACTGCACAACAAAAAATATTCTTTCACTCAACCCAAACAAATCTTGTCTATTTCATAGTTAGTAGCTACTAGAATTAAATACATTAATTACTATTTGCAAAACAAGATAATAAAAAAAAGAAAAAGAAAACTTCAAGGAAAATATGAGTGTATCGTAATAGATACAATAATAGATACAAATTAGATATGAATAAGCATTAAACAATTTATAATTGATGACATAAGATAAGATCCTCGAGGCGAAACAATTTATAATAGATGATATACAAAACGAGAAACAAACTTACGCATTTACTTTTTTTAAGTGAAAAAATGAGCAGGTAGATATTTTACGTTACTGCTAAATTTGATTGTCCAAAATATATTTTTTGAGGGTTCTTTTGAATTTTGAAATATTATAAATCTTAAACTCGGATGGAATGGCATTATATTGAGAGTAAATTTCGTATGTAAACGAACGTCTGAAAAACTCACTCATGAAGTGAGGTACAGTAAGTAAATCTTTTTTTCTAATATTTACATTATGGACATCTGAACGATACGTAATTTTGCGGTGTAGATAGGAAGGTTTCTTATCAATAATTATTTTATGGCATAAGGTAATAAAATGAACCTTTCTTCTATTCTCCATATGTAACCATCCACTCTCCTTCAATTTATGAGATACTCGTTGTCGTCTTCTTACACCAAAAATCATACGTAGGCATGAGTTTTGAACTTTCTGAATCTTATTTTTATATAGGTGAGTTAGATTAGGTCAGTACAGAGCATCTGCGTAATTGAATAATGATAGCACAAGTGTTTCACAGAGATATTTTTTAACATGAATAGGAAAGAGGTGTCGATTGCCGTATATCATTTTAATATTACAATACGCCCGTTGTAACAACCTATTTATATGCCTTTCAAACCTCAGTTCAGAATCTAATATAACTCCTAAATTTTTTGCTTCACTTACAACCTCTAATTCTTCATTACCAATAGTAATATTTACTAAATTCAATAAATGTTTTCTGTTTCGCTTAGTGCCAAACAGCATGATTTTAGATTTGGTTGTGTTTATAAGTAGGCAGTGTTCAGTTGCATAACTGATAAATTCCTCTAGATTTTTATTGATAACGACACAAGCGTTATCCACATCAGCCTGCCTGAAGCTATAATACAGCTGAGTATCGTCAGCATATAAATGAACTTTGCAGTCCTGAATTTTATTTAAGAGATGAGAAGCGTATATAGCAAGATTGTTTGTCCAGCTTCAAATTTACAAAAATTATGAAATTTTAAAAAATGATATTTTTTTACATGTTTTCCCGGATTTTCTCAGTGGAAAATGCACCGATCCGGTCGCACAAAAATCTATTTTGTAGTTCTTCGAATTCTCTACAAAAGTTCCATTATATATGAAACAAAAAAGTGGTAATTTTTGACACTATTTGTTGTTAAAAAATTCCACAAAGTGATTTTTCTGGGGCCGATACCGGGGTTTCCATCTACAAACTATCCTTTGAAAGGTGGTATAGGTTTCTGCGCCTTTATTTGAGTGGGGAAAAAACCTCTATTGCTTGGCCTATTTCTGAGTACGTTCACTTGTCAACAAGTGGGGGGAGACTCACGAACAAATGAATAACAAAAGAACAATATTTATCGAGAGTACGAGAGTAGGGAACAATTGTTGAGATTGAAAGAGAACATATATTCCTGTAACTATGTTGTGGTGTAAAAAAAATAATTATTTGAAAAATTCGAAAAACTACTCAAAATTGGTTTGCTTTTGACAGTTCTATTTGATAGAAACAATAATTTCTATAAAATCATCTGAATATTTTGTAGTTATCCGTGTTTCCAGTTTTTAAAAGTTAACAACTCCATGCCCATCATGGAACCTGCATGTCCTTTCTTCAAACAATCTGATACGAAACACTTAATTATTTTCGATCCAATTCAAGGTGTTCTTTTAATTGTTGTTAATCCAATTCAACGTGTACCTTTAATGATTCCACCATTAAGAATCATTATCACTTATCGACGAATGTTCAGGACATTTTCACTTAATAACTTGCGAGCCGAATATTAGGAAAAAATCTGGGCTTGAGCTACCAGCATATGAAATTAAAGTGAGCGATATACATCTCTGTAACGACTTGTATCCCAGCATTTACTACCAGCAGTTAGCGCGATCCAGTAAATGACGAACATTAAGAGAGAATTTACACACAATTTAACAGGACCACACAACAAATTAAATTTCATTCCATCAACTATGAGGCAGTAATCGGGTGCATCATATGTGAATAGAAATATTTTTCTTTGTCTCATTAATTTATTTGAGTCTTCAATTGAGACTGGAATGGAAAATCAGATGACAATCTAGATGAAAATGCAAATGCAAATTTTTACTTCTAGATTTCTAGTGTCCTTTCAAAATATAAAGAGGAGGTTTGCATAAAAAAAAGAAACAGAACTGTGTATGTCAATTTGAGACATCCTGTATATAAATAGATTTATTTTTAAAATTTGCCTCATTGCCGGAACTATTGTTTGAAAAAAAAAAGTCGATAACTTGGAGAGAAAAAAGTTATGGAGCTTGCACTCACCCTTGGATCTCTCTGTAAATTCTCCATTGCCAATATCCTGCACATGCGTATGGCCAATTCATTGACGAAAAATTGTTGAAATTTTTCAATCAAACTGACTTATAAGACTTCTTCGTTTGTCAGTTGCTTCTCTCACATTCTGGAAAAAAAGAGATCAATGAGTTGAATAGAGATAACCTTTAGTCAACTGAAAGGAACGAATAAACCTGATGTGTTAAATTCAAGAATAAAAAAATAAGCATTCACTGAAAATTATCAATAGTATATGAAAATGATTTTCTTTTTTTGTGTATATGAATTTTTTTAAGTCATAAAATGTTGTCCTATTTATATAGTTTTATGAAATCTACGTAAATCATGATAAATTTTATATAATCTACTAGCTGACCCGACAGACGTTCTCCTGTCCAAATTTCTATATTCCCTATCTCTGCCCGCTTCCCGTTATGCCGTTTTCCCGTCAACCCGTTTTCCCGTTATTCCGTTATCTACTTATCCCGTTTTCCCGTCATCCTGTTATTCCGTTATCCCCTTATCCCGTTGAAAAGGGAAACATTCTCAATTGAATATTGACGATGGAAGATAGTGACTCAAGTTTATCTTTCAGTCGCAGATGATTCCACATCTAATTTTATGAACATCCTGTTTATATTTTCAACAAATCAAAAACCCCTTATCCCGTTATTCCGTTCCCTCCTTACCCCGATTTCCCGCTATCGCGTTTTCCTGTTATACCGTTTTTTCCTTATCCCGTTATCTCGTTTTCCAGTTATCCCGTTTTCCGTTATATATAATATATGCATATATATATATATATATATATATATATATATTGTTATGTTTTGAGAATATAACAAATTATTTTATTATTATTTCGCCCCACGTTTTGGGTGCCAATTGTTATGTATTGATAAATTGTAAATATAAATTGTTTTTATATAATGAAGATTGCTAATAGTTTTTCGCTCTTCTTTGTGAGCCAAATTGTTATGATATAGATAAGTACTTCCGCCCTGTATAATATTTTTTACAATGTAATAATAATCGCTCGCTAACGTCACTGTTCTCTCGTCACGTTGCTGCCAATTGTTATCACTTCCTCACCACAGCTAAGCACAGTTGGTACGCCTCTTGTCTCAGATAGCCGGTTCAGGCAATTGAGCCACTAGCCACTGCTTGATATGTCAAATTTCAATTTATTCAATGGTCATAAGTATGATTGTTGATCATTGTAGAAAACAAACGACAAAGTATCAAAAAGCAATTATTTCCTTTATTCAGGAAAACTTAATTTTACCTGGCCTACGAAAGATAACTTACTCTGAGGTGAATCTACAAATATTCATGGATAATCATGAGAAAAGTTCATTGGTAAAATAGACACAACCTCACTTTTACCTTGAAAGCGAAAATTTCTTTAATAGTTCAAAATCAATTGAAATAAGTTATTCCGATGGAATATGCGTTATTAGTGAAATTGTTCAGTTCGGAATGTGCACTATGGAAGGTTTATACCTGTCTGGAACTGTCGCTGTTCAATACACGCCAGGATTTGGATTTCCTCTCACTCCAATGCTATCAGGAACTCCAATACCAAACAGAAAGGACCATACAAATTCAGCAATCAGCTTTGGATACTTGTATATGGTGTACAAATAAGGTGATGTTGGTTTTCCTCTCATAATGTGGAATTATTCAATTTTTCTTTTTCCAAAAAATATAACGTGGCATTCGTTCTAAATTTATTTTCGATCTCCCTTTGTGGCTTTGTTTTTTGTCACCTGGATACCAATTTTGTTCCTTCCCTCTGATTCGAATTTTTGAATTCGCGCACTATAATGTCACATTTTCACTGTTTGTGGTTATTTGTCATAACTTATACATAAAACTATTTTTCCATTCTTATTAACTATGTACAAATTTCAATAATAATTGCCTCTGACACTCTCTCGTTCTTTTTCCCTCACAATTTTCAAATTCTACATGTGACCATACTGTTCCTGATTGGCTATTGTCATCAAGTTTGCTGTTCTACCATTGGCTACTTTTAGTTAGCTACAATTTCATATACTGTATGTTTTAAATTTATAAATTTGTAGATCACATTTTATTCAGGAAAATTTTGTTAATCTAGACTTTTTGTTGTCTTTTGAAGAATTATGGGTCGTAATCATTCTGACAGTGTATGAAATTGATTGTGTTATATAATTTGGATATTTTTATCTATTCATATTATACAGAGGCTTAATAAAGGAAATAAAATTTCAAAAATTTGTAAAAACAATCTCTTGAAACTAATAGCTAATCAATAATTATTCTTTTTTGTGGGGGTTATGAAAAACCAGTTATATATTTTAAAAAGAAAAAACCCACAAAAAGAATAATTACTAAATAGCTATTAGTTTCAAGAGATTGTTTTTACATAATTTTTGAAGTTCTATTTCCTTTATTAAGCCTCTGTATAATATGAATAGATAAAAAATTCCAAATACTATAAAACAATCAATTTCATACACTGTCATAATGATTACAACCAATATTTGTTCAAAAGACAACAAAAAGTCTAGATTTACAAAATCATCCTGAATAAAATGTGATCCACAAAATTATAAGCTTGAAACATACAGTATATGAAATTGTATCTAACTAAAAGTAGCCAATGCGAGAACAGCAAACTTCTTGATGACAATAGCCAATCAGGAAACAGTATGGTCAAATGTAAGATTTGAAATTGTGAGAAAATAAGAACGAGAAAGTGTCAGAGACAATTGTCACTGAAATTGTATATAGTTTATAAGAAAGTAAAAATAGTTCTATTTATAAGTTTTGACAAATAACCCCAAACAGTGAAAATGTGACAATATAGTGCGCGAATTCAAAAATTCAAATCGAAAGGAATGAGGAAAATTGGTATCCAAGTAACGGAAAACAAAGTCACTGGAGAAGATCGAAAATAATTTAGAAAACGAATGCCACGTTTTTGTTGGGAGAGAAAGAAAAATTCATTAATTTCAACATAATAAGCAGAAAACCAACATTACCTTATTTGTACACCATATACAAGTATTCAAAGCTGATTTCTGAATTCGTATGGTTCCTTCTTTTTGGTATTGGAGTTCCTGAGAGCATTGGAGTGGAAAGGAATCCAAATCCTGGTGTGTATTGAACAGCGACAGTTCCAGACAGGTATAAACTTTCCTAGTGCACATCACGAACTGAACAACTTCACTAATAACTCATAGTCCATCAGAAGAACTTTATTTCATTTGATTTCGAACTATTAAAGAAATTTTCACTTTCAAGGTAAAAGTGAGGATGTGTATATTTTACCCATGAACTTTTCTCATGATTATCCATGAATATTTGTAGATTCACCATGGGATAATTTATCTATCGTAGGCCAGGTAAATTTAAGTTTTCCTGAATAAAGGAAATAATTGCTTTTTGATACTTTGTTGCTTATTTTCCACAATTATCAGCAATCATATTTATAAACACTGAATAGGAATTTGACATCAAGCAGTGGCTAGTGGCTCAATGGCCTGAACCGGCTATCTGAGGCAAGAGGTGTACCAACTGAGCTTAGCTGTGGTAAGGAAAGTGATAACAATTGGCAGCAACGTGATGAGAGAACAGTGACGTTAGCTAGCAATTATTATTACATCATACAAAATATTATACAGGGCGAAAATACTCATCTATATCATAACAATTTGGCTCACAACGAAGAATAGAAAAAATTATTAGCTATCTTCATATTATAACAACAACTATTATTATTCAATTCATTATTATATAACAAATGGCGCCCAACGCGGGGCAAAAATATATTAATAATAATAATAATTGAATAATTTGTTATATCATCATAATATTACAATATATATATATATATATATATATATTTCATATATATATACTAGCTGACCCGACAGACGTTGTCCTGTCATCTCGTTACCCCGTTTTACCGTTTTTCGTTATCCCGTAATCCCGTTTCCTTTCCCATTTTTTCTTTATCCCGTTATCCCGTTATCCCGTTTTCACGTTATCCCCTTATCCAGTCATCTCGTTATCCCGTTTTCCCGTTTTTTCGTTATCCTTGTTATCCCGTTTTTTCTTTATCTTGTTATCCCCTCATTCTGTCATCCCGTTATCCCGTTTCCCCGTTTTTTTGTTATCCCGTTATCCCGTTTTCCTGTTATCCAGTTTTATATTAATCCCGTTATTCCGTTTTCCCGTTATTCCCTTATCCTGTCATCCTGTTATTCCCGTTATCCTGTTATCCCGTTTCTTCTTTATCATGTTATCCCGTTCTCAATTTATCGTACTACAATTATTATATTCGATTGCCATCTTGCAACCCTATTCTGTGGATAAAATAAAATAAAATAAAAATCGCGATGGAAAAATAGGGGTTGATCGTAGAAGGGTGAAAATTCAGGGTTGTATGTATTTTTGAAAGTTGTATCATAAAAAATAAAAATAAAAATTCTATCAAAAAAAACAAAATCAGGGGTGGACCACCCTTAACATTTACGGGGATGAAAAATAGATGTTGTCCGATTCGCAGACCTAACCAATATGCACACAAAATTGCATGAGAATCGGTCGAGCCATTTTGGAGGAGTTTAATTACAGAACCGTTCCACGAGAATTATATATATATATATATATATATATATATATATATATATATATATATATATATATATATATACAAAACTAGGGATATTGGTGTAAGCAGCAGTTGGTACTAATCTAACAGTTGGCACCACTGTAACTATTTCCAAGTGACACCAGTCAGGTGTCGTGGGCTTAAATATAATTGCGGGATTTATTCCTAATCTGTCAGTTTCACTTGTCACACCACATACAGTACACATTTATATTTATATGATATCAAACCATGCTAATGTGGTTGTATTAAATTAGTTTTATTCCTGGATCTAGGTTTTTTTCTTTTGTATCACTATGTCAGATGAATATGTTTAACATCATTGAAACCAACGAGTTGTAAGTAGCACGATGTTCCGCACTTGAATATGTATTACTATTGGTTTTTTCATCTATTGTAGTCTCCCTGTCTCTCTGTAGTCTCAATTTTAGATATAAAAATATACCATTTCAATTTAAAAAAATATCGACGACTTCATAGCTTGTAAGGTGGTAGGGGAAATTTTGATTTTTTTTTAAAACGGAAAACTAAAATACAAAATCGACCTGTCCGATCTTTAACTCCGAAAATGATTAACTCGTAAGATAATGGAACTTTTCCACACTTTATGAACGCACTGTATACATGAAAAAAAACAATATATTCAGAATTATTTCAACACATGTATTTTTATTCCCTTTTATTTGTAAATTCCATTAAAATGATATTCCCACTTCAGGCATATCAAGAACGGTTTTCTGAGTGATTGGTTACCCGTCACACAAAGTTTTATCGAATTCTTATTATGCAAATCATCCCATTTTGACGAGGACTGCTTATTTTTTACAAAATCTGGCAAGCTGACTTACGGGCAGAAAAATATGAGTTGGAGCTACCAGCATATGAATTAATGTGAGCGATATATATCTGAGCAATGACAAGCATTCAAGTATTTACTACCAGTATTAACGCGGCAAAGTGAATGACGTGCATTAAAATATGATTTGCACATAATTTAGCAAGACCACACCACAGAAGCGAATTCCTTCGAGATGGTAGATTTTGTTTGCCTGCGAAAACTTATAAAAATGTCACCAATTAAATTCTCATAAAACCATAAAGTTGGTCTTTCAGCAGGAATTTTATCTATATTTTTAATGGAATCAAGCCACAGCATGGAAATGAAATTATGCATGTGTCTATGCTCGATGAAACAGTGGCGGGTATGAAAGGTAAATTCGATTCAGGATCGATAAACATGTATATTCTATTCACGTAGACTCGAAACATTACCGTTCATTGGAGTTTATGAAAAAGCTTGATTTGAAATTATAAAAGAAAAATTATAATAATCATAATCATTATTATAATTTTTTTTCCTGCTTTATTTAACGTCGGCCTATTTCTGCTACCAAGGCTAAACACCGACGCCGGTGAGCACACTCCTCCCAACCGGAAATTTTGCCGAATCCTCTGTTGTTTCAGAGGTAGGATTCTTTAACGAGCTCAACATCTATGAACTCGAGACCGCCATCTTAACGTCGCCTCCGAAGAACGGCATATCTATCGTCTTATCTCGTGCTGCAGCTGCGAATATGCTACTACGCTACAGTTGTTAGGGCATTTAACGCGGACATTATTATTATTATAACTATTGAAGAGCTGCGTTAACTCAACGTGAAAACTTGCGAGTTAATCCATCTTCATCGTCAAAATAATGCGTTCCACGTTGGTAGACCCTTTTTACTTGACCGGCCGCCCCAGTAGTCAAGTATTGTAATCGTGCAAAAAAAAACGAGATATCGACGGAAATATCCGTTTTGAGGTCCCCCGAGACGATTAAGGTCGCCTTAATAATTTTTCTGTGCGTCTCGAATCTCATAACGTCTCCCCAGTAGAGCTGACTGAATCACTCCATAGATACATGACTCTCCTTTCATATAGCCTTGGGCCTCGAATGTTGGGAAAGATCTAACTTGAAGCTGGGACTTGTTTGTCCGCCTCCCCCGTTATTATTTTAACGTGCTCGTTGAACCTACATCTATCATCGAGCCACATCTCTAGATTCTTAACTGTTTTCTTTGGTGTTATAGTGATTCCCGCCAGTTGAAAATGAAGGCCTTCGCTTTGCCTGGGGCCTTGATTATAATTTCCTCTATTTTGGCGGGTGCAATTTAGGCCATTGGTAAGCATCCAATCACTGATGAGACGTGGGAGGGTCAGACAAGATACCTCATCGTATAAAACGTTCCACAGAGTAGTGCCTATAACGCAGCCTTGTGTACCCCTGGGTCATTTCCTGATTGTACCGTCTGTCGGAATGGTACTGCCCAATTATGCTGATCAAGTAGGTACTTTCCTGGACGTTTGTACATCCTACCACATCAGGGAGATCATGGGCTTCTGAATTTGAAGTATCCACAGAAGAGAATGGTTCTGGATGGACCCTATAGAGTTATAAGAAGGCAGTGGTAGGAGCGTTCGTTCTAGAGGCAACAGCCCGCACAGTAGATAAACTCGGTCCGGTTTTCGGCCCAGGGCTGGTAAAGCGAATGGTTCACATGAGAACCACAAAACTCTTGCAGCTCCATATGTATGTATATGATGTCTTCTAAAAGAACCTTGAAGTCCATAACTTATTCCGAAGGCTTTCCTCATGTCAGGTGGGCCTGAAGTCTGGAGACTGATTATTATGGTGTATTCTGTATTCAAGCTGCGTGATGCGTTCCCTGATACTGGATGAAGCAACTGCTGAGAAGCGCCTTAGACCACCTTACATTTGTCCTAGGCGTTCTCAGTCTATATTATTCATCATAACTCAGCTTTACGAGAATTATGTTATCATCAAGGACACTCGTACAGTTTAGGCTTTACGGTGTGGTTGATATTGAGATATTGTGGGGAATGGGAATGCCGCATACATTATTTCCCACCCTCAGGCAAATACCGACCAACAAGCCTGTTATGGTCAATATTTCGGCTCCAGCCGACACAAATGTCGTCTGAAATGGTTGAAATCTCGATGGTTATGCTTTTAACTCTAGGAAACTGATTGTTCTGCTGTAGAGGTGCTCGGTGGTTCGAGATTTTTCTCTGATATCTATATCATAGCGGCATGCCACAATATGACAGAGATCTTAACTGGACAGATGCAGAAGTTCGTCATCCTTTGTTCATTACATCCGATCTGGGAACATGATTTTCGAATTTGCCGAAAAAATACAGATGGACAATCCGTGAGTTAAGCTGAAAGCGCAGAAGCACAAAAAATGATGAATGAGAGAGTAATACCAATTCTGTCCATAATAACCAGATATTTTTTATGGTTGATGTTGTACAACTTGTATTGGGAGATATAACAAGTTTGCAATTGCAGTCATCCGTACAGATCACGTCTTCTGTCTTGCATAGACAAGTATTGTTTCTGCAACTTGCATCATTGCAGTGAAGATATATGATTTTTTTGACATTGGCAAGAAATTGCGGCTGACTCATAAATATTGGCATAAAAACATTGTCCCCCTCTTTTTGCTTCTTTTTTACCTTACATAATGATGAAATTAACGCAACCTCAGTCTTTCAAAAATAAATATCCAAGCGTAAAGAAAACAAAATGTCAAATATTATCCATCACAAACGAAATCCCCCCAGATAACATGAAACTCCTTCTTTTTGGAGGGGGGGGTTAAACATCCTTCACGGACAGAGTGTGGCTGAGTTTCCGGGTTCCATTGTTCCCTTTTCTCCGGGTTACCCACTAAAAACTCGTCTGGGTCGTACCTCTGAACGACACTTGGGCCTTTTGGCCATTGTATCTGGCCTTATTCCCATTACATTTGTTAGTAGACACTAGAACAATACTCATACCATGGAATGGCTGGTGAATACTGCCATAACTGCATAAAAACATGGGTAGTAGAGGCGTACTGAAAAGCCATGCGGTCCTCGTATCCGGAGTGTTCAAATTGCTATAGCCAATTTATTATCGAGACTAGATTCATACATAATGGACTTCAAATATTGCTTGGGAAATTGCGCTGTTTGCAGTGGGATGAACTATGGGTGACTTTCAGCGTGTTGAAAAAATAACATTTGATTGAAAATTTAGTCTCAGAACAAAATAATGCTCATTTTCGGAAAAACGAATTATTGTTTTTGGAATTTTCTATGACCCATTCCAAAGTACGTGAATAGGCATTTCGAACAGTGGAATATTTTTTTGAATAACTCTATTATACAAGGAGTTATGGCGCCTTAATTTCTGGAAAATTTCAATTTCTTTCGTTTTTTCCATGTAACTTTTGTCACGACCACGGTGAGGTGTCGTAGATTTCCAATACGTGTGCGGAATGCAATAAGCATTGATATACCGAGAAAATGGGTCACTCTTTGAAACGAGCGATTTTGCCGCTATGCCCACCGGACTAAAAGTATTGAAACCATATTTTTTTTGTATTTGAAAAAAATAGAGACTGGTTTCACCAGAGTACCACCAAGCAGTGAAGAAATTTGAAAAATAAAATATTTATTTGGTCATTTTTGACAACAACAACAACACACTTTCAGACAATCTTGTTTGTTTTAGATAAAATGAAAAAAAACTGTTTTTATTTCAATTCCAACATTCACAAATACAAATAGTGTGTAAATATTTTTCGAAATAATTCATAGTAATAACTCCAGATGACTTCACTAAGCTGTCCAGAAACTACGGAAAATATTGTTTTGCATGCAAATTAGAACACACTTTGTCTCCTTCAAAGTGAGTTTTTGCAAATTATATTGTCTTAAGATTCAAATACACCAGTTCACTAGAGTCGTGAAATTAACAATACTACACAAAAAAACTGGAAACGAATACAAAATGGAAATATTTTAAGAAAAACTCAAAACAAGTGTATAACCTCTAAATAAAACAGACAAACAATGTACTTATGTATGGTTTGTATTTTCGGTACTCTGACGCTGGCATCTAATTTTGAATTCCCAATTATGATGTACCGGATACGGCAAGGCAGCGACCGTAGCGAAACGATGACTGACGGTGTAATCCGAATTCCGAATTTGATTACACTTACGAGTCTCGTAACGAGACGACTGTCTGGACAAGTCAATAGTCAATCGAAGTTGGTTAACTAATCAATAAATCCCAATCCCATCACGATTCAAACATTTTGCTACATAAAAATAGTGTTTTTTACGGCTAAAATATTTTTCTTGAAATACCAGAATAATTAAGTGAATTTGTGTAAGGTGTAAGAGTACAGTAGAGAGTAAGTAAAACTACTAACTACTGAAAGTTAATATATATTACATAACCTGAATATAATCACGTAAGTGTAAATAATAAACATATTTCATATTTTTCAGAAAAACATGAGAGACAGGCAACTTTACTCGGATATATGGAATCTAAAAAATCTAAAGTACCTGAATGAAAATCAAATTGTAACTACAATTACATCGCAAGAAGCAATTTTTGAGACCTCCCAGCCCATCACATTTGCAAGAAAAACTAAATCCAGAAAAAATTATTGAAAGACTAGCTCAGGAAAAACGTCGTCTGGATTTTATACATTGATAGATTATGTTTAGTGAAAGATTTATTTTATGTTTATATTCAAGGAGTAAATTTTGTTTCTTAAATAAATGTTACATGTTGATTTAGCGGATTTTGTACTATAATAGGTAAATATATGTTTTGTTTTATATTATGTTTATATTGAATGAATGAATTATTTTGTTTCTTACATAAATGTTACATGTTGATTTAGCCCCCCCCCCCTAAATTTAATCCTGGGTGCGCCCTTGATCATCGTCATACTACAAAACGTGGAAGGATGAACGGGAATTCTGAAACTTCTTTATCCAGTAATCATTCATCTCAACTGAATTTTACAAAATAGTGGGTTCTATTTGTTTTTTTTTTACTGTTTGAACAATATACATACTCAGCTGTCCCAGCTAAAATATATCTGATTTCGAAGAACCGAGCACAATAAAATTTGGTTTTGGATATATCAACCAGTGTTGAAAGATGTTGCCTGATCTAAAACTTTTATTTTTCAAAACCTCAATTGTCATTCAGGTAATGAGGGTTCAAATAAAACGGTTAATTATTTATTCACAATATTAATTGTCTTTCCATCATCGAAACGGAGCTGTTTTAGACGCTTCAGAAGTAAACCTCCACTGACTCAACTATTTGGATATATAGATAGAAAGTTGAAATATATTTCTCCTCTTTTTCCCACCGTCTCAGAAAACATATCAATGTCTACATGAAATGAAATGTTCGGTGGTTGATTGCTACTTGTATCCGATGAAAGGGAAAAACCAAAAATGTTTTATTAACGTATTCATTAGATTGAAAACACAGTCTTCAACTGAGTTCAGCTTAGTTCAATTGTTTTTCAATTAGATTAGTTATTAGTATTCAGAAGTCCCACTCCGTCAATGGTACCATGAATTGAAATATACCTAAATCACCAATTCATATAATCAATATACAACAAGTTAATTTATTCATAGAACTTTGTTCAAAATACCAAAATTGATCTTTTCAATCGAAATGATCATAAACCAACAAAACAAAATCATTCAATAATGCAGAAACACGACAAATGAGCAACTTTATGAAAACAAAACAAAATGAAAGTTTGTGTTAACACTGATTTTGTTTTGTATCGTCCACACCCAGAATTAGTTTTCTGTATCGAAAACTTACAAACGGTGAAAATATACGGCATTTTTCTGATGAAATGGAAAAACGATATTATTTTCTCATCTTATCTGTTCGTGTAGTAATCCTGCTTCCTGTGGTTTTCTAGGTTTATTTTTATTTCTCAAAAAACTCATAAGTGCATAACCAAACCATTTGGAATGGAAATATACACCGACTCCAGACTTTTTTCGTGCTTTATAAATTCTTCTTTCTATTTGATGATATGTGTTAATATTTTTCATTTTTCTCTCTATTTCTTCTTTCTCTATTTGTTTTATAGCAACCGATTTCTCATAGCAGCTTCATCTGTATCTTTTGTTTCACCTTGTCAGAAAATATTGAATTTTTTCATTCATACTCTGCATCCCCATTCTTCCACTCCCATGCCCCGTCCAACTCGGATGCCAAAGCGTTTTCAGGTTCACTCCTCGCCCGAGAAGAAGACGGAGACGGACAGTCACACAGCGTACCTGTATGCATCCTACACACCCACCTCTATAAAATAAATTGTCAACGGAGGAGCTGCAGTTCTAGGAAGCAGGCTGTGTCTGGTGCGATCCTCAGATAAAGCCCATTAAGTACAGCTAGAGACAATACTATTTCAATGTGTCAGCGGCTGCGCAACACACGTACATACACGCACGTATTTATATAAAAAACTATTCTCTGGTATGCGTGTTTCATTCGTCGAGATTAGGCTTTTTCTTTTTTTTGAGAATGGGTGATATCTAGGTGTTACTACGATTTTATTGAATGCCACAGTTGGTTTTCAAGATACATTTCGAAGAGCACGATTTTTATTGTCCAACTAACTAGTTACTTTACTCGTCGCAATTGCGCTCACCTTTTTTTGGTCGCCTTTTCGTGCTGTCTGCTTTTGTCGCGTTCAGGACCTCTTTAACAATTCTCAAATCACCAAAATTGTTTCATCCACATTTACAAATTAAAGCGAAATATCGTAGAATGCGAATTTAAAAAAATGCAGAATCACGTCGATATAATTTTACTCAAACGAGAAATTGCTGCTAACAGAGTTACTCTTTTTCAATCCTTTACTGAATTTAAAATATTCCGAAAGACTTGACTTTTCACGTTTCTTTCATCCCTTCTTAGCCCAATAGTTGTTTCTGTGCGTAGATGAATCACTCAATCGTTATTGGTTGAACCCTGATTTGAGGCAGAAATAAATAAATGCAGCTATATCATAGAAAATATTTTCAACAATAAAATTTTATTGGAAATATCTTGCTGAAGAGGCGTTTTTCAGTTAACCAAAATATGCATAATAGAAAAATAGATAGTATGATAGTATTTTCACACACACAAACTACATAATAGTATTTCACACAATGAGCTGTCAGATTGGCAAATAAATAATAGAACCCCACAAGGCTGGGCCTGTACGGGGGTGTTATTCATATATAAAAATAATTACAAGAGAAAAAAATGGGCACTGTTTTGCTATAATACAACTATTGGTACGGATATATAAATATATACAGTATGGCTTCGACGGTTCAACGTAGAACCATGAAAAAAAAAGGTATTGAATGATATCACCGCTACCAGTTTTTGAAATGAAAGACCTTGTGATTGCCCGATAGATGGCGGTGGGGCACATCAACTTGAAAATTTAAAATATCATGGGGGTCAAGTGGAAGATCGTTGAAAAGATAATTCAATTCTCTTTTCAACCATCCTATTTTTTTGAATTTCATTAAAATGTTTGTTTCACAATAGGCATTTGAAATGTCAAATAAAAGTGCGGATCTGAACGGTACCTTTACCTCAATAACTTTTTTGAACGGTTTGATGTGAAACAATGAGACATGAAATTTTTTCAATGGTATTACCGGCATTTTTTTCATGTACTTCCATTTTAATATCTCAGTTTTCTTAACAGAATACTTCTAGATCTATCTAGAGTAATACCTAGATATTTAACCGTTTTTGAACATGACATTTGTATTTCATCATTACTAAGTGGAATATGTCTATAACAGAATAATCTGGAAGATTTGTTTCATAGCTAGTAAAAGGCATGAACCCATTATTTTAATTGATTGTGAGAAATTTGCTATTGAAATAGGGAATGCGCATATAACCTTTTGTTTTAGGTCCCTTCAATTTTTATCTTCGACAAAAAAGACTGTGTCATCAGCAAAATTTCGGAAGAAATAGGTTGAAAAGTGAGTTTATATAAATTATAAATAAAATCGGACCAAGCACCGTCCCCTGAGGAACGCCGTAGCTGACTGATCTATTATGGCTTATTCCATTTGCTATAGAAACACACTGTTGTCGATCACTAAGAAAACTCTTCATCAGCTAATAAGTCAGGGTGACTTACAGTATCAAAAGCTTTGGCGTGATCAACAAACACAGACATTGCCGGCTTTTTCGAGTCTAGAGCATTGTAAATTTTCTTTATTAACTCTGCTATAGCATCCTGTGTTGATCTCCCCTCCATAAACCTAAACTGCCTCTCTGACAACAATTTTTTTTGATAAATTCCGCTATCTTTGCTTTAATATCTTTTTTTTTTTAATTTAGACTTCAGAATATTCCTGTCAAAGGTATAACGATGTACTCGGCACACTTTTTGAAACTGATTACTCCAATATTATCCAATCCTGGAGCGTTGTTTGATTCAAGTTCCATGATCAATTTCATAACTTCTGGTTCATCTGCTGGAAACATACATATAGGGCTGATGTTTCTGGTGTTTTGGATTTTATTTTCCATTCCCTATTTATTTTTTTGGCTAGATCCAAACCAATGTTTGTAAAGAATTCGTTGAATTTTTTCGCTATATGTTTCTTATTTTGTATTATACATATATATATATATATATATATATGTATATATATATAAATATATATATATATATTATATATATATATATATATATATCAGTGTTTATTTCTTGAACAATTTACTTTTACTTAAAGGGGAGGGTTGTTTCTTGGGTTATGGTTCTTCAGACAATTTATAGAGACTTATTTATAGTTTATTGTATAAACTTTCCATTATAACGTTTGGCCTGAAGGCCCCTAGGCTTCATCAGATTTCTACAAAAAAAAAATCCATATGGGACATTGGCTATTTTGTGCATTTATTCTTACCTACAACACATATTTCGTTATGAAATGGTTTTTTGTTTAGCACATTGTGCTGTTTGGAGGTGTTTTCTTTCTTTTTTACCATTCTAGTAAGAAATAACAGTGTCTCGAAACAAAATTGGTATCTTTTGTTCTTGTATGAGTCGATCGTATGGTTTAGGGTGAACTGAAATTGGCATTTGTCAGTATTTCGACGTCTTCAAGATTATTGATGGTTTGTTCGTTTGTGTTTGTTCTTTTGATGTTTGGGTGTGAGTATATGTTGCTGTTCGTTTGGAAAAGAAGTGGTAGAAAGTGTAACATTGGCTGGTTCTTTTTTTGTTTTTTTGTTTGGGAGGGTCAGAAGAAGAAAAAGACAGACAAATAAACTTTTTAGACCTCACACTTCACAGAGAAAATGAAAAAATTCAAACAGAATGGCACGCTAATGACACCTGGTCGGGCAGATACCTACATTTTAACTCCAAACGCCCCCTAAGCCAAAAAAGTCTGTAGTAATCGGACTCACCGACAGAGCTATCAGTTTATCAGATCCTGAATATAGACCGAAAGCAATAAAAAAGGCAAAATTAGCACTGCTAGAAAACAAATCTCCAAAAGCCTTAATAAACGGTATATTTCAACACAAAATAAACTTATTTTATAACACAACCAACAAAAAAATTAACACTAACACCACTAACTCCCAACACATCGGGCTCCACTATATAAAAAATATTTCGGAACAATTAACGAAAATTCTTAAACCATACAACATAAACGTAGGTCATAAAGGCCACAACACTTTTAACAAAATAATTTTCTCCAAATTGAAAACTAAAAACCCAAAAGGTAAAAACACACATGTGGTTACGATTCCCATGCAATAACCCTGACTGTAAGGAGTATAAATCGGTCAAACCATACAACATTTAGAAAACAGAATCAAAAATTAAAAAAAAAAAACCAAAATTTTCACAGAAAAAATACCAAAATAAAAAAATTTTAAGAAATGGTTCATATAAAAAAAACGCATTGAATGACAAAACAGATATCAAACAACTTACTTACAAAATATACCACAACATAATTTAACAACAAAATTTAAAAAAAAAAAAATTTTCCTTTTTGTCCCCCAAAAAAAAAAAAAGAACAGTATGCCAATGTTACACTTTCTGCCACATCTTTTCCAAACGAACAACAACATATAACAACACAACAACATCAAAAGAACAAACACAAACGAACACACCATCAATAATCTTGAAGACGTCGGAATACTGACAAATGTCAATTTCAGTTCACTCCAAACCATACGATCGACTCATACAAGAACAAAATATAACAATTTTGTTTCGAAACACTGTTATTTCTTACTATAATGGTAAAAAAGAAAGAAAACGCTTCAAAACAGCACAATGTGCTAAACAAAAAACCATTTTAAAACGGAATATGTGATGTAGGTAAGAATTGATGCACAAAATAGCCAATGTCCCATATGGAAAAATGTTTTTTTGTAGAAATCTGATGAAGCCTAGGGGCCTCCAGGCGAAACGTTATAATCAAAAGTTCATACAATAAACTATAAATAAGTTTCTATAAATTGTCTGAAGAACCATAACCCAAGTAACAACGCTTCCCCCTCTTAATATATATATATATATATATATATATATATATATATATATATATATATATTTAAAATGGAACCACCCCTGTAAAATACGCATTTTTCAGTCAATCTCATTTTTTTTTAATATTAAGCATCAAAAACTGTATCTTGATACAAATTTTCATAACTTCAGTTTCATTTCCAAGGCACTCTATGGTTTTTTTTCTTTGTCAAAAACGGCAAAAGTTTATTAGGCAATTTTTGTTTTGAAATTTGACTACACCACTGGATTCGTAATCGTTATAAATGGAAACCATCAAAATTTCATAAAAAATGATGGTTAACAACGAAGTCACAACAACTTTAATTTTGGAAACAAAGTATCTGATTATAATTTTTATTCAGATTATAGACATCTAAAATCTGGCAACACTGCCGATACAAAGTAGAACACCAGTGAATTTTTACAGCGAAAATCCGAAGTCAATAGCTCATTCCGTTCTACAGTTATAAGTATGGTAATGTGAGCGATTTGTGGAGTACTAAATCACAGCCTACTATTGATTTAGTACAATACCTATGCCTAATGTATTAGTTCAGCTTCCCTCAAATCATTGATACCTTCTCTTAAAGCTTGTTTCAATTGAGTTTTGCAGAATTTAAAAGGAAAATTTTTTGTCCTGCTTTCTGTTTTATTATTCAATAAATAATTTTGATACTTTAAAACTTGATTCGGTTCATTTCGTTTTTATCGGCTATGGAAGACTGCATAACTTGAGAATGAATTTTTAATTTTCTGTTATTTTCGGATACATTTATAACCTAAACTTAAATAAATTATTTTGAGGAAATATAATTCACAAATCCAGTGGCGTAGTCGGATTTTCATAAAAAAATCGCTTCCACCACAATTTGCTCTCATTACCATACTTTCAGGAGTTATATAACTGTAGAACGGAATGAGCTATTCGGATTTTCGGTGTACAAATTCACTGGTGTTCTACTTTATATCGGCAGTGTTGCCAGATTTTAAATATGTCTATTATCTAAATAAACATTATAATCAAATACTTTGTTTCCAAAATTAAAGTTGTTGTAACTTCGTTGTTAACCGATATTTTTTTATGAAATTTTGATGGTTTTCATTTACAACGACTACGAATCCAGTGGTGTAGTCAAAATTCAAAACAAAAATTGCCTAATAAACTTTTGCCTTTTCTGACGAAGAAAAAAAACCATAGAGTGCCTTGGAAATGAGCTAAAGTTATGAAGATTTGTGTCAAGATACAGTTTTTGATGCTTAATATTTAAAAAAAAATTTTGAGAATGATTGAAAAATGCGTTTTTTACAGGGGTGGTTCCATTTTAAATGGGCCACACTGTATATATATATATATATATATATATTTTGTTGAGATGTTTGTATACACAGTGCGGTTTTTTATAGTCTTCCCCCCAGTTAACTTTTGAACGGTTCGACGTAGAACAATGAAAAAAAAGGTATTGAAATAAAAGACATTGTGATTGGATAGATGGCGCGGGGGGCACATCAACTTCAAAATTTTAAATAGCATGGGGGGTCGTGTGGCACTTCGTTGAAAGGATAGTTCAATTCTCTTTCCAAATATCTAATTGTTTTTTTTTCATTTCGATGATTTGTTTTTTCACAATGTGCATTTGAAATGTCAAGCATACGGTTTCATATGAAACAATGGGACAACAAATATTCTGAATGGTATTACCGATCCTACTTTTTGAGAGAAGAAACATAACAATTGAGCGAGAGAGCACGCTGGGTCCATAACAACTTGAAAATTTCAAAAGGCATAGGGGTCGAGTTGCACACCGTTGAAAAGGTAATCAATTATAGTTTCAACCATGGTTGTTTCAACATGATTGCGATGAGTAACACTGAATACGGTCAACAGAGGAAGATTCATTACTTGAATGATTTTTCATTTTCGAATTCGTTTGAAACCTTCATTACATAGAAATTTTGAATCCATAGAGTAATCCAATTTTTTTAATTGATGCGGCCGTTAGTTGAGGAAAATCCATATTGAAGTGAACAAAAGACACTCAATTCACTAAATGATCTTCACTAAACTGGGTTTACAAAACCACGACACGTGTTTCGCTATACAATAGCCTTTTTGGCCTTTTCAAGAGATTATACCCAAATAATACCCAACTCATATATTTTTAATGACCATAATTATAAAGGGTATCATTTATCGGATTTAGTTAACTAATAATCAAGCAGTAAACTAGAAATTCCCATTATGAAATTGGATTATTTTGTCGATGTTCAAGAATTTCTAATGTAACAATGATTATATCATTACTCACCTGCTCTTTATATTATTGCATTTGTATTTAAAGAAGAGTTTAAATCACAATGTCTTTTATTTCAAAAAGTAGTATCGGTGATATCATATAATACCTTTCTTTTCATTTTTCTACGCCGAACCGTTTAAAAGTTAACAGGGGGGGGGATTATAAAAAGCCGCACTGTATTTGTAAACTTGTCAGCTCAAAGGAATGCTTGCCATAGAGTATCCGTGAACGAGTTCAACGAATTCTTCTCGATTGTGCAACGAGAATAATTGAAATTCCTGTGACAAAAGCTGAAGTGGAATGAACATTTATCCATTAATATACCCAAGTCATCTACATCAACCTATTCCTATGCAAGACCACACGGAAAAAAACTGATAAATGAAAGCCGTCAACAGAGATCATTAATCTGCACATGAAAGCGATTAATTATGTAATATGTGTGGTGAGATTGAATGTTGTGGTCAATATTTGAATTAATTCCACGTTTTTTCTTCCCACCTATTTCTAGTGCCTGCGATTAGAAGTCATTGTTGAACACTAATGAAAGAAAGAACCACGTACCAAATACAAGGGAAAATGGCTCTCAGCCAATTTTGAATGTTTTTTGGGATATTGTGGTACAAGTCACTAGAAGTTACACGTCTAGTTTCGGCAATATGAATTTTTGAAAATCATGAAAATGGCTGTTTTACTAAAACATAGTAAGGTTCACTTATCCAAAAGTATTACTTTTTAGATGATTAGTAACTGAATAATAGCAGTGTTGGTTTGGAGGAAGTCAAATGACATGCCAGTCAGTCGGTCGTTAAAACAAAACAGGGTGGGTCAAATATAGCGATAATTTAGCATATTTCGCCAATCTTTATCATTGGTCCCATTAGTAGGACTGAGTATTTTTTGTCAAAAATATCTTTATTTGGAGTCTCCATAAAAAAAATTGGCTGAGAGCCATTTTCTCATGTATTTGGTGCGGGTTCTTTGTGAAAAAAGTCCATCCATATCTCGAAGTGGAGTGGAAAGGAATGTTCCAGGAAAACTCTTAGTCATACCCCACAATGTTTATTTCCCTCTTAAATAGGGATGGTACCTGTTTCGGACCTATGAAGGTCCATCATCAGCCGAAAAAAGGAGAAGAATATTCTAAAAAGAAGGGGTGACACTAATGTATGGATTAATATAAAAATAAAAAACTCAAATTCAACCAAATATGGAAGAAATAACGTTCCAATCTTCTTCCGGAATTCCTGAAAAAATTTTTGTTAATTGAAAGTGTGTTAGTTTTGAGGCTTTCTACTTCTTCATTCGGAAAAGGAAAAAATATTTTAGATGTCGAAATCATAAATAGTCGAATTAATTCTATATTTTTTCTCCTTACCTATTTCGAAGGCCTCCTACATTAGACATTGTTGAACACGAATGAAAGAAATAGCGTTCTAGGCTTCTTCCTGGAAAAATTTATTTTTTATGAAAGTATGTTCGTTTTGAGACAGTCAATCAATTCGGTTACATATTACACATTTTGTCCCCGATCAAGTAATATAGAGTAGATGAGAAACACCCAAATAAGCAACATATATTCATAATATTATAACTCAATTTTATTAATTAGAGACGCATTTTGAGGGGTTATATTAAGGTCAATTTTTGTTCGTGGTCCTTTTACTCAAGTCGTTAGAAAACTAAAAATATTATTCACTTGCGAGTTGTTACAGTGAATATTATATTGGAAACTCCTATTCGTTACTTCAGCTTGTTAAGAACATGTAAAAATTCCAATGTACACATTGTTGATACTTTAGGGTTGGAACAGCAACACTGCACTACAAGTCAGTGGCAGGTTTAACCTACTGCTCGAGTTGTACTTTTATTTTCAGTTTTATAGTACCTATAGTTCCAAAAATGTATGCCAATAATGTATTGTACTGAAAATAATAAAGCCATTTTTTATTATTATTATTATTATTATTATATTTCGCCAAACAAAAATACATTTTTTAAGCTTACGTTTTGACGGTTTGCGCGCGTTCATTTTGCATTACCGAGAAAAATCGGGTGGATTTGTGTTTATCAATTGTCTAGTTTTATATGAACACAATGTTTTTGTGAGGTGTGCAAAAGACAATTCAAAATTTACATTATTTCTAGGATCAGTCCCCTTTTAAAATCTGTTTTTTTTTATCAGGATTTCGGAAGGTGAATAATCCTAGAAAAACATGTCGCTTATGCGTATTCCTCCACATCAAATAAGCTTCAAACAATACAATCCCAAAATTTTTATCAAATATGCTACCAATCAAATTATCAAATTTTATTGATAATTGATTTTTTGAAAATGCGTAGTGTACTGTGTCTATTTGAGAGAGTTAGACTACGACCATAGGTGTTATATATGGTCAGTATTCCAATATGTCTGCGTAACATGGACTATAGGAAGGTGAGGAAATATATTTGGAATGTACAGGCGAATGCTTCGTATGAGCTGAACTAGTTGAAACACTTCCAATGAAGAAGTTTTAGCTAGAATAAAAATAACATTGTAACGAAACGAAAGTGAAATATTGTGTCCGAAAGAAATACATGAAAGAAGGAAATTTTGTGGCATAGTGGACGAATCATTAAATTAAAGAAAAAAAGCATCCTCAAGTGGGAGTCGAACCCACGACTTTATGATCTCTAGCCATACGCTCTAACCAACTAACCTTTTTTTAGAGCTCCGTTACTAAGAACGGCTAAATAAAATTTAACATTACTTTGGTACGTCCCTGCAAAATATTTCATTCCCATGTTAGAAAATTGATGTATATAACCAAAGCTACTGGAATTCACGTCAACATCATGCATAAAATATAACGGAGTTTTTCTATGTCTTATAAAAAGGGTGAAAAGCTCCGGTGATGGTTTTTGTAAAAGATGGGAAAGAAACCAAAATCGCGATTGAAAAAACCACGTCATTTTTTGTAACAGGCACGAAATCATCCTTCAGATTGCCGTTCCAGTTTCGCTTCTTCGAACGGAAAGTAAGCCGTTCTTACCCTAAAAGGAATAAATAATAGTTTAAAAAAACTAAAAAACACGCTTTTTATAAAAAACCGAACTAAAAAATAAATAAATAATAGTTTAAAAAAACTAAAAAACACGCTTTTATAGAAAACCAAACTGAAAAAATAAAAAATAAACTTTAATAAATTTGAATTAAGAATAGTGTGAAAAAAATTATAAATATAAATTAATAATAATGTGAATAAGAAAAAAAAATTATTTGAAAAAAGCGTGGGGTGCTTTTTAAGATTCTGATTAAGCACCCACGCTTTTTTTAAATAAAATATTTTTTTTTCTTATTTAATTATTATTAATTTATATTTGTTAAAAAAAATTACACTATTCTTAATTCAAATTCATTAAAATTTATTTTCTATTTTTTTAGTTAGGTTTTCTATAAAAGCGTGTTTTTTATTTATTTTTTTAACTATTATTTATTTATTTTTTAGTTCGGTTTTTTATAAAAAGCGTGTTTTTTGTTTTTTTAAACTATTATTTATTTCCAGCTTTTTAGTTTGGTTTATTTATAAAAGCGTGTTTTTTAATTTTTTTAAACTATTATTTATTTTCTACTTTTTAGTTTGGTTTATTTATAAAAGCGTGTTTTTAAATTTTTTTAAACTAATATTTGTTCTAATCTATTATTAATTCCGTGATTACTATTAGTAACTGTAATTATTTTCCAAATCATTAATATGTACAGCTGTATTAATAGTCAAATTTCGATTTTAGAAGTCATTCAAAGATTTTAACGTTGTCAATTTATACAGTGAGCCGCCATTTCGAATTTTTCAATTTTCACGTAAGAATAATGATATTCTACTCCAAAAACCCCCACATACCAATTTTTAATAGAATCGGAACAATAATCACAAAACTCGTCCACCATTTTGGAGCCGCCATCTCGAATTTTTCAATTTTCACAAAAGAATCATAATACTCGACTCCAAAAACCCCCACATACCAATTTTGAATAGAATCGGACCATAATCACAAAACTCGTCCACCATTTTGGAGCCGCCATCTTGAATTCTTCAATTTTGACAAAAGAGTCATAATCTCCGACCACGGAAACCCTCAGATACCAATTTTGAAGCGAATCGGACCATAATCACAAAACTCGTCCGCCATATTGGAGCCGCCATTTTGTTTTTTTTTCACACAAAAATGTATTGATGCATTGTCGTGGAATGATGTACATCTGCCAAATTTCAAATCATTCGAACGTCTGGAAGTGGGTGAAAATCAAGTCCAAAGGAGTTGGTTACAAACAAACAAACATACAAGTGAAGCTAATATAAAGCGTGTAACAAAAACCACGCCTTTCTTAATGGACTTTTTCGTCTAGTTTTGGCATAAATTTGATACCTATAAAAGGAACGATGGGGCTTGTTCCTGTTGTGCTTCCGTAAGGCTTGTTCCAGTAACTTCGTAGCGAAAGTAGTGTGAAAAGAGTAATAATTAGTAAAGAGTGATCCAGAAGCGTTGGGATATCCGTAAGTGGCAATTGTGAATAAATGATATTTGAACTTGGTTTCTCCGTGTGCTGAAGCACCCGAAGTTTATTATTTGTGCATTTATTATTATTTGTTCAATTATTTGCCGGGAATTAAAATATTGTTTGAATTATTATAATTTCATTTGTTCAATTATCTGTCGTGGCATGTAAATATCATTTCTGCATTATTATTATTTCATTCGTTACATTATTTACCATTGCATCTAAATTATATTTCTGCATTAATATTATTTTCTTTATTCGATCATTTGCCGTGAATATTGGTTTATTTTATTCTTAACTGATACAATCGAAATTCTCTTGAAATCGGTTGACTGTTAAATTAGCTGCAATACGAATATTGGTGGTTTTATGAGTATTGCCCATTATATTTCTTTCTCTTTTAGTATCTACAGAGTTCAGCTCAGGGTAATAGTGAAAGCCTAGTAATTTGGTGTTTGGGGTTAAGGTCAACCCCTTCATGATTTATTTCGTCTGCCAATATATTTTTTTCTCTCTGAAACAAACATTTGTGTCCTCGTGGAAAAGTCATCATTCAAAGCTCTTGCACGTCAAGGGAAATGTTTCAGAAATAGTTTACATATTTTTCCGTCCTTATAATATTTGTTAAGTTATGATCTCAGTTGTTTGAGTTCAGGGAAAACGCCGAATACAAAGAATTGACGCGAAAGTTCACATCACTTCAATTAGTGAATCTCAATTTTCCATTGTCTGTTCAGGGAAAACGCCGAATTTAAGCCACTGACGTACCACCGAATTATATAACAACAATTCTTTTTCCCCGCTGTTCTAATTCAGAAACTAACCAAATTTGAACAACGACCGCGAGCTCTTGAACATTTTATTTTTAACAAATTAAAACAGTCGCAAAAGAAAATACGAGCAGAGCAAAGGTTTACGAACAAACAAAGACATTCTGTCTCTATGGGAGACATAAAAGCAATAGGCGTTCCGTATCAAAAAATTGTAATTGAAGCCTACATTATTTTGTGAAAATTCAAAAGTGTCAAAATACCAGACCCCTGGACGTTCTGTATCTCCATCTGTTGCTACCCTAGTGCGTGGAGAAAACCACTATAAAATCTGGCGCCCGAGATTTGAAATAGAGAAAGGAAAATATTTCCTGCATAATATTCTGGTGTCATAAATAACGTGACAATCTAGGAGTTTAAGGGCTAGTATAACAGACCCTAGAAAAACACGTCACAACATTATTATCAAAATCAACACATTGATTATAACAGAATTGATACTAGATAGAAATATGGAAAGAATACTAGGTATGGTACAAAACATTGAAAACTGTATTTGCGTTGAATTTATTGCATGCGTTTCTCGAATCATTTCAGAACACCCGGTCTAGTATTAATTGAAAGTTATTTTTCGTTGAGAAATATTGGTTTTCGTCATAGTTTTCCTGGCTTTTTACCATCCACAATCTGAAAATATTAAATGTAGAATGGTAAATGAATTGATTGGCTAATAAAAAATTAATCATTTGGTAAACGCAGTAACTTATCGTATTTTTTCTTTTCCAGATTTGAAAGGTAAAAAACCCGGAAAACCATGTCGAGAACCCGCTCTAGGTGCTACTACTCCCAATCTGTTCATTATGTAAATACCACTCGATCCATAACTCATTTTTTTCTAAAGATCCCTCATCATCGAACCTATTAGATTTTAATGAAACCGTTAATTATATCGGACGAAAATTGATGATTTAGCGGAATATTAAAGTGTCTGCGTTAAAAGCGTCCAATTGTTCGAAAGTGAAGTTTCCTTCTCAGGTGGAGCTCCCCACGGGGAGCACCACGTGGGGTGCCGCAGCCACCGTAGTGCCAGTCTCTTCGACAAATTGTAATTTATCGAAGGCACCCGCTCGTATTTTACGGCGAGTTTTTCTCGAAATAAATTCGGCCGTTTTTGTGTGGGCCCGTCATTCCCGACGACAAGGGAAAAGAGGGCCCGGGTATGAAGATTTCTTCGGGCATCGCAGTCCGTCCCGTCGCTTAACGATGTTGTGGGAATCGGACATCGACGGAAGGTCGGAATTGTTTTACATTTTGATGGTGTTCTTAGGATTTCGGAGTTGCGGGTGAGAGCTACTTGTATGAACACATTCAGTTCTATGATACTATCTAGAACTGAATGATAATGATGGTCAGTTTTTCGAACCATTTCGTTGCAACAAAATGTTAATTAGAAAATTATTTTCGCACTTTTTTCAGTATACAGGGTGTTCCAAATTAAGTCGGCACCATTGCCAACTCCGTTATTATTGATGCTACGATTTCGGTTAAATGGGAATTTTTTTCTCGATGCCGAAAACAAAACAAACATCGCGTTTCATAATATTTCATAAAATGATATTTTTTTCAATGGAACACCCTATATTTTTTCATCCATTTCGATTCGTAATAACATTCTCAACAACAAAGCTATATCACTTTTCTTCCTAAAGTGGAAAATGAGCGACTTATGTGGAAATATTTATTTCTTTCACTAGTACAAAAAATTTCTTTGTTTTGGCGAATAAAACCTCATGATTGTCCAAACACCCATTTTTTGTACTTATACGAATGACAATATTTTGTTACTAATAGCAAAATAAGACAGTAAAAAGAAAAAATTGCGCTGGGATGTGAACTCGTGAAACCCGTGTTCATCATGTCGCACCACTCAATTGACACCACTAAGCTATTTGGTATTAATGTACAAAACGATAAATGTTTCCTATTAATACAACTGTCTTATTTTCACCTTTACGAAAAAAAGTCAAATGAGCTTTGTTGTTGAGAATGTTATTACGAATCGAAATGCATGAAAAAATATAGGGTGTTCCATTGAAAAAATATCATTTTATGAAATATTATGACAACGAGACTATCAATTTTTTTTTTGTTTTTGGCATCAAGAAGGCCACTAAAAATGCTACCAGTTTGCCCATTCAACCGAAATCGTAGCATCAATAATAACGGAGTTGACAATGGTGCCGACTTAATTTGAAACACCCTGTATATAGTATGACTACAACACCATGGTTTCTCTGATAGAATATAATATTTATTCAGCCAATAGATCAATACAATGATATAGGTTTTGTCAACAACACAAAGAAAACTCGTAATATATATATATATATATTTATATTAAAAAAAACTTGTTCATTAGCTCATCACACCATGGCTTTGAACCATAACCCAGATTATGATAATGTGAATATCTTGGAACATGAATCTAATGCAAAAAAGAGAACTTTTCTCGAAATGACACAAATTTTCAAAGAACCTAATTCAATGAATTCGAGAACGGACATTGATAACCTCAGCATAATCTATTCATATTTACTCAGTCGTTCTCCGTATGAGACAGACCACAATTCAATACATTGACATAAGTGTGTCCCCTGGAATAGTGGGTATTAATTAATTTTTCACTTTGTCAAATTATTTCACTTGTTCTAAAAAACTCATATTTTCACTGTCAGTCTCCTTATGAGACATACCAAAATCGTTTCAATTAATATAAGTTGGTACCCTTGATTTGTTTGGTGATATTATTTTTCACCGCATTGTATGTTGGCAACAGGTCTAAGATCTATTTTTCATACTTGTCAATTGTCAACTTCATATACTTCAATGGTCATTCATTTGTCACCACTGCCTCTTGAATCCAACATGACCTCCATAAGAGCCCATTTGGAATTTTAAAATGTTTATACAATTATGTTTAAGTAATCTTGATCAATTTTGATCAAAGTTTTAACTATATATGACTATACCAAGAGTGTTGTCTGTTGTGACATGGTATTTTATAAATTGCTGCAAGTGAAAGGGATTTTTAACCTCACTTTAATATTTGGTTTTCAAATCTTATAATGTTCAATTTTAATTCATTGTAGAGTTCCTGATGAAGAGACAATGAATGACTCGAAAGCTTGAATAGAAAAAATAGTACACCTTTTTTCCATACCCCTGTTGACTGCATACCCGAATTTAAAAAAAGGATTCTTCTTTAACTCAGACAGTCGTCTAACCTTCACAACTTTATATATATATATATATATTGTTATGTTATGCCAGTTAAAGGTTTAAAAGGAAGAATCCCAAAAAAAAAGAATAACTACTAAATAGTTATTAGTTCCAAGAGATTTTTTTTGAATAACTTTTGAAGTTCTATTTATTTATAAGCCTTTGTATAATATGGATAGATAAAAATGTCAAAATAATATAACACAATCAATTTCATACACTGTCATAATGATCATAAACCATAATTGGAAAAAAGCCAACAAAAAGTCTAAATTTATAAAATTTTGCATGGATAAAAGGTGATCAACACATTTGTAATTTTGAAACATA
This sequence comes from Gonioctena quinquepunctata, assembly GCA_018342105.1. Lineage (NCBI taxonomy): Eukaryota > Metazoa > Arthropoda > Insecta > Coleoptera > Chrysomelidae > Gonioctena > Gonioctena quinquepunctata. The sequence goes on along the minus strand of JAFIRS010001381.1, from coordinate 271,680 downwards.
CAGTATATGAAATTGGAGATAACTAAAAGTAACCAATGGTAGAACAGCAAACGTCTTCATGATAATAGCCAATCAGAGAATAGATGGTCATAGGTAAAAATTGGAAATTGTGAAGGAATAGCAATTGGTTGATATCATAAGCAATTATTATTAGAATTTGTAAATAGTAATAAGTATGGAAAAAAAGTTGGATATTAAAAAATAAAGTAAAATAAAATAAAATGGAAAAATAGGAAATTGTATCGAGGCAACAACAAAGAAAGCCAACGAGGAGATTGAAAATAAAATTAGAAGGGAATGGACGCAACATTTTGAGAGAACAAAAATTGAAAGAATTCCAACATTTGAAGAGCAAAACTAGTATTACCTTAATTATATATCATTTCCACGTCTCCAGAGCTGATTTCCGCATCTGTTTGGTTCCTGAGTTATGGTATTGGAGTTCCTGATAGAGCTTGTAGTGACAAGGTATCCAGTTTCAGGGCATATCTTGAAACACCGACATCTCCAACAGGTATAAAAACTTTAATAGTGCATTTCCGGTCCTGAACTATTTCACAATAACGAATTTCACATTCGAAGAACTTTATTCCACCTTATTTTGAACAATAACAGAAAACTTTACTATCACGGAAAAAGTGAGGTTCTGTTTATCTATCCATGATTTCAATTTTATGATTATCCGTGAATATTTGTATATTCCCACTAGTATAAGTTATTTCTCGTAGGCCAGGTATTTTGAGTCTTCCTGAATAAAGGAGATAATTGTTTTTGATATTTTGTTGTTTATTTTCTCACAATGATCAATAACATACCTACGAACATTGAATAATTTGAGTTTGACATATCAAATAAGGGCTAAATTGCTTTGAATCGACTATCAGAGATGAGGGCGTACCAACTGTGCTAGCTGTGGTGAGAAAAGGAATAACAATTGTCAGCTACGTGACGAGAGAACAGTGACGTTCTTTGGCAATTATTATTACCACATACAAATTATTATACAGGGCAAAAATATTTATCTATATCATATCAATTTGGTTCATAAAGAATAACAAAAACTATTAGCTTCATTCACTATATAAAAACAATTTAGATTTTTCAATTTATCAAAACATAACAAAGGCACCCAAAACGTGGGGCTAAAATATCACAATATTTATTTAAAAAATTCATCATTACATAACAATATATATATATATATATATATATATATATATATTATATATTTATATATATATATATATATATAAATTAGCATTATACGATAATTGCACATAGGCAATTATGTCTCTACTAAGGACATATCTTCAGTTTTTTTTTCTTATCTCAGAAACCTCCACTTTTAGGCACATGGAATGGTATGACTTTTAGGTTGAGTATCCATGACCCGAACTGATGTCAAACGCTCTGTATCTCAGAGGGGATTCATTTTAGGACATACCTTGATAGCAACTTTTCACCTCGAAAGGAATGTGTAGTCGGAGTATATATATATATATATATATATATATATATATATATATATATATATATATATATATATATATATATATATATATATATATATATATATATATATAATAAATATATATATATATATACAGGGTGAGTCAGAATAAAACCTACAAACTCCGACTACACATTCCTTTCGAGGTGAAAATATCATATATACATATATATATATAATATATATATATATACAGGGTGAGTCAGAATAAAACCTACAAACTCCGACTACACATTCCTTTCGAGGTGAAAAGTTGCTATCAAGGTATGTCCTAAAATGAATCCCCTCTGAGATACAGGGCGTTTGACATCAGTTCGGCTCATGGATACTCAACCTAAAAGTCATAACATTCCATGTACCTAAAAGTGGAGGTTTCTGAGATAAGAAAAAAAAACTGAAGATATGTCCTTAGTAGAGACATAATTGCCTATGTGCAATAATCGTATAATGCTAATTTCTTACAACATATCGGAATATGTGTCAACCTCCTGAACATTTTTTAATGTTGGGAGAATCGGGAACATAGTTCGGATGAGTCAGAATAAGACCGATAACTCAATTTTTTCATTCATCATATTATTTTATCGCATCGATGTCGCGGATTCACTGACATGTTACTATACTTTCTTGCATATGATTGTTGGCAGATCAACTGACAAACAAACCCAACCTCAATTTCATAATACTCCTCTTAGATAAGAGTTGAGGTCTGAAATAATTTTTGCAAAAAACTGAAGATAAATACTCTTAATTTGTTGAATTTTATGTTTCAGTATAATTATCAAAGACATTTCTGATTGAGTTATCTAGGAAAATATTATCCAATCAACATGTTTTTGATGAAGAAAAACAATTATTGTGTATTAATATCTACTTAAATGATTTCTTTCGATTCGTGATAACAAGTTGCAAAGCAAGTTTGCTAGTTTATGGTAGGCTGTTCAGTACACCACTGATCAACGCATAAAACATAAACGTAATTTGGAACTGAAAAGAAACGTAGCCTTTTTTCATTGTTTCCGGTAGAAACACACTGATATATCGATACTTACATTAGCAATAATTGACAGTAACCCAAAACAGTTTGTATTATTGTCAAGTAATCTGTCATCATTTCAGTCAGTGAACATCGTTTCAAAATGGATTATTCATTTGAAGAATATACAGATATGCATTTTGTTTATGGTGAAACAGGGGGAAATGTCAGAGCCGCTGCTGAATTATATCAACATAAATATCCAAACAGATATCATCCACATTTCACTACTTGTATAGCTGTGCATCGACGATTGAAGGAAACGAGGTCCTTCAAATTCAGTAAACACCATTGTGGTGCGAATGGAACAAGAAAGGATAATGTTACGGAAGAACAAATTCGTGAACGATTAGCAGCAGATGTTATTCTCAATCGCCTCAGTATGAGTATACTCTACTACTTACAATGAATGGTGCACGAGAATTGATTTTAACCTGAATATTGATTATATCTGATTCAAATATCTATGGACATAATCCTCTAAAGTGTATATGTGATAGTCAACATGAGGAACCCACGAAAAATCACTTGGATAAGCTACAATGAGAAAACTATAACATAGAATTGATGAAAAGGGAAACATTCTCAATTGGATATTGATAAAAAGATTTTTTCTGTTAATTGAAAAATCCACCATGAAAATGAAGTTATTTTTTGTGAATGTCTAACAGAAAACAGCTACTTCCCCGGCTGAAGCCACGCTGGACATTGAACTACATCTGATAGATATTCTGAAAAGACCCTAACTTAGAAGAAAAAATCTGAAATTGAAAATTTGCATTTCCATTCAGATAGTTATTTGATTTTCTATTCCAGTCTCAATTAGGAACTCATGAAGATGAATGAGGCAAAGAAGAATGTTTTCCAAGAAAGAGTACTTACCAGAAATCATTCGTTACATTGACGCAAGAGAGACATCGCATTCACTAGTTCTTCAATACATTTTTGTCGACGAAAATCTTTTTCACGCTTCGACGATCATCAGGAAGACCGGAAGAAATGGGAAACACATTTCCAAGAAGCAATCTTCCGGTTTTCCTGATGATCGTCAAGCGTAATGATTCGTCGACAAATGATTAGACCTAGTGAATGCGATGTCTCTCTTCGTCAATGTTACGAATGATTTCTAAGTAACTCTTTGAAAACATTCTTCTTTGCCTCATTCATCTTCATGAGTTCTAATTAAGACTGGAATAGAAAATCAAATAACTATCTGATGAATGCAAATTTTCAATTTCATATTCTTTTGAGTTAGGGTCTTTCAGAATATCTATCGATAGTTTAATCCACTGCTTTACCGGGAAATAATTGTTTCTGTTAACATTCACAAAAATAACTTCATTTATCGTGGATTTTTCAATTCACAGAAAAATATTTTTATCAATATCCAATTGAGAATGTTTCCCTTTTCAACATGTATACCCCACAAGAGGTTATCTTGACGATGGAAGATAGTGACTAAAGTTTATCTTTCAGTCGCAGATGATTCCACATCTGATTTTATGAACATCCTGTTCATATTTTCAACAAATCAATAGAATTGATACAATGCAATTTCTCAGACTGAAGTTACTGACTCGTCAATTGACAGTACTATTACTAAATCACTGAATAATAACGCAACCAGAAGAATTAATATAAATATATCAATATAAACAAGTGGAAATGGCAATGGGTTGTCAATAATAAAAAACGACCAGACATAAGAAATCTTCGAGATTTGTTGGTCTTGATTATTATTTTGGTCAATATATTCGATATGATTTCTAGAGTGTATCTTCCAGTCACATGTGACCACATCCAATTCAATAAACTTACACTGTGCGATTTTTTCGTTGTGATGATCCAGTTTCTTCAACGAGGAGTATATTCATTTCCCTGATGATCCTAACAATCGATAAGGTGTCCTATCATTTCTATGATAATCCATTGAAACGCCACTGCAGTAGAGGCGATCGCGGCCCGATTGCCGTAATGGTTCAATTTTTAACACCGCAGGACACCCATTCAGCGAACAAAGGTACGATTATACTACAGACCAAAACACAAAGATCCTAATACATATATATTAAAATCCTAGATGTTTATTTTCTTCCAGTTCACACGCTGCATTGCCTGTTCATTATCTTTAAGTAGCTCAAGATTTATTATCGATTTTTCCCCTTTTAACTACCAAATTGAATACGATTCTCTATCTTGATGTTCCTTTGTTTATCAATAAGAACCCTCTCTGTGTTGGTGTGTATAGACTGGCTCTCGAACACGATTTTCTGCAAGTTCATGCTATCGAATATCGGGGGACGTGGTGGAGTACACTAGGGTATGGTGGTTCTCGTTTTATCGGATTGTTCTCACAACTTGTATCGTGCGATTGGTGTTCCTTCGATAAGTTCGGAATTTATTGACAAAATATTACTAGTCGCTTACTTTCTTTATATTTTTCATTAAATAGTGTTCTTAATTTAACTTTCACGCATCGAAGTGTTACAAGTGGTATGTTATTTTACCACTTGTCTTTTTTTAAAAGGAATTAGTAAAAAATATAGTTCTTGAAATCATACTTATTGCCGAGCGGATGCGAAACCAAATTCTCTTCGGAAGATTTGATAATCACCAAAATAATTTTTTCTATGACCGCGCGTTTTTACCCACTTTCCCGCTCTCATTTGAGTTTTGAACTCACTAGTGCGGGAAGATAAAGATATGTCAATTTTGACGTTATTATATACATTTCATTGATTTCACCTATAGTTATTACTATTCTTACTAATTTAGGTTTTGAAATTCAATATTACCTAGACTTTTTTCTTGCTTCTCTATATTTTATTTATTGCAATAAAATAAAAATTGGGATACTTTTATATACCTATGTTTTCCAATTAATCCACATAACAATTGAACTAAGCTGTGTTGGTTTAGTATGGCACCCAAAGATTTGCTATGATAACCAAGGTATATCATCAAGACGTCAAAGTTTCAAGACCAAGCGTCGTCAAAGTGACAGATAGTTAGATGCCGGCAGGTATCGCTACCTATTCACGCCTACCTAACCCAGAACGTTACACAGGTCACAGTTTCATACATTCCTCGGCAATGTTTCTAGCAAATTCAGGCGAACGGATAACCAACATAAAACGTCTTGGAGGCTGGAAGTCAACTGCTGAAGGTTACTTGGAGGACTCCGAAGAACAGAAGAAAACCATCTCAAATGAAATTCTTTCATGTACTAACAACTAGCAACCGATGCCGTCTCCGACGTCGTCACCTTCATGCACTTTGCAATCTACTGGTGTTACTCTGAACAGCCAGTTACCACCAACTAACTCCGCTGGACCGGCTATTCTTACTCATTTGTAGAATGCAACAAGTTGTGTTTTTAATATTAGTATTCATAATAATTAGTAGATTTTCATTTAAAGTTTTGTATGTTGAAATAATATATATATATATATATATATATATATATATATATATATATATTCACATTTATATGCGGTCGTAGAAAACATAATGTTCCTAACTCATGCGTAAAAGGACTCTCCGCACTTGACTGCTTGCCCGAACTCCGCTCTGCGTCGTTCGGGTCAACGGCAGTCACGTGCGGGAAAGTATTACTTTCCGCACTTGTTAGGAAAATAACTATTCCTTACCGAAGATTCTGTCTTTGAAGATCTCTGGACCATCTCGTGACTGGAATACATCTGGATACATGGTACTAGTACTTTTTTTTAGGTTCCCAATTTCTAAAAAGACTGATTAAATTCTTTTGAGACCTGTACTTTTACACTGAATATGATTCAGACTTCTTTTTCTTATCTCGAATGAAAATACTGATTGAGCATTGGAATAGTTGAATGAATTATCTGTGGTTTGGTCCCTCATCTAACTAATAAGTTGTCAGAAAAAATATCCATGCGAGAAAGTGTTTGAATAGTAATTCAATTCACTTTATTGATCCCAAGAAACATTTCTGTCTATGAAGGGATTTAAAAAAATTTACATAAATAAACTTAAACTAGTTTATCAAATTAAAGAAACCAAAAGCTGTCAAATTTGTAGTACTGATAAAGAATAATATTATTCATTGATATAATATTTTTTGAGGGGTATGCTTGAATTTGTTTTGAGTTTTCATTTCCTTCAACTCCCCCACAATACTATGAACGACAGAAACAACATTAATACCCATGCGCAAATAAAGATCACCCTAGTCAAAACAAACACTAATAACACAACCACGTCACATCCACCAGGCTCGACCAATCAAACCACATTCCCAAATCGAGCGAATTACGCAAAATTATAAACAACAACCTAAAGTCCAGAAATCATGTAGGTACCTACATGAAAAAAACCCAAGACACTCATACAAACAAAATGTTTTTAAAATGAAGTGTGGTACAAAGCAGTCCTCTATACTCGGATTGCCACCTACAGGTCCCAGTTGGAATCTAAATCCCAAGAAAAACCAAACAAATAAAGTATAATTAGGATTCAAGAACTAAATATTAGGGTGGGCAGCAGAAGAAAAAGTGTACTCTTTAAAGTTTGTCCAAGCTTTCCGAATGTTCTATTCCATCTTCAGAGACACTACAATGAGGAAAATTTACAATATTTGTGTCCTAAGGATCTTAGGGTACTAAATAACTTACAGCTTTGTTGAGATTAGTTCCTCAGTTGTTCATGAATCTTCTTCAGAGCGCATTATATGACTTTTTGAATATAAAAACCCAAACTATTAAATTGGAAAAGTAATTTTATTTGAATATATATGTATGTATTTCGTTACTTATATGTTATCTGATATATGTATATAATTTAGTTGTTATGTCAACATGTAATAAAATGTAAAGTTGCCCTAAATCTAATACTATTTCAACTACTGTGCATGTATTTATGTTAATATTATTTTAACTTGTTATACGAACACCTTCCATATTTTTCACTGAAAACATTGTTAACATACCACATACAATAGGCTTGTGGTTTCTTTAGTTGATTTGTCAATGAATCAAATAATTTTGTGTCGCAACATATATTTGTACTTATTTGTACTTATTATGTGTACTTTTAATTCTTTCAAATAAATATTATTATTTTTGAAAAAGGAAAATAGTCTAATACTTATAACACATTGAAATTATTGCAATATTAATAATTTAAAATATAGGTACAGAACATGTGTGTCTTGAAAAAGTACAATAGTTATGAAGTGTGGGAAAATTGATTCTACTTGTTATATGCTTTGACAACAAGTGATACCAACCTAACGTAGTACCAACTGTTGAGAATGGGGGTTACCAACAATTGATCTTTTAGTAATTTTTGTTGTTAGTACCAACTGAAGGTTGGACTAAATTGATGATTTATTAATAATTCGAATTGAGATCAATTTGGTTTGAAGAAAATTCGGTAAAAAAATCCACGTAGGTTTTGTTTTATTCATATTATTTTTTCCTGTGATATAGAAGCCATTTTTCTAGTATATAAAAACTTGAATTTAGTTTTTGTTACAACTGACACCAGTCTGCCTATTAGCAGTAAAATATTCAGCCAAATTATGATATTATATATATATGAATATCAAAAATATATTATTAATATCTCATCTGTTTTTCTTCGGTAGAAGTTTGTGAATTTCCATCCAAGTTCGTGAATGAAAGTCAACACCCAAAAATATAGGTTGTCAAATCTTTGTCTAGGGGTACTTTCTTCAACTTCGATTTTTCATTGATCATAAGGTTTCTATGGTCCATACGATACACATACTCTCTTGGGATTATTTGTTCATGACACCTTCAGTTGGTGAAAACAACGTATTACCAAACAAATGATTTAGAGTGAGATTGAGAAGCCCGAAAATCAAACAAAAATTCGGTTTCGCCAATTCGCACACTGAAATTAGATTTCTGTTCTCTTACCTTTGGTGGAAGGTGGCCTCAAAGTAAGAAGTGCTTCAAAAGTTATTTCTGAGATTATTCACTTAACGAGACTCGAATTTGTGGTTCTTTACAGATCCATCCAAGATGATGTCACCACAAAAATTCAAAATTTCTTGTGTGATCTCAATACGTCGATGGCAATCGACACTTCGAATTCAATATATTTCAGATCTTCGCAACGGTGGCAGCACCTTACGGGGCAGCAGCAAATTCGAATATTTGCATTAGGTTTATTGAAATATTTATACAGAGTGGAATAGCTAGATTATTTTGATGAGAACGTAATTTGAAATAAATTCGAAATTTATTTCTGTGGCGATTTAAACACTACAGTGTAAGCGAAAATGCAGCAAGCGATTGTTTATCAATGACACGTTCGTCAAATACTTGAAATATTAGTGTTTATTGTTCCTGAAATAAGTATTCCAAGAGAATATTCCAAAGAAAACTTGTGCTGTCACTACAAAATTTTAAATTATCTATATTTTATTGCGTTATTTTCTGAATTAAGGTAGTTGTCCTGCTACAAACAGTGTGAAAAATAAGGCTCGATTGTAGTGCGATGCGATACATGTGCAAACGCTGAATTCGGGGGATATTTTTTAAGGGAACTGTACACTCAGAAACGCAACTAGCATGCGTGATTCAGCAAATAAGCCATGACTGGACTGTTGGCAACGTCGCAATTCAACGATACGATCGCTTGAATTTAGTTTTTCAAGTTACTGTTATGAACAAGCAGTCAAAGCTATGAATCGATTTCGTGCAAAAAATGGTAGGTTTGCTAAAGTAAAAGTTGAAAAAAGAAAAATAAATTGTCGGTGTTAAGAAAATCGAAGGAAAAGTCAGGAGGTGTAACATATCAACCAAACGTTGGAATTAACGAATCAAGAGCATCATCACTATTATTAAAAAACATCGAATCGAAATCAATGAATTATTCCATAGTTTATTTTGATTAAGAAACATCTGGATTGTGCATGACTGATGACATTTTACAAATCACCGCCAAATGTGAAAATAGAGAATTTAATATATATGTTTTCTCTACGAAGCAGATCAATCCTGTGGCGACAATTATATTTGAATGATGAATGATGTACAAGTCGATTCACCATATTTTCATTGGTAAAGAGTCATAATTATCAACATGCATGAAATCATATGGAGAATGTATTTCAGAGCGACTTGAGAACGGAAGAATATCTTGTAATTTACCTAATTCAAGTACCTTAAAAAATGTTATATCACGGGATTTATTGAAAAAAATTGGTCAACAAAATATAACAAACGATTTTCTGAAACAAATGTATCACGATGAAGAAGGAGAAGCTGTGAATCACCTAACTGAAAAATTGGAGAATGGAAAACCTAGAGTTACTAAAAATAGGAAAGCATTAACTAAAATCATTGATGATTTAAAAATAAATGTTTAGTCAATCAAGTGATTATTTAGTGTAATAGTTAAAAATAAATAATATTACATTATTTGTTGTTTATATTTTTTGTAGATTTATACGTTATATTTTATTAGCCTGTTAGAAATCTGAATCATTTTTGTTTATGTTTGAAAATATACAAATGTATAAATAAAATAAAGTTTATGCACTGTTGTTTGCCGTTACTCGCTAAAACTACATTTTATTTTATATCTATGCATTCCAAAACACAATTCAATACAGCAAGTCCCTCGCGCTCTCGCTTATTTGAATCACGAGCGCTCGCTTGAAGCGTTGCCACGATTCTCAGCCTTGCCCCTCTTGCAATTCTCATACGCAATAATTTAGAAACTACGCGTGTTTAATTTTTTCTATAAAATTTGTTACTTACCTTTTAATAATATACTAGTTTTTCAAAAAGATCTGAATGGAGTGATTTTAGTTATGCCTTAAAATGTGGTGTCCGCGGTAGCTCATTATAGGGATTACGTGTTAAACGCTGCAACTTTGAGACCTTATATCTCGCTTTCGGTGTGGTAAATCATTCCAATAACTTAATATGATACAGGTAATAATGTTAACTGAAAGTGGTATGAATATAAACGCAATCTGATTAGAAGTGGATTTCACGACAACTACCTTAACAGAAAGAGTACACTTAAGTGTTGCCATGACGACTTTCAGTACAAGTCTGCTAAAGTGGCATGTGCGGACTCTTTTCAGTATCCAAAGTCTGCATTTTGTGGAGCGTATGTATATAAAAATCTCCTATATTTCTGTTCAACTCAAATCAAACCGTAACAGTATGCTGATAGTGTTGTTGAAGCATAAATAACGAACCGAGTCGCAGTTAGAAATCTCACCGAAATTAATCTCAATATTCAGACAAAAGCTTCGCGCCTGTTAGTTTCACGAATACAAGGCTTATCTAGGCTAATTAACACTCCTGATAGCGATCACAGTAAAACACGAAATCCAACACAAAATGAGTAAATGTATCTTCATAAAATCGTAGTAGTGAGGAGTTATTATCTAAAGTGGTGTGGTGAACATAAAATAGTAGCGGTAGCCGGCAGCCGGCCGAATGTAAAACAGCTACCTTATCACAAAAGCAATGATGATAGCATTAAAGAAACCAAACAAACAAACGAACGACGACAAAGAGAGAACGAGACGCAGAACGAGGACCAGTTTGAATCTGTCACCGTGTCTCCTGACCTGTCAGACAATCCTGTTTAAAACAAAAAAATCCAAACGCCTACCTTGACCATTGCTACCTGAGTGTTGCGTCAGGACCTACTATAAATAACCGCGACAGAAACCCTTGTTAAATTCAGATGGTCCCAACATCAGATTTCAGTTGATCTCTCGTGAAGAATGCTCTCGATTCGAATAGGCAGGAGGAATATCACAATTTCCGACAATTTTTTTCAGATTATGAAATTTTCTCCACTAATACATATTGTATAACTTTTCTGAGAGATATATTCTACGGCAAGATTGAAAAATCTCTTGTTGAGAAGAAATCAATCAATCGGTGTTAAAAAAGAAAAGAACTTCACTGTGCACTAAAAAGCAAAATATATATTCCTGAAGTCGGTTCCAAAAAAAGGAATGCATACTGGTTGGATATATTTCTGTGATTATAATTTTTTGTTACATTTTGAAACTCAAATCTGAATTAACACCTTTTTTCCAATACTTACGTCAAAAATGGGCCATTTTTGATGACTTTTAAATGTCAAAAAATGCTATTTTTTAACAGAGTGCAAAAAAAAACTGTACGGCGTGCAAAAAATTACATACCTCTACGTTGTTTGAATACAGGTAATACACAATACCCATCATTCTCATTTCAATCGTTTTTCATTGGAGATATTACAATAATATTCCATTATTACTCATATATTACAAGATTTATATGAATAGTACAATTGCTATTATTCTGTATGTTAATTCCAAACGATGATTCTGGTAATACTAAATCGAATAGCTTTTCTTGTATAATGTCACAAGTAATATTGTTCTCGACTTCGACATTTCCTCTTTTCTTGATATCACCACTGAAAATACCGTTTCCAATTTTAACTTTTTTTCCACGGACTACTCCACATAGCCTTCTGCAACGGTCGACGATCGCCATCCTCCATGATGTTTAAGTCTCAAAATATCAGCCCCTGAGCCAACTAAAAGCGACGCAGATGACCTTCTAAAACTATGGCCAGTATATTTTGCAGTATTAGATAATCCAAGAAATGATGCAATTAGACTCGGAATTTTTGCAAAAGTATTCATTCCGACTACTTGAACTGTACATTTTCCATTCCTATACTGAAGCAATAATCTGGGGATTTCTGCTATCTCAGGACGCAGTGACATGTACTTACGGCAAATTTCAGCTGAATTAAATTTGTGCTCATAGCTATTTGGAACTACAAATGTTCTTTGTATTCTCGTTTTTGAAACAGGAAATTGAACAATTATATAAGAATTCTGGTCCTAAATATCATGTATTGTCATTTTAGAAAGTTCGTCCCAGCGACAGGCGCCTGACAACCCCATAATCATAACAAATTTCATCAATAAAAATTTTTCATCCTCAGCATCAAGCAAAAATTTCTCTCGTGAAAACGTTTGCTTTTGTGGCTTACAGCCGGTACTTTTTCTTCAAAGGAATGCCTTCACTTCGGATAATCAACTATATATATATATATATATATATATATATATATATATATATATATATATATATAATATGAATTTGAAATAAACTTAGTAGAAAGGATATTCCTTGAGGTTGCAATATATATATATATATATATATATATATATATATATATATATATATATATATAGAGTTGAAGACGGGTAGTCTCGTGACTGGACTAGTTGAAAATAACTATGAATTTGAAATAAACTTAGTAGAAAGGATATTCCTTGAGGTTGCAGACAAATTTAATGGCCAGTGAAAAAAAAAACTCTTTCTTATTTTGTCAAGCTTCCGAAAATGTTTATTTTCATTATCAAGACAGCTGTGAAAAAAGGAAAACACAATTGTGAAATACGATTTTAAACAAATCTATAGAACTTACTAAGGTGAGGTTAAGTGAAGACAGCGATCTAATCAGCATTTTGTGATTGAGGAAATTTTCAAAATCATATCACTATGAAACACTACTAGTAATATATATAAAAATTAAACAATTGCAAACGCACATATTGTTTAAGAAACTTAATTTAAACAATTTAAAATTTTACAAGTACAAAATTACCACATGGTTGAAGCATGACTGAAAAAGGAAAATGGTGGATGACAGGTAATGCATGACATGAAGTGTCAAGTGTCATATGTCAAAGTCAAAATGTCATGGGAGAAACATGTGTTTTGTCCACAAAACAAAAAGGAATAGTACCAATCTATATGACAAGAATTGATAAATAAGAGAAAAAATCAAGAAACACTAAGCAGTTTTTTATCTTTCAAAACTTCAGTTAGAATCAAGTTTCAACAAATAATTGTAAATGACACTCAGGTTGGAAATATCAGATCGTTTATTCATGCTATTCGGTTCATTTTTTATGTAAACCATTTCAAGGAAATTCCTTTTGTGGTAGTTATTCTCTACTGCTAAAATGGAAGGGTTGTTGAAATTACTAAAATGATTATAATTTATATTATGTTCAGCTAATGCACAACTGTTTTATTTTTATTTTACAATCACTCTTATGAGATGCTATGCGGCCTGTTAAATTCCTACCGGTCTGCCCGATATATATTTTATCACAGTTAAGGCATATATATATATATATATATATATATATATATATATTATATATAATATTATATATATATATATATATATATATATATATATCATACCAGAACATATAAGACATTCAACCAACCATATAGATGACCTCCTACTAAGACAAGACACCACTTTCAGCAATGAATCAAAAAAATTATGTTCAAGGTTAGGAAAAAAACTTTTAAATTATGAAATAGATTTGAATCACAAGTTAATTCCAAAACTTGAAGAACAGTTGGGGTACCCAAAAGAGAGATTATAAATTAACAAATAACTATTTTTGCAGAGTTTCGGGCTCTCAACAAAAATCTTACAATAAAATTTTCCATAAAGTCAAAAATAATAATTCAAATAAAATAAAAATTTACCAAAAGAGAGATTATAAATAACAAATAACTTATTTTTGCAGAGTTTTCCAGATATCCCTATTCCGGATGATATATTGAAATTCCTGTCTTTAGGCCCGAAGTTCAGTATTGACCCATAATAGGAAAACATTTCCCTATCAAAAATCTTTTAGCCGATGTTGATAATTTAACTTCCATAATAACAGACCCAGTCACAAAAAATGCTACTATTGCCCGTTCGACAAATGTCATTACCAATTATGTACAAGCTTCCAAGCATTCTTCCTCAATTTTTCAAAACCTATACTCTAAAACAAAGCAATTTCTCAAACATAATCCTAATCTGATTGTCTCAAAATCTGACAAAGGAAATGTCAATGTGATTATGAATAAAGATCAATATTTCAATAAAATGCAACTTCCTGGAAATTACGTAATAGGATAGATGTGATTTCACTTTTTAGTAACGTTCATTTGGATTCATGCATCAGAGCAATCCACAACAATTGGGATAACATCAGTAATTTTTGTAAAATTTGTGAAGATGACTTCATCAATATGTTAACTTTTCTCTTTAATAATACAGACTTTTCATTTAATAACCAGGTTTATAGACAAACTTTTGGCACACCCATGGGGGCAAAGATAAGTCCCATTTTAACAAATTATATTATGGACGATTTGCTAGATATAGTCTTGAATGTCCTTCCTTACAGAGTTTTCTTCATCAAAAAATATGTTGATGACACAATCCTAGCACTTCCTCGATCAGAGATTACAGGAGTTGTAGATATTTTCAACAGCTATGACCCGTTTTTACAATTTACCATCGAAAATGAAGATGATGAAGGTAGCGTTCCTTTCCTGGACACTAAGCTCATCCGTACTTCCAATAACATCTTACTAGTTGACTGGTATAGAAAACCGATCAGTTCTGGGAGATATATGAACTACTGGTCCTACCACAAACAATCATTAAAAATAAACTTGGTCAAGCAGATGAAACAACGTGTTCTACGGATTTCTGACTTTTCATTTCACCATAAAAATTTGAAAATTCTCCACAAGTTATTCAAACAAAATTCATATCCTTCATCCTTATTAAATAAGATTTCATTCAGCACACCGTTTATAACCCATTCTTCAAATGATATTATACCTGAAAATTTGAATAATAATAGTGATAATAATGAAACTCAAAGCAACATTTTTTATACTTCTTTACCTTTCATTGCAGAAATCACACCTGAGCTCTCACGAATTTTTAACAAATTTGGCAATATAAAAATAGCCCTAAGAACGGTTTTAACCATAAATTCTTCATTTTCTGTGGTCAAGGATAAAACTCCGTTTTTCTCACGAACAAAGCTAGTTTATTGCATTCCTTGTGCAAGTTGTAACCATGAATATATAGGTCAAACAGCTAGGTTACTAAAAGACCGTATAAGTGCCCACAAAAGTGCTTGTAGACTTCACTCTGAAAGATGTGCTCTCAGTGAACATGTGAATAAAGAAGATCACAATATGGATTATAATTCCACATAAATTTTAGTAAAAGAAAAGAATGCTTTGAAACGAATCTTTTTGGAAATGGCATTTATTTCTCAATGCAACAATTGTTTAAACAAAAGAACAGATCTCAATCATTTGAGTGAGATCTATTCTTATTTATTAATCTTAGACAAGGACCCGAATGCTCTCAATAATAATTCATCTTCCTTTTCTAATTAATACAAACCAACATGAAATATATTACAAATATAATAACATAATGAACTGTATTTATCCAATTTTACCATTAGAAAATCTCATCTTCAGTAGTAATTGCAATTGATGTTTCCACTTTCATTTGGACAGCTGAGACCAAATGTTTCTTCTTCTTCTTAAAAATTTTACAAATTGACGTTGACATTTTAGGTTATGTTAAATTCCAACCTCTATGTCTTGATTTTCCCACACTTTTCACATTCATAACCAAAGAATGTTCACCACAATTGTTCTCGGCTTTTAGTAAATTTACCAGTAATGCTTTTGTTACAAATATTATTCCATATAAATCTAATTGTTGCTCCCATGTTCTTACATGTTTTAATGCTGTCTTTCACATCTTTTTGTATTTCACCGAAAAACGACCATTCTCACTAACATTGTAAGTAAGGTTATTTTTATATTTATCAACATACTGTATATAGTATTTTCACCTTTGTAGCTCCCTGATGATGACAATATTCATTGTCGAAATATTGGAAATATAATGTTATAAGAGTACATTTGCGTTTGCTACTGTCCCAAAGAATTTCTCAGACTTTTTCCTAACTATATATATATATACAGTGCTTCTCAAAAGTCCCCTCCCCCCCCCCTCTTATTTTTGGAATGATTATACATAAACAAGTGAAATTTGGAAACTTAATATTAAAGGTTGTGAACTTCCCTACTAGTGATGATAGATGACAAAGTCGTCAAAGATGTTGTCACAAGGCCATTGTGACCAATAATTTTGAATGGATCCCTACGGCAAGCGACACCTCTTTTAAAAGGTATCGAAATAACCTATTCAATGATACTAATTTTGTTTGTGTTTATGGCAGTTTTAATGGCTCATTAGTAAACATTAAAATTTAAAATCCATTCAGAATGATATTAATTACAGATTTAAGAATCAGTATCTACTCAAAGAAATTGCTCGAAGTGACCTCCATTTACTTCCTGACAGTAAAATATCCTATTTTTAAACTCTTCTCGTACTTTTGCAAATGTGTCTGCGGAAACAGCCTCACATTCTGCAACAATACGTTGTTTTAAAACGTCAATATTTTCAGGTTCAGTGGCGTAAACCTTCGACTTGAGGTACCCCCACAGAAAAAATCCAAAGGTGTGAGGTCCGGTGATCGAGCTGGCCATTCCGTTGAACCTCGTCGTCCAATCCATCTACCACGATACTCCTCATCCAAATACCATCTCACTGCACCGTAATAGTGTGGAGGAGCACCATCCTGTTGGAATGTTATTTCCAAATTGCCGAATTCATCTGGATTATCTTCCAAAATTTCAATGATTAACGGTTCTATTGCGTTTTGCAACAGCTCCAGATAAACCTCACCAGTTCAATTAGTATTTGAAACAAGAGGCCCAACGATGTGGTTTCCCAGGATACCTGCCCAAACAGGTGAGGATTTGCGTCACTCCAATACCTCACATTCTGTGTATTTACATTTCCATTTAGATAGAAAGTACTTTCGTCACTGAAACAAATTGTTTTGACATAGTCTGGCTGTTGGTTAATTTTAGTTTCCATATTTTCACAAAATTCTAGTCTTCGATCTGGGTCGTCGTCTGAGAGTTGATGAACCATTTTTAATTTGTATGGATCAAATTTGTTTTTTCTCAACATCCTGTGTACTGTACTTCGACTGACTTCACAGGTAGATGCAACGTGAGTTGTTGAAGAAGTAGGATTAACTATTACTTCTGTCAGTATATCAATTTTTTTCTCATCAGAAATTTGTGGTCTGCCAGATCGTTTCGCATCATTAATACTACCCGTTGTTTCAAACTTACGGAGAAGCTCCTTTAAATAAGGCCTCGAAACGGGGCGATCGGGAAACCTCTCATTAAAAATGCGTTCTGCTGCATGAATATTTTGTCCAGTTTCACCAAGAATTAGGATCGCTGCTACTTTATCACCTGAAGCACGTACCATTTCGCTTCTTGAAGCACTCAAACGTTCGGCTCACAACAGTTTAACAAATTATTAAAATGCACAAAAATATTTAAAGTACCAAAAGCTGCTGAAACAGTTAAACGTTGGAACAACAATACACAAATTATTAAATGTACAAAAACTTGGACAATTACAAAAACGTCGAATTAGGGAGACTAATAGAAACGTCAGCTTATTAGACAACTATCCAGAGGCGGAGCTTGAATTTGGAATTTTAGTATTAACTGATTTAATTCATCACAGCTTTGCGTTTTTCAAAAGAGAGTTGCCAAAACTGCCATAAACACAAATAAAATTAGTATCATTGGATAGGTTTTTTCGATACCTTTTAAAAGAGGTGTCGCTTGCCGTAGGGTTCCATTTAAAATTATTGGTCACAATGGCCTTGTGACGTCATCTTTGACGATTTAGTCATCCATCATCGCTAGTAGGGAAGTTTACAACCTTTAATATTCAGTTTTCAAATTTCACTTGTTCATGTATAATCGTTCCAAAAATAAGAGGGGGGGAGGGGACTTCTGAGAAGCTATATATATATATATATATATATATATATATATATATATATATATATTATATATATATATATATATTATATATATATATATATATATATATATATATATATATTATATCATCAGGACTGACTTTTTGATACAAATGCGTTGACTAGAACATGTAATAAGATTCTAGAATAGTAAAAATCATAGAAAAATTGTAAAACAAATATAGCATGAACCACGATTACTCAAATACCTAATAATAATAATGAATTATCATTTTCATTATTTTATAAACATTTCCTAACATAACAATATATATATATATATATATATATATATATATACATATGGCGGAGCTTTCTTAGGTTATTGGATTCTGGGTAGGATATATCTAATATTTCAAATCAATTATTGCAACGTTTCGTCCCTGATCGGGGACTTCTTCAGGCTTTATTCAGTTCTTACATGTTAGTTTGGGGTCCGTGTTGTTTTTCACACTCTTCATAGAACGTCATTCTTATGGGAGTAATAGCAATTTTTCACCCTTGCTTGTATTTCTGGTATATATTTGGCGGAGCTTTCTTAGGTTATTGGATTCTGGGTAGGATATATCTAATATTTCAAATCAATTATTGCAACGTTTCGTCCCTGATCGGGGACTTCTTCAGGCTTTATTCAGTTCTTACATGTTAGTTTGGGGTCCGTGTTGTTTTTCACACTCTTCATAGAACGTCATTCTTATTGGAGTAATAGCAATTTTTCACCCTTGCTTGTATTTCTGAACCAGAAATACATATATTTTCTTTGAGTTATTCAATTTTTCCTTGCTGTTTATACAGGAGTATTCCTTTTAATTTTAAAGGATAATTGTTTTTTATTAGATGAGTTTTGATTTCATTGACATTTTCTTTGGTGGAAAAATGGGCGAGATAACCATAAAGCTGTTCATTGGAGGTTTCAAATAATGTTATATTTGTGTGTAAAATAGTGTTCAGATTTGAAATTCAAGAATATCTCAAAGTCGGTCGATTTGTGATAGCGATCTGTAATAATGTTCTCTCATGTTTTCCTATAATGGAAATGTCTAACAAAGGTTATTTTGTTTTTTTCTGACGGTAAATTATATGATCACTGTTACAAAATTGTTGAGATTCATCAACTTTATCTTTTGCAACCAAAGTGATGATGTCTGTTCAGAAGAGTTGTGATGAGCTCGGTAAAAAAGTCGTTTTATAAAAACACATGAGATTTTTATTTTCCATGTATATAAATGTCATCGTTACTCGGCCTCATGGTGTTTCGTTTCGTTTCCTTCAAACCATACCTGAGGTAGGGTAAACTCGATGACGTCACTCAAGAGTTTAAACTGACATTATAATATCGGGCCTTAGAGTTTATATAAAACAAATATGTGACCATCGCAGTTTGTTCATTTCTTGTTTCACTTCAATGAATAGATGACAGTACATAATAAATTTATAGTTTAAAAAACTAAAAAACACCGACCAATAAATTTACTTCAATGTAAAAATAAACTTGGGGTGTTTGATATCAGTTGTCTTATTTTTGTATTTTAGTTCACTATTTGTGAAGGTAGAGTCATTATGAAAAATGAGTATTGAGCACCCCACGCTTTTTTTACTTTAGAGTTAATTTTTTGTTCAATGACTTTTTTCTTATTATTTTTATCTCTTTAGCTAGAAAAGCGTGTTTCTAAACTTCCCAACTACAGGAGAAAACTCATCGATTAATTCATCCACATGAGAAGTTTCTACTAACTTTTGGTGAAAGTAGATTGTAGGAGAAGTCGATATGGCTCTTCAGCCTCTCCGTACCTCATCCTGTAAGGTCTTTTGTACATAACTTTCGGTGAAAGTACTAAAACAGTGAATACACCAAAACTTCTGAATGTAAATTAGGCATTTTTACCAGTGAATTCACCAAATCTATGAAATTCAAATCAGTCATTTCAATCGGTGAACTCACCATATATTGTGAATTAGACATCTTTTTCTGAGGATCATGGTGAGAATACCAGGTTATAGCTATCAGATTATTGTATTGTCATGGGTTCCTAATACGTGTGCAAAATATCAAATGATACAGGTGAAGCTAATAGAGCATGTGTAAAAAGCATAAAATGTAACAGAAACTTTTTACTCATACACAAATCCAGAAAGTTATAAATTTTTTGACGAAATAAGAAAAATATCTTGATGAAAGTAAATATTCTGAACTTATCTTATCTTTCATAATGCATTTATGTGAAATGAAAAAATTATACTGAACCAGTGCATGTATTCCTATTTTATGTCTGAATTATTTATATTACCACCTTATGTTATCAATGTTTTCGAAATATTGTCCGAGGTTTTTTCCTTTTTACCGATCGTTATTTTACGTATCATATCTTATTCTATTGATATATAATTCAATTTAAACATATATGTTTTTGTTCTTATACTTCAAATTGTGGAGATGACTTTGAGTTTCTCAACTTCGTAAAATCATACCACTCCACTATGAGATACAATGGGCTTCTACCACAGGTTATACTTCAGAGTTCTAAAGATAAAACAATAAAGTTTTGAAACGTCGATAATTCAATATTTCGATCGAATTCCCGCCAACAAACTATCCAAAAATCATGTTCAAACGGTCGCTATCCTATTCAACGAAAAATTATACTATTTTGTTATTAGGAATCACCTAAAAAGTTACTTGTCATTTTCAGTTTATAATGCATTTTAAGCGACGGACACAAAACTTGAAAGTATAAACACTATCATCGCATAGCCATAGAATGACAACATAGGTATTTGTTTTTATTGTAAATTACAGGCAGAAGAAGAAATATATTTTTTGTCTCAAAGTGTTAGATTATATGAAAAATTTCGGAAATTGATCGCTTTTTGCACTTGAATATTCAGATTTGGAAACTACAAAACGGCTCTTTAGTAAACATAACAGACTTCAGATTTATCAATTAGTTTTTTGCAAAATCAAGTTGGAAATCATGGATGGATCTCAAACGACAAATCAAGATTTCCTCACTTGCGGGAAATTGATGTTCTACTAAATGTTTATTTCAATGGATTTCTGATATGTGGGCTAATAGTTATTTATACAACAAGAATATGAAGCGACTCTTTTTTGCAAGCGCGAGAAGTTCGCAAGTGCAAAAAACAGGCTTAATATTCGAGTTGTGTACATGAATTTTCCAATACTTTGGTTTTTTAATATAAAAATTAAAATACCCTTCATTACTAATGTTTTGAAAGCAAACGTCCAATTTTTATTGTTTTGGCAGTAACAGTGATATTAAGCAAAATTATTTCAGTAACCGCAATCAGATAATTTTCGTAAATGTTTAAAATATCGCTTTAATTGTGAATGAAGAGTGATTTTAGTGATACATCTGATATTCCTGCCGGTGTGATGGAGTCAGCGGAAGCAGTTAGCTTAGAACTTCTACCAGTAAAGTCCAGACTACTATACGACAAAGAATATGATGCATTTGATAGTTGGTGTTCTCAGAACAAAATATCTAATGTATCAGAACCCGCCATTCTTGCGTATTTCGGAGAAAAATCTAAAACTATGAAGTTGTCAACCCTGTGGTCGAAGTTTTGTAAAATTCGCAGTATTCGAATTTCTTCTACATTTAGAGTTGATTTTTTGATCAATTATATCATTCTTATTATTTTTTAATTTTTTCTTCATATTGCCAGAAATGCATGTTGCATTCCAACTACGAGAGAAAACTCATCGATTAACTCATACATGAGAAGTTTTTGAGTTTTTAATAACTTTTGGTGAAAATATATTGTGGGGGGGGGGAGAGGGTCGACCTGTTTCCTCATCGTCTTCGTACCTCAACCTGTAAGGTCTTTTGTACATAACTTTTGGTGAAAGTACTAAGACCATGCCAGTGAATTCACCAAATCTTGGTAATGTGCATTAGATTTTTTTTCTGACGATCTCGGTTAGAATATTAGGTTATAGCTGAGAAATTATTGTATTGTCATCGGTACCAAATACGTGTGCAAAATGTGAAAAGTTTCGGACGTCCGGAAGTGGGTGAAAATTAATTTCAAAGATTCCATTACATACATACATACATACATACAGGCGAAGCTGATAATGCGGGTGTAAAAATCGACCTGTGCGGCGATTTTCCAATTTTGTACTCAGTTACAATTTAGTTTCGAGGAACAAATAAGCTTTTTGACAGTAACATTAAATGCCAATAAATCTGAATTGCATTGTTACCATAAAATTAAATACCATATTTGTTAGTTATTACTAAATGTTTTATTTCTCACGAGATAGAAAAAAAAGAAGATATATCATGTATAATTCCAGGACAAGTCTTCTCGCCTAAGAGGGTACGCCACAGAAATCGTATCGTGAGTGGAAAGTTACCCTCGAACACGATCGAATTCCTTGTCCTGTGTCAAAAGAATAAACAAACTTGTCCATTGAGGAAAATATACCGGTACTTAATTTTTAATTGACGTGCATCTGAAAGAGGTTCGGGAAATTTATTGAAAAGTGTCATTTATATTAATTAATATAAATAACGAGGGAGTTTTGCTTGGACAAATGCACCTGTGTTATTGGGTTATTGATGACCGGAGCTGAAATATTTGAATGATGGATGACGAAAGGTATTAGGTTGATGGATTGCATAGGAATTTGTCTTGTTATCGTGGGAAATCATTCATTTTGTTTGGCCTTCTTCAATGAGTCTAACGTGGAAGAGCTGAAGGACCTCATTTCAAGAAACATAATTCTATAGATATTCCTACAAGGAAAAGGGCTGAAGAATTTATTCATTCATTTTCAACATATGTAATAAATAATAGTCCGAATACCATATATTCCCTATATAATAGTAACAATTTAATTGTAAAAATATATCTCAACGGAGGCGAATAGTATCCATTTCATACAAAAGTATAATTTTTAAAATGTTTTTTTAACAGTTTACTTTCTGTTGCCGCTCGATATTAGTAGGACCGAATGCGTTCTGAGAAAGAAGAGTTTCAAAAATGCGTAATGAAATTTCTAAAACTTCACTGCTTGGAATTTCGAATTATATATCAATCTTCATGAATTCGCTATTGCCATAACACCAAAAAACAGCCAAGTTTCAAGAATTTTGAAATTTGATTTGAAATTTGATCTATTGTTATGTTAGGAAATATTGATAAATAATTAAACTTATAATTATCATTATTATTATTGGTTATTTTCATCATCATCGTTAATGCTCTGTTGTTTTACAATTTTCATTACCTTTTTCACTACTATAGAACCTTATACTATGCTCCATATGTATAGAGAGGGCATTCCTGAAGTAGTTCTGGTATCAAAAATACATATCAAATGATATATTTAATAAAAATCCACGATTAAACCATATAAAAATTGAAATTTATAGCAAACATTGAATTAATGTAAGATCAACGTATAGATAAGTTTTGAACATCCTGTATGAATAGAATAGAATAGAATAGAATTTATTATTTAACCACGTTACATAAAATTATGTTTGTAGCATGTCAAAGTACAAAAATTAAAATTAACAATAGTTAAAATTACAAGTAATAAAATTAGTCATTACAAATGAAATGAACAGGACAGAATTACATATATATGTAACTACAAATGTTTAAAAGTTTTGACACAAATGTTTAAAAGTTTTGAAACAACACAACAAAACAATCACAACATGGATTGTATTAGACATGCCCCTTGAGCGGGTTTTATTGTTTTAAAATTTTTATTATAAATATGTTTAATGCGCTACGGTTATGTAGTTGGGGTGAGTAACATGCATTCATGGTTAAATGATAGGAATTCCTCTATTGAGTAAAAACAATATAATAGTAAATGGTTCTTTACACATTTCTTGAATTGGCTGAAATTTAATGATTTTACAGATACTGGTAATTTATTGAAAATTTTGACATTTATAGAATTTTGCTCTGTGACGGACAATCTGAATTTATGACAATTCACATCAACAGAAAACCCACCAATCGGATTCGAAAGAGTTTGTGTGGGAAAAGTGATGATATACAATGAAATGTAATGGCAGAAATTGAAAAATTATAATTTCATAAGAGTTTGTAAATAGTATGTAAGAGTTAGAATTAGATATCATTCATAAAATCATTAATATTAATTAGAACAGCAACTAATTAGATAGGAAGTGATACAAATTCGGAAATCTGTGAAAAAATTAAAATTTGTGAGTGTTGCTATGAATCAGGATAACAAAGTCTGGAAGTGATTGGAAAAAGTTCAAAAGGCGAAGCCACTTTGAAAATTTTAAGGAAAGCATTCTAGATAATACAAGAAAACCTGTTATTAAAAATAACGAGAATAATTCTTGAAAAGCAGAAATGAAGAAGTAAATAGTCAACAAAAATTCTACCTACCTGATCTAGAGGATAAATCTTTGAAGCAGTGCAGGTGAGCTGTCATTGAGATCCCAGAAATAAGTCCATTGGACTGGAAACTTCAATAGAAAGGCAGCAACAAGGTATACTAATATCCGAACTCATCAAAGTACAACTTTCCCATTAAACCAATAACTTTTACGTGCCTAAACCACTGGTTACTTTGTTTTGGGTTGAACTTTCATAAAATTCCATGCAAAAGACTGATAATAAGTTCGAACTTTCTTCCTCAAGTTTTCATTGTCACAAACATCCAAATTGCACCATTTAACTGCACCATTTTATATCATTGTTTTGCTAGTATAAGGTAGCTATCGCAGAGTAGGGTATTTATAAGTTTTTGATTTGAATAAAAAACAACAATTTTGATTATTCTCTGCAAAACTGGTGTTTATTTTTCAATTTCTAACCTCACTTTTCTCCACTGAACAGCTTTTCTTATCGAATCGTCAGTGACATAGTAGGCAACACCGATTACAGGAACCGGCTACGGAGAAGGAGTGATTCATGTTCATAGGCGTACTTGACTGAGCTGGGATAAGGTAAAAAAAGGTTGAAAAAGAGAAAGGTAACATAACATAGCCGGTATTTTTCATTTGCTATGATAGGGTTTCAGAAATATAATCTATGAAATAAATTCACAAAAAAATATAAAAATTTAAAATCATACAAATAACCCATCATAACAATATATATATATATATATATATATATATATATATATATATATATATATATATATATATATATATATATATATATATATATATATATATATATATATATATATATATATATATATATATATATAACTATGTCACGATAACTATACAACTGATACTTAGCACTTTAAAATGTTTAAAATTACTTTAACATTGCCAGCTTTAAAATGGATAGTTTGCACTTAATTTGGAGTTTATCCGAGCGGAGCGGCGGTATTTTGTAAGCTTGATTGGTGGATAGCATTTTTAGCCAAATAAGGTTAGGTATTGTTTGCTTCTGTCGAAGAAACTATCCATTTTGAAGTTGCTTATTTTTTTGAAGTGAATCAATTTTTATTATTGTGAAATTATTTTATTTTAGTGCAGTTTTTTTCAGTTGGGAACATTACTTTTTCAGTTTATTTATCCTATTTTAAAGTGCTACCAAATGCAAACTATTGAATATTTATTCAAACTGTTAGAATCAATAAATGTAAACCAACCTATAAATAATAGGTTGGTATTTTATTTTTACTATCATTGGGCTCAATTTCCAAGCATTTCAGTTATTTGTTCTTAGCCTTACCTTATTGTGGGTCATTGTACTAAATCCAAAGTGTTTCTTAGTTTTTATGTAAGTATACTGAGGCTTTTATAATTTTTGGACACACTACATTGGGAATGTGGAAACGCATTCCATTAACCTTTTTTGCATTATTCATTTCAATGAGTCACCGTGTCAATACCTTCTTTTTTCATTGTTCTACGTCGAACCGTTCAAAAGTTATAAGGAGGCATGGGGACTATAAAAAGACGCAGTCACATATCAAAGAAATGAAAAAAAAATTAGATGTTTGGAAAGATAATTTAATTATCTTATCAACGATGTGCCACATGACCCCGCCATGCTATTTAAAATTTTGGAGTTGATGTGCTCCCCGCGCCATCTGTTGGGCAATCACAATGTCTTTTATTTCAAAAAGTAGTATCGGTGATTTCATTGTTCTACGTCGAACCGTTAAAAAGTTAACATGGGGGGGACTATAAAAAGCCGCACTGTATATTAAATCTAACCATTGATCCTGATCCATTCAAGGTTCAGTAATCTTCGAACGTATCAAATATGATGAACAACGAAGTTTGCATAACCGTGGGCTATCAAAGCATGGGCAAGGTTCTCCTGAATTTCCAATATCTTTTTTGTTTTTTTTTTTTTTTTATGTTCTGGTTCCCACGAAAAGGGATATCCTGTAATGTTCAGAGAACATCGTGGGAACCAAGGGAAAGAAGGTAGGAGTTGGTGTTCTTCTTAAATTTCTGGAGGTTGTATGCCTCGGGGAACACCTCTCTAGGCAATGAGTTCCAAAGCCTCGCTGTTCGTTGGATGAACGAGTCTTTGGAAAGTGATGTTCTGCAGGTCTCCAAAGTGACCACGAAGGGGTGTGATGACTGAACTTGACGGGTTAGTCTCGAAGAGACTGCCAAAGCAGGAACGATTGTTGATATTTCAGAAGAGCATCGCCCATGAAAATATCTATAAAATAGAGACAAATCGCCAACTTTTCTACGGTGTTCCAGACAAGTGAGCGAGTTTGTAAGCGAGGCATCACCGACGAGACGAATTGCCCTTTTTTGGACAGAATCCAATAGCCTCAGGATATGTTTAGGTGCCGCGCTCCAAATATGGGAACAGTATTCCAGGACAGGTCGGATCTGTGCCTTATAGATCATAAGCAGCTGAGTGGGGGTGAAATAGCTCTTGGCACGAAACAAAAAACCAAGTTTTTGGGATGCACTTTTGGCAATGGACCTCACGTGATTTTCCCAGGGAAGGTTATTGCTGATAGTAATACCAAGCATCGATATGGATGACTTCAATGGTATGGTTACTCCTGACAAAGTTATGTTAGGCACAGTGAGATCGGCTTTTTTAGAGAAAAGAAATGCTTGTGTTTTGTTTGCATTGTATTCTACCAAGCTATTAGATCCCCACTCGAGAATTGTTGCTAAGTCCATATTGATATTATTAACATTTCTTCCTCGTTCATTTCTGGTTTCACGGGCTGATATAGGGGCCCTGCAAGAGAAAGCGGTATGGAGGGTACTATCATCGGCAAAGCTGTGTACTGGACATGAAGTTGCTTTCAACAGGTCGTTGATGTGAAATAGAAATAGTGTTGGTGCGAGAATAGATCCTTGCGGAACACCAGCATTTATGAGTAGAGTGTCAGATGAAACTCCATCGACCACTACATGGAGAGACCTGTTTGAGAGAAAACTAGCAAGCAGAGAACACAGCTGAGGGGGCAAGCTATAAGATGGAAGCTTGGCGAGGAGTCCCTGGTGCCAAACTCGATCGAACGCCTTGGAGATATCTAATGCCATAGCTAAAGTTTCTCCATACTTTTTAATAGATAGCTGCCATATATGTGAGACGTAAGCGAGCAGGTCACCAGTTGATCTCTGATGGCGGAAGCCATATTGCCTATCGTTGACAATTCCTGAGTCTTCCAGATATTTCATGAGCTCGATGTTGATGGCTTTTTCCATGACCTTTGAAATGATAGATAGCAGTGCGATAGGTCTGTAGTTGCTAGGTAGGGCCTTTCTGCCTTTTTTAGGGACTGGCTGTACTCTTGCAATTTTCCAATTGGACGGAAATACCCCCAAATTGTAAGAGTGGTTGAACAACTTGCAAAGAACAGGTGTTAGTTCAGGGGCACATTTCTTGAGAACAATCGGCGGGATTCCGTCAGATCCACAGGCTTTGTTGGTGTTGAGACCCAGCAAAATCTTTCTGATAGTACGTTGGCGAAAGGTGATCTCGGGCATGTGACTGTCAATAGGTGTAATGTTCGGGGGTTGTTTTCCCGATGAATCCAGAGTGGAATTTCCAGCAAATAGGTGCGCAAAGATATTGGCTTTTTCCTGGGCAGTCGTTGCTAGTGTTCCATCTTCTTTGGTCAGAGGAGGAAATGAGCTGGAAGTGAAGTTTCTTCCCACAGCTTTGGCGAAAGACCAAAATGAACGGGATCCGTTAGGACATTCAGCAAGTTTTGATCTTATTTTGGCATTGTGGGCATCTTTTGAGCATTCTATTGTCTCTTTGCATATGCCTCTAGCCTCGACATATGCTGCTCTGGTCTCAGGGCCCGGATTTTTTAGCCATCGATGGTATGCTGCCTGTTTGGAAGCCTCAGCTCTAGAGCAGTTTCTGTTAAACCAGGTCTTATCGGATGATGTTCTTCTTTCGGTATTCGGTATGTAGGTTTGCATCCCCAACATGATGATTTCAGAAATTGTCTCAGCAGATCGTGTTGGATCTACTGAAGAGAAACAAACTCTCTTCCATGGAAACGCTGAGAAAAACATACGAAGACCTTCCCAGTCGGCCGAATTGTAATGCCACATGAGACGGGGTGGTATTGTGGAGCTCGATGGTAAATGGAAAGAGCATGTTGTGGAGATGAACAGAATATACTCAAAAACTGTTGAATAATTTTACCCATTCAAAAGTGTCGGAAACTTTTTCAAGTTGCCCAACCAACTGTCAGAAGTTAAGATAACACGGACCTTAAATATACCAATAAGTGAATCTAAAAATTCACTTATGGGAACATCAAAACAATATTTACCGACAGTAGAGCTCAAACTCAAGTCAACTAGGACACAGCAAGTTGGAGACTTCTGTGATACTGATCTATTGAAAGTGTTATTACCCAAATTTTGCATACCAAAATGGAAAAAGCAGGTTCTTATTTTGAAAAATAAGTGGGATATTCTTCAAATCTGGGAGGATTTCAATGATGACTGATAAATGTGAACATTAATCTCAATCAATTCATGAATAATACCTGGTTATAGCCCACATTTTCATTTATGATCCATAGTAAGCCAGATCAAGTAGAATAAATCTCGTAATCAAATTTCGTACAATTTTTTGCATTGATATTCCAAAAACAAGCGGACGCATGTTTAATTTCTTAATAAGTTAGTAGGATTCATTCCATAAATTAGTTTTGAAAAACTACCGACCATCAATAATATAAGTCAAAAAATGGATTTCGATATTGCAATTTCATAGAAACCATTTTATAATATCCATATATCAGATTCGTGACATGAATATTTTGCAATTTCTATTTCATCTTTCATTTTCAATGTAAGGGAGTATCATCCAGACAAACATCAAAAAAAAAATAGTTAGAAAAAAAATCTCGAAATATTGAATTCAAATATTTGAATAGAATGTTTGATTTTCCACTTCTCCATTCAATGTAAAGTCCAATTGAATTTCTCTATAGCTAAATAATATCGCGTATAGGTTTCTGAAAAGCAAGTGAGTATACTTCTATTTATCCTATCTAATAAATCAAAATTTCAGGATCACTATTTTAGGGAAGGTGCATTTGTATTTTAGGGAAGGTGCATTTTTTCTTCCAAATAATTTTACGGAAAAAAATGATTTGTTAATTCAACCAAATTCATTTGGTCTCTGTTATTGGCTTGACCCTACTGAATAAAATTAATCCCAAAACACAGGTGTATTCGATTGATGGAATCATTATATTGCGGTGATAAAATGGATTTCTCAATGCAATGCTAACATTCCTTTGATTTGAATATGTGTCCATCTATTGAAACACTCCCCAACTCATATTGAAAATTTGTTTCAACACAAATATAATATTTATTTGAATCAAACAACGGAAATAGATCAATTCAACTAGGAGAATATTATATTGGTTGGATTATAAGCGTTAGATGGCGAAGGTTCGCACAACTGACCCTGACTTAGATAATATTACCGAATAGCATAAGTCAACTTATCGTCGTTGCGACGTCTGGACTTAAGGGTCTGGTGGAGCCTCTCATACTCGGTTGCCAAATTTCCGACAGTCTTCGATAAAAAACTCTAACTCTAAAAATGGCAAACAATTCATTCAGTTCAATACAATTCAAAATGTTTTCTCAATCACATTTTGTTTCTTATTGAAGGATGTGATATGCATATGTCTTTCATCGGGAGCATTTCACGATTGAATGAAAAAGTGATTGTCTTTCAAATACTAACGCCATGTTTCACGACAAAGGAAGAAAGAGCCTTGTAAAAATAATGGGCAGAACGATTTTTCGCGGGTAAACGGTGTAGACCACATGGCGTTTACCCATTAAAGTTGCCAACGGCATACGCAATCCCAGTCGTCTGGGTAACGCATTGTCCTGGCTTCAGCAGAGATGTGGTAGGCTTGGGGCATGCCGAACTGTCACCAGTCTAGTTCGGGAGCACAGACTCACCGTCAACTGGTACCGAGGTGAAGGGATCCCCAGGGTGGCTCCTGCCCCTTCGTCTGGTGTTGGCCTCTCGGGGGTAGTGTTCGCTGGTGGGTCCTGACAGTGGGCCGTTACCCCCTCATGTGAGAGCATACCCTTAAGTAAAGGGTATTCAATCCTCCGCCTTACAGTTGGTTGTCTAACGCACTCCAGAAGGTAGGAGGGCCGTACCAGTCCGGAACATCGGACTGTAATGAAGGTCATAGGTGCGCACCAATTGATTATAGCGCACCGACCTTGTCGTAGTGGTGGCTCGTGAGCTGCGCCGCATGAGGGTGGGATTGTCCGGTCGTATGTAATCGAACGACGGTATGTGCGATGTAAGGGAAAACCCCGGTTCCTGCCCTGAAACGGTGGTATAAGCAGGCCATGGCCTCCACAGTCTGACACTCGGGGGGGCTTTGAACGTAACTAGGGGGGGCTTACCGCCCCCCCCCAGACCCCCCCGGTAGCGGTCGTAACTATGACTCGCTTAAGGTTACCGAATAGCATAAGTCAACTTATCGTCGTTGCGACGTCTGGACTTAAGTGTCTGGTGGAGGCTCTCATACTCGGTTGCCAAATTTCCGACAGTCTTTGATAAAAAACTATAACTCTAAAAATGGCAAACAATTCATTCAGTTCAATACAATTCAAAATGTTTTCTCAATCACATTTTGTTTCTTATTGAAGGATGTGATATGCATATGTCTTTCATCGGGAGCATTTCACGATTGAATGAAAAAGTGATTGTCTTTCAAATACTGACGCCATGTTTCACGACAAAGGAAGAAAGAGCCTTGTTAAAATAATGGGCCGAACGATTTTTTGTGAATACAACCTTTTATAAGATATATAAGAAGGCTGTTCAAGGCCAGTTTCATTTCCGGTCATATACCGAGAGCCTGGAGGTAGGCTGCAGTGGTGTTCATACCAAAGACTGGGAGACGTCCAGCAGACGAACCAAAGTCTTATCGTCCCATCAGTCTCACCTTCTGAGTGAAATCCTTGGGAAACTTGAAGCTGGAAACTGATTTGACATCTGAAGATTCTGGAAAATATTCCCTTGGAATCCAGGTACAAGCCAACAGATATTATGCCAGCTAGACACGGCTTTGAAGTGAATTATGAAGTAGTTATATATTCACAACGAACAGGCCTCAACTAGAAAGGAATGCACGGTATGGTTCCAAAATGGACAAAAGGGCTGGACTGGGAGTAACGGGTCCTAATTTTAGGCTCTAAAAATCACTAGGAATAGCCCCAACCATTTTTAAAGCTGAAACCCATGCTATAGAAATTTGCACCCAAGAAGGTCTGGGTCAGACAGCCAAGCAGCACTTATAAGTCTAGACTGACTTGAGACTGCAAACTCTTCCTAAGACAACTGGCTACGACCAATCAGGTTACTCTGATGTGGGTGCCAGGTCACAAGGGAACACAAGGAAATCAAAGGCAATGAAGAAGAGGACAGCCTTGCCAAGGAAGGCGCAAACACTCAATTTTCTGGCCCGAAACCCTTTTGGGGTCTTACCAAAGCTCACACCAATGAGGAGTTTCGGTGCTGGGAAGCTGACCAAATTAAAACCCACTAGAATAAGGTTTCAGGGCAAAGACAAGAGAAAAGGCTTCTCGAGTTGGAAAAGAAAGACTGGAAACGGAACCATTCACCGGACATTGTCCTCTGAGGTATCACCAAAAAAAAATGGATAGCTCAGACAGTGAAATGTGCCGCTACTGCGAGAACTTCGCTGACACTGCAGAACACCTGCTTTGCGCTCCAAGTCGTTGTTTTGCAAAAGGCTTAAGTTCCTTGAATTAGTTTCTCTAACGCCCTCAGACACCAGGAACTTAGCTCCCAGGAAACTGATACGCTTCGCAAGGAGTCTCGGAATCCCAAGTCTTGAATAGATGAAGGGTAATGTACAAAAAACCCTACAAGTCGAGGTACAGAGAAGCTGAAGAGCCATATCGACCGCCCTACATCTACAATCTAGATATACAGGGTGTTACCAAATAAGTGCGAAAGTTCTTAAGGGGTGATTCCTTGTCGAAAATTAAAGGAGGTCTTGTAAACAAAAGCTCTTAGGCCTTTCCTTGAAAAGTTACACACTTCCAAAAATGTTTTTTTTTCTTGATATTGCTGAAGGGTTGAAGAAATGGCATGTTCTACCAATAAGAAGGCTACCTATGAATATTTTGTTGTGATTTTCAAAGGGGTGAAACATGCAACCACTATTCCATTTCATACCAGAACTTTTTAACGAAACAGAACTCTCGTTCCCAAGCTGTAGAAGTGAAAAATGTTACATCAGAGATGAAAAAATATTTTTCATGACGTACCACAAGGTTCAGTACTTGGCCCTCTACTTTTTATAATATATATGAACGATCTACACCAATTCCTATTGCCCAGTAAGTGTTTTCTTTTTGCTGACGATATAACGTTGATTTGTTCTCACAATGACCTTGTACAATTAGAAGCTCTATCGCTAGATATTCAAGAAAAAGCAAACCACTGGTACCAAGTTAACAAATTACAGCTAGATGATAATAAAACCCAAAATATAACTTTTTCGACAAACTCTTCTGTACTCGAAAACAAATCCGTTAAGCTGCCGGGTTTGACAATCGATGACAGACTAAACTGGAATCGTCATATCGAGCAACTGAAGCAAAAACCTTCGAGCACTTTGTTCCTACTACGTCAGCTCAAATCTTACGTCAATACCGAAACTCTGAAAAGTACGTATTTTGCAATATTTCATGCACATATAACATATGGTTGTCATTTGGGGCGACTCCTCTACATCTGTAGAAATTTTTCGACAACAAAAAAAAGCTTTGAGAATTTTGGCAAACTGTGGTTTTAGAGAACACTGTCGCCCTCTCTTTGTTGAATTCAGAATACGACCGCTTCCGTCAATATATATCGAACATTCTCTGAGAGAAATACATGAACAATCAAGTAGGTTGATTAGACAATCTCAAATACATAGCTACAGTACAAGACAAGCAAATTTCATTAAGTTACCAAAGTACCGGCTTTCTGTTTCCCAGAAGAATTTTTTGGACCAACAGAAATAAAGACTCTTAATTCACTTTTAGTCAAGAAAAAAATCAAAAACTTTTTTCTGGAACATTGTTTTTATTCGGTCTCAGAGTTTACTGAACATGTCAGGCGTTTTCCTATGCAATTTTGAACATGCTCGCCATGCTTGTTGCAAAATTCTTCTGTTAAATGTGTGCAAAACCATAAATGTTTAATTCTATATTTAAATTATATTTCTAAGTATGTTTATCTATGTTCCTTAAAATGATGACTGTGTATATGTGTGTGTATGTTATATAAGTTTTAGAAATAGACACAGCTTTAACTACGCGATTGTCTTTAGTGTCTGTGTAGTTTGTTTTGACTCATGTGTTAGATTTTATTCATGTATTTTTATCTTTATTTTAAGGAATCTCTATTTCATTTTATCTCATCACTTAGAAATTCTGCGATTTTAATTATGTTGTACCTTCTTATTACTTATGTATACACTGTAGTGTCTGTTGCATCAATAAAATTACTTACTTACTTACTTACTTGTGTTCTGTCCGTAGAAGCAATAGTTTCCTAATAAAAAAATAAAATACAACATTGTGCATGAACGGAGCTTCTATAGATGGAATCGAAAAAATCTAGTAGGTGGCTGTCACGTTTTGTTTGATTTTTTCGTTTTCATTTACAGAAGATGCGTTCATGCACAATGTATTTAATTTTTTTATTAGAAAACTATTGCTTTTACGGACACAACACAGAGTTAAAAAAGTTTTGCAATGAATCGTTCTTTCCAACAAATTAAATTGAGAAATTTGTTTCTTAAAAAGTTCTGGAAAAAATGGAATAGGGATGCATGCCTCACCCCTTCAAAAATTCACAATAAAATTACAAAAATATTCATATGTAGCCTTTTTATTGGTAGAACAAGCCCACAAAATATCATTTCTTCAACTCTTCAGCAATTTGAAAAGCTTTTGTTTACATGAAACACCCCCTTTAATTTTCGACAAG
Source organism: Gonioctena quinquepunctata (assembly GCA_018342105.1). Lineage (NCBI taxonomy): Eukaryota > Metazoa > Arthropoda > Insecta > Coleoptera > Chrysomelidae > Gonioctena > Gonioctena quinquepunctata. Next base: position 236,829 of record JAFIRS010001381.1, on the reverse strand, counting down.
GAATCACCCCCTGGAAACTTTCGCACTTATTTTACACCCTGTAAAACATATCAAGGTAATTATTTGCTATTCCAATCTAATTTTTTTTCAAATACTATTTATTCTTACTGATAACTGAAAGAGCTTCCACAAAACCTTATTTTCAATAAATTTTGTTTTTATTGAGCACCAAAATATGATCCATTTGTAACATTGCACTGATTGAAGACTGATCTTTTATTTAAAATACTTTGAAAAAGATATTGTGGACAACATCTCTTCGTGTAAAAATGTAAAATGTACTAGTGCAAAGCTAAAACCAAAACTCGAACCATAACTTCGAATATTATAATTATAACTTATAAATAATTAAAAGCATTAATTTAGGTACGAGATTCCTTTTGCCAATATTTGCTGGAAATGCAAATGAAAATGTCCCCAGTTAGTGCAACTAAAGAATAAACATTCAAAGCATTCGAATCCTGCATGTGAGCAATTATGACTACCTTTCAAATGAATATGCATACATTATTATTACTATTCGAAAAATCACCATATGTATACATAACAGACAGCTGTATGATAAAAAGCCACCACAAACTAACAAATCCCCATAACATAAGAAGAAAAATCCCCAACACCTTCCACTACATCGTCTGTTCTGTTTAATCGTCAATTTCCCACCTATTTAATTATTATAAATCGCTTATCCAGCCGAAAAGTTGTTGATTAATGCAACGAACGATTAATTTAACTTAAATAAGCCTTTTCGAACAAACCAAACAAAAGCAAAACGCTCGATCGACCATAAAAAAGATGCACCACTCGATAAGGTTGTACATGTGTGAGTTTCGATAGAAACGAGAACTGAACGAGATGGCCTATCGTTAATTAAATAACAAGGACTCGTTACCGATGCCCGGGAAAAAAAAAGACGAGGACGACGAGAGCTCGACCGGACGATGAAGCACACCGGGTCCTAACAATGTAAAAATAAAACAGGATTAAATGGTACCGAGAAATGCGTCCGTGTACGTACCAATGTTCGACTAATATATTCGTTTCCTGGAAAAAAGGTCAATTAATTGAATTTATTTTTCTGTTCTTGGATTATTCGATTCATCAAGTGGTTTCACCTAACTCAAACAAGAATCATCAAGAGACAGAGACATATTTCCATAAAAAATGTTGAAAACACTCTATGCATTTTGATAGACAGTATCTATATCCCAAAAATACAGAATACGCCGAAAAGTATACAAAAATTATTACTATTGATTTTCCAAAAAAGGCCTCATAAAAGTTGGCGGGAATAAAAAATCGCTCAACATAACTTATTAATAAAATTAAAAAAATAAATAAATATCTACTGAACATTATTTAGTCGAATTCAAATAAAACTGGCAATTCTGGAGGGATCCGGTGATAGTTAGATTGCCTGCAATGAATATTGATTCATGTTTCATTGTCTGGGTATCAAGTTTCTGTAACGAAAAGCCAGATGCAGAAGGTATGCCTGCCAGCATCCTTGAAACCTCATTATTTGAAGATATACTGTCCTCTAAATATCATTCAGCAAATATGTTTTTGCAACTGGCTATACAGTACACGACCTTGTCTATAGATAAAAAAAAGTATTTTTTCTGAACAACCACGTGGCCGTAGAGGATGTAGTCTCTTATCAGCATCATACTGTTCACATCGTCTTCGTCAACAATAAATAGGGAATACAAGTCGGTAAAAAGGTCTACTATATACTCTACATTACCTATTTTGGCACCAATTAGTTGCCTCGTATTCTTGTCCTAGTTTATACCTACTGTCCCAAGATGAGGGCGAGATTACTACAATATTTGTCTAATTAGACTTAATGTCTATAACGAAGTCAAAGTTACCAAAAAAAATCCTCAAATAATGGTCTATTTCAGATATTGAAGGCCGAATCTATTCGGATGAGGATGACATGATACAATTTACTCTCTTCAAATAATTTATTGCGGAGCTGAATTTTAGAAATCTATAAAATGCCAAGTAGAAATTCGAATAGAATCAAACCATACAGGTATACCACCAACTACTATCGATTAGCTGCCGGGATGAGAATATAATCCGAACCTACACTTCCCAAAGTCCAAAGATCAGAGCCATCATGTTTCCACTTATGTAGCACATAGGAATATCCTACTATGAACTCCATGTCTTTTTATGACGGCACCTATTTTAAAACACTCATAATCCATTATTATGAATAAAAAGTTGAGAGGTGTCAAGGGACACCCGGATGGAACGAAGTTCCTTTCGATTAATTAGTTTTTTAAGTTATAATTTTTTTTATTATTAACAAATATAATGTAATATAAACTTAATCAGTAGGCTCAATTTTAGTACATACGCATTGATATTGTAATATTAAAATATAATTTGCTTTTGAATTTATTAAAGTTATGACGCGTACACTTGTTAAACACACTGGAGAGATTATAACGCGTATGACTTGGTTAGCACAATAGTAAAGAGAGGTTATAATGCGTACTTGCTAAAAATACATAAGCATTTATTATTGTCTGTATAAAATCTCTAATTACTTAACTCCATCAGCAATATCCGGAACTTGTGCAGAAACACTGTCAGGATTCATTATTGTTATAATTTTTTATTATTATTTATTATGTACAGAAAACCTGTATACACTCAACAAAAATAATCGTCGCGACACCACACTGTTCAATGCGAAATAGAAAGACGGAACGAGAATAACTGACTTGCTTTCTATGAGAGAGAGAGAGAGAGAGAGAGAGAAAGAGACAGACAGAGAAACACGCGCAAGCCGCACGGCTTACAACTACAGCAGAAAGTGTCGTTACGGTTGGTTGGTTGGTTGGTTGAAAGCTGACGAGCCAGAGACAGGGTTGGCACTTAGCTTCCCTTGACATTGCGACCAGCTGGGGTCTATTGTATCACTCTGTCGTCAGTGGTTCCTCATTCAAACAGGTTTGTGCCTTTGATTAGGTTTAGAAGCCTGTTGATAAGGTTCTTCGGATTCATGCCTGTTTCCGGGCTGATCTCTCCAAAGGTTCTGTGTCGCCTACTACTTAGGGCGTCACAGTCGAAGATAATATGAGAGGCTGTTTCCTCCTCTCCATCACATAACCTACACTCCACGGTTTCCCTGCGTACTCCCATGGTGTTTAGGTGTTTTCTTAGGCGCAGTGTCCAGTCAACAGACCTATTATTATACGAGCCTTCGTTCTGTTCAGGTTCAGAAGGTCAGCCGTCAGGGTCCGGTTTGGATGCCCTACCATGACTTTGCTGTGTATTTGCCAGACAGTTTGATCCCAATATTGTTGGTGTCTTCTTTCTATCCACTCGTCGATCAGGGTCCTGCAACGGTTTATGCTAATCCCATGTGCAGGTTCTGGCCCTGTGAATAGCGTTTCAGATGCTTGTCTAGCTAGCTGGTCCGCTTTGACGTTGCCTTCAATGCCTCTATGACCTGGCACCCACATCAAGGTGACCTTGTTGTGTTTTGCCAGCTCGATGAGGTTCTGGAGGCCAGTCCCGGACCAGTTTGGACTTTATCTGTATGGAGTTGAGTGCTTTGATAGCACTTTGACAGTCAGATAGAATGTAGATGTGTTTTTTCTTATAACCACTTTCTAGATTCTTCTGAATGCATACCATGATAGCATGTGTCGTTACAACTTTTGGTCTTAATTTATTCCGTCTAACCCCCTTTCGCAACGCGCGATAAGGAACTTCGTTCCAAAAATATGAGAGCAAATAAGTGTAAACCATCGACAAAACATGTTATGTTAGGTTATGCCGGTTATGGATGGATTGACAGAATGTTCAGGATGAATGCATATATATATAGTACCTGAGAGACCTTTTTTTTTTTTGTAAATCGTGTTTTTTCGGAGATACGAATCACATACATATTACATATGAATATTTTGCAATCTTACCTAGTGCACAGATTGGCTACAAATGCACATTTCAAATGAACCGTGAAAGTTTCTTGATCAAAGAAAAACATATCATATAGCGCCATCTCACAAAGTTTAGAGGTAGTAGTGGGCCAACATTCAATTGCAACAATGCAAGTAGCTCAAAAAGTCACAAGATGGCGCTAGACATATCGATTCGTAATAAATTTGTTTTTTTGTGTAAAATCGCGTTTTTTCAGAAAAGACACCTATGAATAGAGGAAATTCCAGCTGAATGAAGCCTAAAAATAGCCAAATCGACAGATGAACCGCTATGGGCAATATTAGCAGAAAGCAAAACCCCATCCAAATACAAAATATGATCCAAATTTTTAGACCCGTTTCCGAGATAGTCCAAATATATTTTTATATATATATATATATATTATATAATATATATATATATATATATATATATATATATATATATATATATATATATATATATATATATATATATATGTCTGTAAAAAGTCTGTAAAAAGTATTTGCTGACTACTTAGGTACAAAACTAAGGTTAGTGGGGTAAGCATGCAGCAATGAAAAAGTAAAGTCTTTAAGGTTTATTCAAGCTTTGGGAAATGTTTATTTCCATCATCAGGGAGACTAAAATAGATGAAAAAAACCAATAGTAATACATATTCAAGTGCAAAACATTATGCTACTTATAATTTTGTTGAGGTTGGTTTCAATTATGTTGAACATATTCATCAACATAGTGATACAAAAGAGAAAAACGTAGATCAAGGAATAAAACGAAGTTCAAAGTTATTACAACCACATCAGCATTGTTTAAAATTATATAAATATAATATCTCTATATGGTGTGAAGTGTGAAGTGAAACTGACAGGTTAGGAATGAATCCCGCAATTATATTTAAGCCAACGATACCTGACTGTTGGATTAGTACCAACTGATGTAACCAGGTGGCGGTAATGTTAAAAAGTACTTTTATTTGATATTACATTGTTGTCAATTTTGATTGATATCTAAAGACAATAAATAAGAGTAGATCTCACTGAGAGTGAGATCTTCACACACACACACTTCTTTCCCGTTCCTTGGGTATTTGTCTAGGATGCGGTGGTGGATTTGTAGGACAACATTTTTTGCAATAATTGGAAGGACAGTCGCTTCCGTAGGTACAGGTCTATCTGCAAAAGCCACTATGAATAGATTTCTAGTATATTGTACAGAATTACCCCCAAAGTACCACTTAATGATCTGTACTTTCTCTGCGGTTGTGTAAATAGGCGGCATGTTTCAAAAGGTAATAATTGTCACGGTCTTTTTTTTCGCAACCACGGCTCGGCAAGAATGAGTCGAGTCGCTGTGCCCGGTGCGCTGTGTCGCATTGCCACGTGGTCAGTTAATGTGTCGGGTGGGGTAACAGGAGGGGCGCACAGTAGTGCGTCTCTCTTGTTTATGTGGTATTATCATATTATTGCGTTCCTTGTTGCTCGTGTAGATTTCTGTCTATACCCCAGATAAATTGTTTCCGATACTGTAGACACTCCAAATATGGATGCAGAACTCTGTAACACAGAGTCCAGCGAGTTTCCACATGTGCCAAGAGATGTCCTGATTGAATCGGGAAAGCTCACTGTATGGCTACTTCGCATACAGTTAGTTGTTGAAACTACAATTTGAGTTCAGTTTAGTGTTCAACTGGATACCCAACCTTAGTGAAGAGATTTTCTCAAATCAGTGGGGCTAGTTTCATAAATACCAGGGTATGTGATATATTCACTACATCACTCGGTGCATAATCATTCACACATCTTTCCACAAAGAAATACTTATACTACCCATATGAAGCGAAAAAATTAATGTGTGAATATATTCATAATCAAATCACCAATCCGACTATTACATTAAAAAAATTAATTTGCATATCGACTGTTGCCATACGGGTATTCATATAAACTGCTTCTGTGACGAAATACGAATCGGTCTTTCGAATGAGCATTTATTTATTGTTTCTAACGAGCATTTATTGGTTTGTGCCCAGCTTTCTCTTGTCTTCCGAACAGATCTCAATTTATTCCGTCGAGGATCATTTAGCCGAACAAGAGGAATCAAATGACTTTTATAGTTATTTGATCGCTTCAACAACACGAAGAAAATAAAGAAATTCGATCGAAATCGAGACGAACAGATAGTTAGTTTACGGACATTGGTCTTCGAAAGAAATTTAAGGTGTGATGAAAGCACTTTATTTTATTTTTTTCCACGATTTCGATAGATAAATAGAAAAACTTAATTCTCTCGATTATTTCCGGAGAATATACTTCATCCAAGAACTTCAAAGTGTAGTTTTTTAGGGAACAAAATCACGTATCGAATCGTGAAATTCCTTAAGGTAGTTGTCGTGATACAGACAGTGTCAAAAATTAGGCTCGATTGTAGCGCTACGCGATACATGTTCAATCGCTGAATTAGTGGGAACTTTTTTAAGGGAACTGTACACTCAGAAACGCAACTAGCATGCGTGACACAGCAAATAAGCCATGACTGGACTATTGGCAACGTCGCAATCCAACGATCGCTCGCATTCAGTTGTTCAAGATATAGTGCAGATTGCTCTAAAAACATTGGCGAGGTATCGTTAATGAATATAAGGAAATAATTTGATTTGGAACGTAGTCATACATATGCTCAAAGATACGATTCTGATAAGAAAAAAAGAAGACTGTTGCTATATCAAGAGGAAAAAAAGTTGCGCAGAGTTGATTTGACCAAAAAAAAGGGAAATGTTGAGAAAATCGAAGGAAAAGTCAGAAGGGTAACATATCATCACCATTATTAAAAAACATCGAATCAATATCAATAAATTATTCCATAGTTTATTTTGATTTGGAAAAATCTGGATTGTGTATGACTGATGACATTTTACAAATCGCCGCCAAATGTGAAAATAGAGAATTGTATATATATGTTAGCCCTACGAAGCATCAATCCTGTGGCGACAAAAATTACGGGATGTCTACAATTTCTGGTCAATGTACAAGTCAATTCACTAAATTTAGTAGATTGTTTGGTAGCATATAAAGAATTTTTTAATTTATCTACAACTCCAAATTTACTCGTTGTGCATAATGCGAGATTCGATGTACCTAGATTACTAAGAGCAATCATTAATAATAATTTAATAGAAGATTTTACCATGACCAGGATTTGTGGATAGCTAATTATTTTTTAAAAAACGTTCCCAGATTGAAAAGGGCCAGGAATGTTCGAGCTATCAAAATTAGCCGAAGATTCGATACCAAACGAAACATCAGATAATTTCCACGAGTCGATGTACACATTTTGCAAAAATTAGTTCGCTTTATTGGTAAATAATCAGAATTATCAACACACATGAAATCATATTAAGAATGTATTTCAGAGCGACCTGAGAACGAAAGAATATTTTGTAATTTACCTAATTTTAGTGCCTTACAAAATGTTATATCACGGGAATTATTGAAAAAAATTGCGAAACAAAATATAACATACGGTTTTCTGAAACAAAAGTATCACGATGAAGGAGAAGAAGCTGTGATTAATCACCTAACTGAAAAATTGGAGAATAGAAAACATAGAGCTACTAAAAATAGGAAAGCATTTACTAAAATCATTAATGATTTAAAAATAAATGTTTAGTCAATCAAGTGGTTGTTTAATATAATGGAAAAATGAATAATATTACATTCATTGTTGTTTATATTTTTTGAAGATTTATACGTTATAATTTATTAGCCTGTTGGAAATCTGAATCATTTTTGTTTATGTTTAAAAATATCCGAATGATGTTATACGTACATGTGTTGTACAAATGTATAAATAAAATAAAGTTTATGCACTGTTTATTGCCGTTACTCGCTAAAATTACATTTTATTTTATATCTATTCCTATTGTAATATGTTTGAAATACATCAGTATCAGTATCAATATTAACGAAATTATTCACAATTATTATTCATAAATATGTGCATTCCAAAACACAGTTCAATTCAAACCCAACACCTTCGCGCTCTCGCTTATTGGAATCACGCGCGCTCGCTTGAGGCGTTGCCACGATTCTCAGCCTTCCCTCTCTTGCACTCCTCATACGCAATAATTTAGAAACTTCTTATAGCAATAACTAAATGGCTACGCGTGTTAAATTTGTTCTATACTATTTATTACTTACCTTTTAATAATATACTAGTTTTTCAAAAATATCTGAATGCAGGGTTTTTAGTTATGCCTTGAAATGTGGTGTCCGCGGTAGCTCACTATAGGGATTACGATGCAACTTTGAAGCCTTATATCTCGCTTTCGTTGTGGTAAATGATTCCAAAAATTTAATATGAGACAGGTAATAATGTTAACTAAAAGTGGTATGAATATAAACGAAATCTGACTGGAAGTGGATTTCACGACAACCACCTCAAAATCAAAACCCGGATGCTTTTCCTCAAATAAAAAAGCTCAACCCTTATGGAAGGATTTGTGGGCTGGACCCAGCAAAGAAAAACTAGATTTTCATCTTTTTCACTTCCAAACAGCAAATCCTGAACATAAAATTATTAGAACCATTACGTGTTCCGACAACATGAGATCATAAAGGAAACTGATAAAACATCTTAAACTTTCTTCACTTCAATACCTACACCTCTCACTGTATCGAAAAACGATATATCATCACTCAGTAACTTTATCACCCATATGAAACGCATCAATAACGACTGCGATGAAGATAATACTGAGAACTATAGTTTTTTGTTTTCCTATCTCCTCCGAGGTTCTATGTTATTACCATGTGTTATGTATGAGATAAATAATATTAATTGGAATCGTGAGAAAGAGTTGTTCGCGGATTTTTCACAATGAAGCGATGATAATAAGTATGAAAGGAAGAAATAGTAACAGAGGCAATAGTCATTCTATTTTCAGAGTCTTTCAAAAAAAAAAATCAGTTTGCTCCTTCCTAAAAATTTACAAGGAATGAGGGAGAATCGAGCAGATTGTTATCATTCGTATATTCTTTCAACTGATAAGAATTATTATTTTATATATAATTGAGAATTTCATCCCCTGAATGGAATACCTCAGTGGATATGATGTTTTTAACTTCATGTTTAAACGTATTTATGATTGAGATTGATTCCAAGTCAACGAGCAGGCAATTGGAGAATTCATATCCCATGTAGATTAAAGACATTTCGTAAAATTTTGTTTTATGTGTTTTTAGTCTTAGCAAATTTTCGTTTCTCATTGACTATCTGTATTAGTTTAGAAATCAATTTCACTTTTCTATATATAACTGATGGATCTGTAAATGGTGAATTCTAGGAACAATTGATATTTTATATTTTTTGAAATGGTTTGAAAGAGTATTTATATTGAATAGTAGGCGAATTATTCGTTTCTGGGCTATGAATACTCTTGTGACATTGCAACTACAATACAAAAAATATTATACATTAGTATTGAATGTAGCATTGGGAAATACACATCCAAAATATGCCAAGTTGAAGAATAGCATAAAAGCTACCATTTAGCCTTTTGCAAATTTAACTTACTTGCTGTCCCATTTTAACGCGGACTCATATATATATATATATATATATATATATATATATATATATATATTTATATATTGTTATGATAATGTTGATTGCGGTTCGTTTTTATTTTATATTCATTATTTATTTATTTACTTTCCACAACCAGACATCTAACAAAAATATATATATTTTTTTTTTTTACTATCTTTTTACTATTTTCAAAATCTTCAAACTATTTGCCCTCTGAATTTAATTCAATATATATTGACAAATGAATACCCATATAAATATTTGATATCTCCGGCTATGCATTTTACCTCCTTTCCCTCCACTCTCTTACCTTATTTCCTTCACCTCAGCTAACTCAATCGGTACGCCTATGGAATCTCAGAAATCGTTTCTACTGTGGAGCCTTCTGGTCATTATATAGGTCAATTTCAGAAAATGGCAACTGTTATTGCTCAATCATTGAAAAAAAAGCAGAAATTCGTCAAAAAAATAATTTCCTTTATTCAGGAAAAACTTATTCTGCGATAAATAACCTAATTAGTGCTTCATAGCAAATATATATACAGGAAATGTGCAGTTATGTGATAAGTGAAATTTAACCTAGTTTTATAGGTTATGTGGTCAATATAGTAATTCATGAAAAGTTCTATCAAAAGGGTCCTTTAAAAGTTTTATTTTACTTGCACTGCTGTAACTTTTGATGGTTTCAAAAAATACCTGTGACTTCTTGTAATGAGAATGTTCAGTGTTTCGGATTTCTCCCGTTCTTGGAAACTGCAGCCCCTTTGTCGACTGTGACTTCGCCTCGTACTGGTAAATCTCCAATGAAAAAAGGTGAGGTTAACTCTGCATCTGGGATCTTTTATCTGCTATTGTTCTTTATAGTATTTTTCATATTGTCTTGTCAAATAACTGTTTTTCTAATACATATTGATTGATTTTTTTAAATTTCAATTTTCTTAATTCGGTTCTTCCAAAATAATTTTTCTGTTCTCTCACGCTCCGCTTTTTGATTTCTCTCCCTTGATAACAACAACAATTGTTTCCTTCTCGAATTATCGATTTCCATGCACCTTTTTGTTGTACTTTTCATTATTTTCACCTTTTGACAGTTTTTTATTTACGAAACATTTCTAACTACCTTACATACTATATACAAGACATGTAAAAATGATTCTTTTGACGTTTCTGCTTTTCATATTTTAAAAATTTCTAATTTTTCATCAGGATCTTTCCTGGCATCTCATTGGCTATTGTGTTCAGATCCAATTTCATATACAGAATGTTCGAACTTTCAACATTTTGTTAACTGCTTGTGCTCAAAATTGTATTAGTAAAATTTGGTTACTATAACTTTTAAACTTAGGCCAATTGCTTGTTATGTTGAAAACATGTTTATTTCAAACATAGGTATCGATTAATATTATATAAGGTTTCAGAAAAACGGTAGAATCTGTAAAATAACATAGCATAGATTACTAAATACGAACATTTTCATTATTTATGGGTTTTTTTATTTATAATTCTTATTTCAACTCTTCAAATATTTAACGTACTTCTAAACATAACAAATTCCCTAATTTATATTCAACATTTCAATACTAGTTAGTAAAATTTGAATATCAATTTAATTATTTACAAATTATTAATACTACTTCTTTTGTTTCAGGAAACCAACTGTTTTTGGAGGTCCTTTGAATTCAAGAAAGAAAATTCTTCAAAGATAACATCATTCATGACATTTGATATATTTAATATTTATATTTTATACTGATATATATTTTTCAATATTCATTCGATTTTTATAATTATTGGTACTCCTTTCAATTATACTCAGTTTTAATTATTTTACCTATCTCTTCCTTTGATTATTCTCAGTATTTATATTGAATTGGATATTTTATTAATCTGAATCTCTCAATTCATTTACTTTTATTTTGTGCATATACTCTTTTTTTTTTTTTCTTTTTTTAATATTTTTTTTACAATATATTACTCTTTGTTTCTTTTTCTTTAAAATTCATTTCATTTACTATCCATTTCTATATTTTTCCTTCATATTATTTTTTGGTTCTTTACTTTTTCTATCTGATCTGTACCAATAATTGTTTCAAATTTTATGTTTTCCAGTATAATTGATTAATTTTTTTTTTTAAAATTTTCAATTCATGTGTTGTTTTGTTTCCTTAGTTTTTTCTCTATTGTTTATTTTTTCTTTTTAAGTTTATTTTCCATTTTATTTTATTTTATTCAAATGTTTCTAAAACAGGATCTATCAAAAAAAAAAAATGTATTCCTCAACTTACCTATTAAATTTGTTAAACCTACAATTAATTATTCCCCTTAATTTTTATTTTTGTTATTTATCTCTCCTTCTATGGAAATGTACTTGTTTTATTACTACAAGCAAAAAATTTCAATTAAAATTTTGTGTTAACATTTTCAACTATCTCTTTTTTCATCATTTCAAATTTTTCTTTTTTTGATAGTCATATTTATTCATCTTCTTTTACATTTTTATTTTTGACATTTTACTATTCATTATTATTGTTTCTTTATTTGTACTGCTTTGTTTCATCTCAAAATTTTTATTAGCCATGTGAATGTCATTGATTTCCATTACTATTATTTTTATCATTTATGTTTCCTTTTTCCAACTCAACATTCATTATGTCATATATTTTCATTATTTATACTTTATCATTTATTTTCCCATTTTGCATCTCAACATTTTTATTAATCACTTTCATTTTATCCATAAACTCATTATTATTGTCATCAGGATTCATTTTGATATTTTGTATTTGCTTATCATCTTTTTCTAATAAACTGTTACCAACATCTGTTTTTTGTACCCCATGAAATTCTGATATATAACTAGAAAATCGGTACTTTTAGATGGTTGAATGGTTTCACTAATTAAAATATTTCTACCAATGAACGGAATTGGTACTGTTTTATCAGCATTCTTCTTCTTTGCACAAGGAGACTATTTGCATCCACAAGTTCAGAGATTCAGTGGAGTTTGCAGATTCCTCTGACGTAATTCAGAAATTCATTCAGCTCAATCTTTTTGATTCATGAGTTCCATGTGCCTGTTCAGATGATTCTGTTTGCAGCCCAGTCACCCGTTGAGAGACAGGATATCATTCGACAGTTCCTTCGATGGCTCCTTCATATGGAGCTCCGATTACCTCAGGCATGGAACCTCTTGTTGGAGATGGCCATGCTGCTGGGTAGTCATAAGATTGATTCCGGTCCGATTGAGGACTTTTCCGATCCCATCTTGGGTAATCTGTCCGCCTCTTCGTTCCTAGGAACACCTAAGTATCCAGTGACCCATCATACGGCTTTTCTTGCTGTCCGAGTAGATAATCGTAGGTTCTCGACTTCTTCGGTCGAGATTTTCCCGTACGTAGGTGAGTATAGTATATTCCTCGGCCTGCATATTTGGCTAGGGGGACTGAGATTTATCTCCCTCCTCCTTCTTCGTATACCCCTGCTCCAGAATTTCTCCGAATCTTGATCTATCCGTAGATAGAGGGCCTGCCCGCTGCAGCGCCTTTCTATTACGTCCTCATGGGAAGGACAATGTTGGGCCCACTTCTGAAATTCAGAACCGGCGGGATGCTTCTTTCCATTTATAGTATTGGGCAGCCCTCCTTTGCCTCAATCCAAACAGCATAATGCCTCAGTCCCGATCCATCAGCTTGTGCCTTCGAATCTGTAGGTGGTATGCATGGCTCAATGTTCAATTGCAGAGGTGATAATAATAATAATAATAATAAATATGCTTTATTGTCCAAAGAGTAAATCTCATTGACATGTTGAAAAGGGAAACATTCTCAATTAATATTGATAGAAACGTTATTTGTGAATTGAAAAATCCACGATTAAAATGAAGTTATTTTTTGTGAATGTCTAACAGAAAACAACTACTTCCCCGGCTAAAGCCACGCTGGACATTGACATGTTGTACACGTCTATGAGGTATGTAAATTAACAGAACGAATAAAGATATCTATCAAAGTAAATATTAGTTTTATGTATGTAGATGTATAAAAAACATAAAGAACATGAGGTTCGTATGAATACAATAAAAATATATAACACCATTAAACACAAACAGTCCAATTTTGGAACCCATCTCAAAATGTGAAATATAATAATAAAATATAAGAAAGAAATATTTTTCGTTTAAAATGTCTTCGTAAAACTCTTGCAAACTATAATAGGGTCTTCACCAAAAAGGTCTCTGGTGGCCTGTCTGAAATGAGTGGGCGCATTAATGTTCCTGACATGATTTGGTAGGTGATTGTACATCTTGAGGCTGTTGTAAACAATTGAACCTTCAACGAGAGTAGATGTATGTATGTAGATGGTATAGGGAGTTTAAGATCAGCGGTCTGACGGGTGGAATAATTAGAAGTTGCTGGTCAATATTTTGATTTGTGTTTATTTATCAATCAAACCGTTTTCATTATAAAAATGGCATGAATTGTAAAGATTTTATTTTCAACGAATAGGGGCCTGCAGGACTCGCATCGTTTGACGTTGAAAATATATCTGATTGCTCTTTTTTGCAAAACGAAAACCGCCTGTAAATGAGTTTTAGCACATACTTCTCAAAATGGAATTCCATAACGCAAGTGCGATTCTATCAGCGAGAAATATGCGGTTTTTGCTGCAGAAGATCTTAATTCATTGGAGGTTACTCTTACTGCGTAACACCCTGATGAGAGTTTTTTTTTAAGCGCAACAATGTGGTCATCAAATTTTAGTTTGTTATCTATAGATACCCCCAGAAATTTGGTGTAGGTTTTGTTCTCTATCGTGCAGTTATTTGGAGCTAAAGGTATGTCGTCGATACTGCATCGGAAGGATATTGAATTGGTTTTTGAGATGTTGAAAGATGAGAGATTTGAATACACCAATCTTTAAGTTTTTTTACATCTGAACTGATAGTTTCATGAAGCTCGTTTGTACATTTTCCGTATCATAATATAGTCGTGTCATCCGCGAATAAGGTAAATTTTCCTTCAATATCTATAGTTGCCAAATCATTTATATAGAGAAGAAAAAACGTAGGTCCCAGTATTGATCCCTGTGGGTCCCCGCTTTGGCCTAGTCCAACCATGTGGCTAGGCCGTTGGGAGGGGAGTATCTGCAATGATCCCAGATATCTCTGGATAAACCAGGTCCCTCTCTCGGTAACATGGTAGAGTGCTTAGTAGCTTAGGCGAACTCTCTCTCGAACGGTTACTTGGCACACGTCACACGAGTTATATCAGGTCGAAAGTCTGATATGGCGGTGACCCATCAAACGCTGACAGGAGGAGTCTTGTTAACATGGGTACCCAGGGGGAGGAGGATAGCCCCACCGGTTTCACCGCCGGTGCCTCTCCACATGGTGTTGGACTCTGGGGGGCGTGGTGCTAGGTAGTGGACCAATGGAAAACAATACCGTAATTCGGTAGAGACGGGAGAGTCCTTCACCTATGGGTTGAAGTGATTGTATTCTCTGCTGACTCGGCGGGGAGCGGCGCATTAACCCGCTCGGGTACTGACATCCCATAGCCAGTAGCTTGTTGTATCAAGTGGCCCTACCGTGGCTTAGTTATAACGGTAGCTAGTATTACTTAGCGTGGTGATACAGCGTTACTGTATCCCCCTGATGCCTAAATCCTGGGAGAAGGATAGGGCGTAAGCTAGGTGCCTTCCCTTCGGATGGGTTGATGGGAGTTTTGTGTGCAGGAGTGTGCGTCAATGGACGCGCCTTCAAGCATTACGATTCGATGATGTGGGTCCCCGCTATTTATATTTGCTTTCGCCGAAGGTGTTGAGGATTTTACAATCTGACTTCTTCCTGTCAAGTATGATCGGAACCATTTATGAGCATTTCCATTGACGCCATAGTGGTTCAGTTTTCGGAGAATTATTTCATGATTAACACAATCGAACGCCTTTGACAAATCAGAAAATACCGCTGCGGTCAGCTCTCTACTATTAATGTTGTGATAAACTTGGTACAAGAAAGAGAGTATGGCATCATGGGTATTCTTTTGCGATTGGAATCCAAACTGTTCACAACTAATTATATTGTGTAGTGTCAAGGAGTCAGATGAACGGATTTTCACTATTTTTTCTATAATTTTTGCTAGTGAAGAAATAAGGGCTATGGGACGAAAGTTCGATGGATCTTCCAGATCACCCCCCTTGTGGAGCGGGATCACAACTGATGTTTCGAGGAGGGACGGGAATGAGCCACATTCGAAAGAATGGTTTATTACTGCTGCCAAGGAGGTCAGGGAGATTTTCGAAAATTCTCATTGAGGCTTGAAATCTATCCCTTATATCAGAAAAATGTTGCATGACGGTC
The DNA here is from genome assembly GCA_018342105.1 of Gonioctena quinquepunctata. Classification (NCBI taxonomy): domain Eukaryota; kingdom Metazoa; phylum Arthropoda; class Insecta; order Coleoptera; family Chrysomelidae; genus Gonioctena; species Gonioctena quinquepunctata. The sequence goes on along the minus strand of JAFIRS010001381.1, from coordinate 220,937 downwards.
ACATTTCAGGCTTAGGTACGTCCTGAAGGAAAATTTTCTTGTACTGCTTGTATCTGCAATCGTCTTCAGGTGAATACTGACGAGTTTAGGTGCTATTTACCTATTCATATTACTGTTGGTGCAGTGGTGTGTGTAATTCGGCCATGTGCAGTGATGTGTGGTATTTCGCGCGGTGTCGTGGTGCTTGAATTTTCGCACCTCTGTAGCCGCCAGAGAGGGCAATGAGCGGTTCCAAACGTTCTTGATCTCAACGCTTGGTTGACTGAAGGCGTTATTGGCAGCCTCCTTGAACTTTCGTTTGTACCAATGCTCGTCTCTATGTAAAACGTTTGCATTGTCCCATATAATTCGATGGTGCTCAGTCCAGGCGTGATCAGCAATTTCCGATTCTGACGTTTCTCTGCGTTAGGTCCATTACTTGTCGACCAGAAGCAGCTCTTGATATTGAACTTGTTAACGATCCTTCTGATCTTCTCGGAGACACCACTGATGTACGGAAGGTAGATCACTGTACTTTGTTGTTGCTCTTCGGATGTCTTCGTTCTCTCGAGTTGTTTCAATAGTTCTTCTATGAGCTTCTCGGTGTATCCATTTTAGAGAAGGTCATCTCTGATGTGGCATCTAGTGACTCTTCTTGTTGCATATGTGTTTCGCTCTTTCCACCAATGTTCTCACGATCCCTCTCTTTGTCGAACTTGAATGGTTGGAGCTGAAGTTGAGATACTGTCCTGTGTGTCTTCTTTTTATAGGCGGAGGTGCGGATATCGTTGCCTGTTCTATCCACATCAAGAAAAGGTAAGGTATTGCTGGTTTCCATTTCCATCGTTAATTTGATCGAATCTCTGATGTTGTTAACTCTTGAGAGAAATTCTTGAAGATATTTATATCCGTGGCTCCTTATAATGAAAGTGTCATCGACCAGAGGACCTCCTCATTTTTTCTCGTCGATTAAAAAAAGATATCAACCATTCTCATCAAAGCTGTTTTTAGGTCAGAGTGGCCAATCACAATATCTGTTATACGACGAAAGCCGTTCCTTATGATTCCAAGGAGGTTATCATGCAGAAGTCTCCTCAGGAACGTTCATTAATGATTCCCTATATGAAGCTTGGGTGCCATGAACTTTGTATCTTATGATCCTACTCTCCTCAGTTCATCCGCATTTTCATTGACTGCAATTTATATATGATCACAGGCAGACGAATGATGTATTTATTGCATATACATCCAACTGGAAACATATAAGATCTTTATACTGAACTCGATAGCATTTTCACAAAAGAGAGCAGTTCACAATCTCACAATCTATTATCCTCGCTTCCTGCTTCTCTTTGAAATAATGTCCTAACCTGTGGTCTGAAGAAAACCTGAATTTTATAGTAAGGGAGGCGACGACATGAATTTTGCTCCCATATCTACAAACCATTTTTAGTTTAATAATTGTTGATACAATGTGAATCATGAAAGTTAGAGTCTGCCAAGCTTTAAACTTTGTCAACATCGTTGGAATTTATCATTAATTTTCGTTTACGCATTTGGTCGCAGTGTTTACGGCGCAAGATTCCATCAATTTCTACGAGATATGATAAAGGTCCAGTACGTTTAACAATTTTTCCAGGAAGTAAGCTTTACTTAAGGGGTTTTCACCCACACTTCTTCTCCCTCTATGAAATTCATATCTGGTGCAGCAGTAGAATCATGATGTTGTTTTTGGACGGATTGCTCATACTCTATATTCTTCATCACATCTGGTTTCAAAAGATCAAACCAAGATCTGAGATGGCGGCCGAACATCAGCTGACTGGGTGTTCTTTTTGTAGATCTTCTCACTGTAAGAAAACAAGAATTGCTGAAGTCTCTGCGACTGGTTCAATGTCTGATCACTAGCACGCATTCTCTCTTTGAAAGTTCGCACAGCACGCTCGGCAAGACCATTTGATTTAGGCTGGTATGGTGTTACTTTTACATGAGTTATTCCATTATCACTGCAAAAACATTCAAAATCGAAGTGAGTTGTGGACCATTGTCTGTAACCAAAAATTTGGGTAATCCAAAACGAGCGAATAAAGCACGGAGAGCTTCGATGGTACTTCCCGAAGTGATGTCTCTCATCGGTATGACTTCCAACTAATGGGTATACGAATCAATAAGTATCATCCACATTTTACTTTCAAAAGGTCCAGCGAAATCCAAGTTAAGTCTTGACCAAGGTTCTGGTGATATACCCCATGGATGCAAGGGTGAATTTCGGTCATTCTGCCTCGACTGTTGACAGGTGAAACATTTTTCTATTTCTTGAGCAATATCGGAATTTATGTTTTGCCAAAAAACATGAAGTTTTGCAAGTGATTGCATAGCAGTTATTCCTGGATGCCCGTCGTGTAACATACCCAGTACTTCTGGTTGGAGGGCGAGAGGTACACATATACGCCCTTTCCATAGCAATAAGTCCTCTTCAAAAGACAACTCAGTTCGTTTCTCATAGAAAGGAACAAGATCTCTATGTAAATTCTTCTTTTCGGGCCAGTATGTTTGTAAACAACGGATTACATTCGATAGTGTTGAATCATTCATGGTTTCTCTATTTAGATGACTTCTTTCCATAGGTAAATTACGAACCCTCATATGAAGTAATTTTGCATGATTTGGCAATTCCGACTGTTAGGAGGTTTCTTGTAGTGGAAGCCTCGAAAGAGAATCCGCTGGACAATTTTCTTTTCCGGTTATATATGACGTTAAAATTGTAGCTGTTGAGTGTCATAGCCCAACGTGATAGCCTATTACTTGCAATTTTTGGAGTCTGACGATTTTTTCCAAATATATGCTCCAAAGGCTTATGGTCTCTGATCAAGGTGAATCTTCTACCATATAAGTATTGGTGGAACTCCGTAACTGCATATACTAGTCCTAATGCTTCTTTGTCGATAGTAGAATAACGCTTTTCTACCTCGCTGAATGAGCTGATGCGAAAGCAATAGGTTTCAATGTTCCATTGGAACATTTATGGGACAGTATACCTCCAGAACCAATATTGCTTGCGTCACTAGTAACAACTAATGGTAGTTTGGGATCGTAATGAATCAATGTGTCATTTGAAGTCAAGTTTTGCTCAAGCAGATTCATTATTTTGGTGACTTCGGTCGTCCATTCCCATTTTGTATTCTTCTTCAAGTGGCGATGTAGAGGTATGCACTTTACATGGAGGTTTTCAATAAATCTACCATAATACGTAATAGCTCCTAAAAATGATCGTAGCTGCGTAGTATTCTGTGGAATTGGCATAAGTTTGATCGCTTCAATTCTTTCTTCTGTTGGATGCAAACCAGTTCCATCGATTTTATGCCCCAAATAAGTGACACTTTTCGTGAACCACTAACATTTGGATTTTTGTGTTTTCATCCCAGAAGTTTGAAGTCTCCGTAAAACTTCCCTCAATCTTTCTGCATGAAGAACAAAGTTGGGAGCTGTTATCACTATGTCATCAAGATAACAAACAACGCCATCTATACCAGCTAAAATTTGATCCATGGTACGTTGAAAAAGAGAAGGTGCAAAGCATATACCGAATGGTAATCGCTTATAAGTGAAATAGCCTTTATGAGTGGCAATAACCAAATATTTACGAGATTCACGATGTACCTCCATCTGCAAATATGCATCTTTGAGGTCGATTTTGGTGAAATATTTGCCTCCAGAAAGCTTAGCTGTGATGTCTTCAAATCTGGGTGATGGATAGTTGTCTACCTGAACATATTTATTGATGGTTACTTTAAAATCGGCGCAAATCCTCAATCTTCCATTTGACTTTATGGCCACAACAATGGGGGATGCCCATGAAATTTGAATATTTGTTGTGTCCACGGGCTCTAATACACCTTCTCGAACTAATCGATCCAGTTCTGTAGATACTTGATCTTGTAAAGCAAGTGGCACGCTTCTTGGACGAAAATGCTTCGGTGTGACGTCATCATTGATATGGATTTTTGGTTGATGTCCTTTGATGTGGCCAAGACAATCTTCGAAAGTTCGGGAAATTCTTTCAGGATTTTCTCGATTCGATTTTTCTGAATAGTTTCCTCCCCCTTATTAATTTCACTACAATTCGATATCATTCCTTGGGAAATCAAATCTTCTGTCACATGCAATACTTTTGCACCAGGTGGGAGGGGTAGATTGAAAACCAAAAACCAGTCTAAACCAAAAAGTGGTATGTCCTCTTCTTGAGTGACGTATATGGGTAACGTCATTTCATTTCCGAAAGCTTTAACGTCAACCATGGATTTTCCTAAAGTTTTGATCGGTTCATCGCCATACGCCACCAAATCTGCTGATTAAGAAAGAGGCGGTTTACCAATTTTTTTCCACATTGATTCTCCTAGCACAGCATGAACTGAGCCTAGGTCGTATACATTCTCGTTTATGCGAACAGATAATATAACTTTACTTGAACTGCCAATTCTCCTTATATTCTGTAAATGTGATATTTCATGTCCTGAAATATTGCTAGAGTCCGAGAAATCACTTTCATTATCGCTTGTTTTTTTGACATGACGTGTGGGACGTTTCGGTTTACTGTCATATTTCGCTTTTGAAGTTTGTTTGATAACAGCGTTTCCTGAGATCACACGTACCCGAGAAAAATGGTTTTCTTCGCCACAACTACTACACTTTTTTCCAAAAGCTGGACAATTCTTTTGTCTATGTTTCGAATCTCCGCAGAACAGGCAATCGAAATCAGGGTGTAGTTCTAGCAATTTATTTTTCGAAGTCTGATTGTTATGCGAAACACTAGGTCTGATCTGTGGTTTATTCACGCGATTTACATAACTATTTTCGATTTTAACACCACTTGTTTGAAAAAAAATCATTTCTTTCGTTTGAATAGATGCTTGTTCAAGAATGCAAGGCGTTGATTCGACATTTTCTAGTGTTGTCGCAACAGATGGATGTTCTTGTATTAATTTTTCTTGCCATTCTCGGTTATTTATTCCAGAAAGTAACTAATCGCGCAATCGTTCATCTAAGCCGTTTCCGAAACTACAGTCTCCTGCTAATGCACGTAATCGATTCACATACTCAGTCACAGTCTCATTGTCTTTACGGAAACTTGCAAATTTTATCCTTTCCGCAAAGATATACACCTTTTTGCCGTAGAAACTGTTTAATACGTCCACCAGTTCCTTGTAAGTCTTTGTGGATGATTTGTCCGGTTTGAAATGATCAGCCAAAATTTTGAAAACATGTGATCCAACTTTGGAAAGTAGCAAATTTCGCCTCGTGGATGCATTTTCGTCTGTCATTAATCCACAAATTTCCAATTCCAGTTCGAATCTTTGTGAATAGTAATCCCACTGTTCTGCTTCCGGCACGAAATTATCAAAACGAAAATGTTTATACACGTCGTCAACCATTTCTGCAAGATAGTCTTTCGTCGCCAAAATGTAGTATGACAAGGGGGCCAAGTATTCAAGGCACAAAACACGTAGGTTCTTGCAAAGCTAATCTATTCAATATAGAATACAAATTGCAAACTATGTAAGCATAAATGTCTCTAACAATATTCAGCCAGCTAGCGACTCAATTTCCTCGAGACTTGACATTTTCTTCCTCTTGTCTACAGGGTGATTATATTACAAAAACCATTATGTAAAAGTCTTACATCTATAAGACTGAAACTTTTTACAGTGATAAGGGATACCTAAAAGTACAGGAAAATGATAGTCCACCACGTCGAAAGCGTTGCCATCGAAGGTCTACCCACATAAGGTGTTGAAAATACAAACTTGTTTGACTCATTTCTACAAGGCTGACATTTTTTTCTCCATTAGTTTATTGAATAAAACGATCAAAAAATTTTGTCTACCGAAATTTTGATGTTAAAGCCTTGGTAGACTCAACGAGATGCACGGTCTCCCGACCGCAGCCGCTGCGTCGATCTGTTACAGGCCGCTGTGAATTATTGCATTTACCGGCATCTATTGAAAATCTACAAGCAGTTCATTTAACTTATTGTTGAATGAGCGTCGTCTACTTTCAGTACAAGGTGGCTGAGGCTTTGGTGGACGTACCTAAAGTTATAGCGCGGGTACATATACAGTATCGGAAATATTTTATCTGGGGTATAGACAGAAATCTACACGAGCAACAAGGAACGCAATGATATTATGATACCACATAAACAAGAGAGATGCACTGCTGTGCGCCCCTCCTGTTACCCCACCCGACGCATTAACTGACCACGTGGCAATGCGACACAGCGCACAGCTTGCCGAGCCGTGGTTGCGAAAACACAAGATCGTGACAATTATTACCTTTTGAGACATGCCGCCTATTTACACAACCGCAGAGAAAGTACAATAGACTCGGCTATTGTTTGGCCCAAAATGGTGGTTTGTTCGAACATTCAATAAAATAATTCCGTACACAAAATATTTAATTTGGTTTATCTTTTCTTGTAAATATTTTTTTTTCTCTCCATTCAAGAAATAATTATTTTTCTGTTAGAAATAAGTTTTTGTTTTCATTGTCTGACAGAAATATCGTTTGCTTTTGTTTATGTTTAAGAATTTTCTTTTGTTTTCACGGCCACCACGACACCAAAGATATTTTGATCTACCTGTCGTCCGACAGATTAAATTGAATCAATGATTCAGTTTAATTTGTTCAAATTATCTGAAGTGAAATTATCGTCAATAATTCTTCTTCATTGCAGCGCACACATTCTCCCGACTGCTGCTGGTATGATACTGACGTCTTGAGCTGACCGCCGGGACCGCCCTGATTCTCCTATCTCTGTGTCGTGACGTAAATATCCCTTCCGCGAGCGAGTCGAGGAGAAATTGTAATGCTCTCTTAACATATAGCAAACTATTCTTTACGCTCTCATGGAACCACCGTACCCAAGATAAATACTTTCCTTCCGATACTATATATATATATATATATATATATATATATATATATATATATATATTGTAATGTTTTGTTGATATAATAAATTATTTTGTTATTATTTTGCCCCACTTTTTGGGTGCCAATTGTTATGTAATGATAAATTTTCAAATATGAATTGTTTTTATATATAATAAGATAGCTAATAGTTTTTGCTATTCTTATGAGCCAGATTGATATGATATAGATAAGTATTTTCACCCTGTATAATATTGCAATGATGTAATAATAATTGCTAGCTACGTCACTGTTCTCTCGTCACGTTGCTGCCAATTGTTATCATTTTTCTTACCACAGCTAGCACAGTTGGTACACCTCTTATCTCAGATAGCCGGTTCAAGGCAATTTAGCCACTACTTGATATGTCAAAACTCAATTTATTCAATGTTCGTAGGAATGATTGTTGATTATTGTAGAAAACAAACAACAAAGTATCAAAAAGCAATTATTTCCTTTATTCAGGAAGACTTAATTTCACCTGGCCTACGAGAAATAACTTATACTAATGTGAATCTACAAATATTCACGGATAATCATAAAAATGAAATCATGGATAGATAGACACAACCTCACTTTTTCCTTGAGAGTGAAGTTTTCTGTTAGAGTTCAAAATAAAGTGAAATAAAGTTTTTCAGTTGTGAAATACGTTGTTTGTGAAATTGTTCAGGACCGGATGTGCACTATTAAAGTTTTTATACCTGGCTGGAAATGTCGGTGTTCAAGATATGCCCTGAAACTGGATCCCTTCTCACTCCAAGCTCTATCTGGAACTCCAATACCATAAATCAGGAACCATACAGATGCGGAAATCAGCTTTGGATACGTGGATATGTTGTATAATTAAGGTAATATTGATTTTGTTCTTCTAATGTTGGAATTATTTGATTTTTCTTTCTCCAAAAATGATGCGTGGCATTCCTTTCTAAATTTTTTTCGATCTCCTTTTGGCTTTGTTTTCTGTCACCTAGATACCAATTTTCTTTCCTCTTTTTTCATTTGAATTTTTGAATTCGCGCACCAAATTGTCACATTTCACTGTTTGGGTTCATCTTATATAATTTATATATACAACTATTTTTCCATTCTTATTACTTTTTACATATTTCAATAATAATTGCTTATGACATCACCCCGTTGTTATTCTCTCACAATTTCCAATTTTCCATATGACCATCTATTCCCTGATTGGCTAATCTCATCAAGAAGTTTGCTGTTCTACCATTGGATACTTTTAGTTAGGTACAATTTCATATACTGTATGTTTCAAATTTATAAATGTGTTGATCACTTTTTATTCATGAACATTTTGTAAATCTAGACTTTTTGTTGTCTTTTTACCAATTATGGGTTATAATCATTATGACAGTGTATGAAATTGATTGTGTTATAGTATTTCGACATTTTTATCTATCCATATTATACATAGGCTTACAAATAAATAGAACTTCCAAAATTATGTAAAAACAATCTCTTGAAACTACTAACTATTTAGTAATTATTCTTTTTGTGGTTTTTTTCCTTTTAAAACTTATAACTGGCATAACATAACATAACAATATATATATATATATATATATATATATATATATATATATATATAAATATATTTTCATTAGAAATTTGAAATCGAACTCTATGATTCAACTATGATATAATACGACCCTCCACATATACTGGTAAAAACCACACTGACGAACAGCTGCCGATGTCTCGATGTAATAAAAGGGTGGAGTGGGGATTGTTAGGCATGACCCACCTAAATGTTTGGAATAAAATGATATTGCACTTTATAAGGACTATAACTCACGTTATTCTGATTTTCTTAGAAATTATTGAAATAAGGAATAACGCTATGAGACATTTGTAATACTATTATGAATAACTGAACTATAATTATATTGATGAAAGAAAATTGTATTTCGTGCATAAAATTTTATGCACGAAATACAATTTTCTTTCATCGATTATATCGATACGTGCACACAGTCATACTTTTCATATTGATATCGATCACAAATTTCCAATCAAATAAAATATATATATAGATATATATATAATATATATATATATATAAATAATAACTAAGATATTAATATATAAATTATTTTATGCAATTAATATCAAAAATATGCTCTCGATTGTATATTTGATAGCAAAGTAGCAATGCTTCAATCATGTGCCGCGCTATAACTTTATGTACGTCTACCAAAGCTTGAGCCGGCGTCTTGACAATCCCCAAGCCGAGCTCGTCAAGTCTCGCGTCGAGAGAATGGTCGACTCACGTAGGATCGACACTTGTCAAGCGTGAGCTCGAGGTATCTCGACCGTTCCCATGAAATGTTGGTAAATTCTCCAAACATCAAAGGCGCAAGGCTTGACTAGCAAGCTCGTACTGTGTGGCTTGATGAGAGCTCTCACTGCGCGAGGGTTGGCGGCATAGTATTGAGTATCAACATGGAGTAAAATTCAGAAGCAGTAATTTAATTCTTGGCTTTATATGAGGAAGAGAATGTCATTTGAGACCACAAAAAAATAATAATAATACGATGCTGCACATGCTATCCTCGCTATTCGTTCTAAACTGAATAACTATTGCACTGGACAATGCATCCCTTCCTAGGCTCTTGTACCAACTTCTAGCCACTGGTGGACGACGAGTCGGTCAAATTATACACGCCGTGAGACCGATCAGGTTCGAAATTGCCTAAATCCCACTCCTGTGCTCCCAGCAAATCCTTCAAGCCAAATTCGTCAAGTCTCGCGCCATGAGACGCCTAGCCACCTTGTACTGAAAGTAGACGACGCTTATTCAACAATAAGTTAAATGAGCTAACTACTTGTAAAAAAAATGCTTTGTAGATTATCAATTGATGCCGGTAAATGCAATAATTCAGAGCGTCCGGTAACGGATCGGCGCAGCAGCTGCGGTCGGGAGACCGTGTATTCCGTTGAGTCTACCAAGGCTTTAACAACATCATATTTCCAGTAGACTGAATTTTCTGGTCATTTTATTAAATAAACTAACGGAGAAAAAAATGTCAGCCTTGTAGAAATGAGTTAAACAAGTTTCTATTTTCAACACCTTATGTGGGTGGTAGACCTTTGATAGCAACGCTTTCGATACGGTATACTATCATTTTGTTCACTTGTGATATCAACACAACAAAAAAAAGGAAGAATCAGCTATGTAGAAATGATGACAGCCGACTGTCGCCGCCTCCCTTACTATTATGGGAATATACCTACAAGGAAACCTTGTGTAGAAGAATCTTAGGCCAAATGAATTCTAAATACTTGTCGAATGGGAAATTATGAAAGGCACGAAACACTAATCTTGTCGAATTGAGAGGTAACGCTAATCGATAGTTAGGTATATAGGATTGAAAAATCACAATGTGTACATTCACGAAATATGTATCCGGCTCAATATGCAGATATATTTGCGACTGGTTTTTATCACAATCCAAATATAATGAAAATAGATCCTGATTCTCCAACTTGAAGTTATTTATAACAAGGACTAGGAATATCGATTGTGATCAATATCGTGGAGGAATTCGTCTATGCCAACTAGAAGATTTTCTCTTTTGACTATTCAGAATACTCAATACCATTCGATTCCATACTTGTTCTCATCCTTCCATGACGAGTGTTAATATCTTCGCGTTGACTTATATCTTTATTAATTAGAATCGTGGTCAATGCAGACACAGAGGAGGTGTGCTGGACAAATTTTCCATTATCTGGCCATCAAATCGAGAGTGTAAAATAATAGCGCTGGCCGATCTCAGCGAGGTGCGGCCCAAAAATGCAAGTAACGCCGATAGTAATGAGATTGTCGAAACGCTGCATGTGGTTCACACCTCCACCCCTTTTTCGTATTTGTTGTGTTAGGAGATGAGATAATGAAGTGCATGCAGGGCCGTGCGTATAGCGACGTGCGAATTCGTTTCTTTTTTAGGGCTCTCGAAGTTAATATGTTGAAGCAGTGGGAATGTTAACATGCCCGAAAGGCAAACATTTCCCTTTTTTTCTTTGACCTGTTTTAATTAATGATAGACGTGCTTGAAAAGAGCTGGGCATGCATGGGAAAATGCGACCAATATATCAGTAGGCAAATATGATAAAAATGCATCCAAAATTAGTTTGTCTTTCTACCTGTATAATTCAGAAATAATTCTTAAAATTATCAATTTATTGTAATTGTGTCTGCCTGATATATTTAGGCCAGTAGAGATAGACATGATTTTCCCAAAATTTAATAATAATTCAAAGTTTCAAAACTTCAGTACAGTGAAGAGGACTTTCATATAATATGAAGTCTGATTTTGCAACCCTTTCTTCTAAACGAAAGATGTTGAAAATCAGGATTTAATGAATTTTCACATTATTAATGCGGAAAAATTTGCAAAAGTTCTGCAAACTTTAGAAGTTTTGAAAAATAGCAATTGACATCCTGTGATGAATTTGCAACCACTCATACAAAACGGAAATATTTTATCCAAAAAAAATTGTTGTTAAATTTTCGATGAAGATTCCAAAAGTTCTGCAAATTCGAAAAAATAACTAAATAATATTCTTGACAAGAGTTTCAATTTGCAACATCTTGCGTCAAACGGAAAATATATTTTTTCATGAATTGTTTTTTTTTATTGAAATAAGTATCGGAATTATTACAAAAGTTTCAAATAATGGTTGCAAGTGGAGATATCCTGTCGTAGAATGTTTTCATTGATTTGCAACCTCGTCTGCAACACGGAAATGAGGGAAAAATCAAAAGAAAAATATTTTCGTACTTGTACTCTACCAAAAAAAGCAAAAGTTTTTCGAATCGGGCAGACAACTCATTTTACCAATTGGTGACAGTATAATAATTTGCGAACTATGTTACAATGCGGAACATTAGGAATTAGTTTATTTTTCTATTTTGTGTTATCTGAATAATAAAGATTTTTATATATCTAATAAATTACATTCATTGTGTTGCAAGTTAACTATCGACCAAGAAGACTAACGTTTTCGATATGAATTGAAAACATCATATTACAATTAGGAATTTTGCATGAAAAATACTCTTGAGTACGTTTGATGGAGGATTGAGAATCTCTCGACACGTTTTCATAATTTTCTTGATTCATAAAAAAATGTTGAAAATATTGAGATTTAAAAAACACTCGTACAGTTGTACATTAGTATGATTAATCATCAACTATATGACTACAATACTAGGCAAAATCAATTCTCCACCCAATTGTATCCAAGACAATAGGGCAAAAGAGTTTCAACTATCTAGGCCCCAAACATTTCAATACTCTACCTCCCACTATTCAAACTGAAAAATCTACCAGGTCATTCAAAAAGAAAGTGATTGATCATATAAAATATGTCTCACGAGCGAACATACATGAATTGTTTGACTGAAATAAAATTCGAATACTTTTCCGATGTATATGTTATCTAATGTAGTAATAGCTGTAATATTATAATGTACTTTTATTGTTCTTGTTTATTCTGAACAGTATGGTATAACGATATTTTAATATGTATATGTATATTTTTAACTTAAATAGTTGTACTATTTTAACATCTTATTCTGAAGATCTTGACCTCGTGTATTGACATCAAAGTCTACGAGAGTCTCTATCTACTTTGCAATCTATATGTTATATAATATAGAAATATTTTTTAAAATTAGTTTATACCCATTATCCTCACAAACAGGTGTAAACCTCTGTGAGATCTTTCTGTTGTTGTTTATTTCGAACATATATTCGATGTACTTACTTGATACTTATATTATTATTTTTTTTGCAAAATAAACTTCTATTCTATTCTATTCAATAGTCCTGGAGCAATAACTGAAATAGAATTGCCTACCAACATGTTTTCCCTCTTCATTTTCAAATTTTTTATAAATCAAGAAAATGATTTCAAGCGAAAACCACAATTGGAGTATGAAAGTCGAGTGGAAAGGTAAATTATAATTTCATTCAATTCAAGAAATACATACCTGTAAAATTAAATTTGAGATGTAATATCGATTTCATAAATTTTTATTTTTCAGCAACGTTTCTGTTTGATGATGAAAATTATGTACGGGATATACAATCGATAACGTTTTGATATCCTTCCTTCCATACAGCATCGATTATTCATTTTAAAAATTTCGTCGATTACTATAAAGTCATGTTGTGACAAGTGAAAATGTTTAATGAAGAATGATTGCCTGTGTTATTTCTGATGCGATAAAAAAATAAAGTCTTCCAATAGTCTTTCAGCAGAATTTAGCAAAATTTTGTATTATTTCGATTGTTGCATTCGAAAATATTAGATTAAATTTATTTCGCTGATTAGTCGAAAACAGTGATTGCTTCTGAGATCAATAATTGGTTTACAATGTTTTATACTACGTAACCGTATTATTTTTCGGATGTAATTTCAATCAACCAGTACAAAATATAACAGATATACGCATGTATAATCAAGTATTTAATTGGACCACTGTAGATATGTCGGTCTAATAATATATCTTAAACCTATTTGTACAAGTTTGTACTTATGGTCAAATTATTAAAAAAACTGTTTCATTGAACAATGACGATCGCAAATCTCTTGCTCCGTAAAATATTGTTGTAATTTCAATTGCAATTTGCATAACTTTTGCAATTATTTCAGAAGTTGTAAAAATGCAAAAAAAAATATATTGGTGGATAAATAGGTTCCGTTACATATCTACTAAACCAATATTCTCTTTATTTGCAACCACAATAAAAAACGTTTGCAATTATTTCAATGCTTGTGTGTATTGAAAATGGGAGCGTCGATAAAAAAGTTTATAAATAAATGATGCGTTTTTCAGAAATGGTTGCAAATGTACGTGGATATTTTAAACTTTTTTCCGTTCACTTATCCAATTTGCAGAACTTTTGTAAGTTTGTTGAACAAATTAAAATGAAAAACTTGAACAAATGACAAAAAACAAGGTTCCGTAACTTTTACAAGTTGCAAACTTAATGCATGTTGTAAAACACCATTACAGTGCAATATAAAAGCATGAACACGTTTTTTGCAATTAAAACAATGTTCCTTCATCGCAGACTTCTGCAAAATTTTATAGTTGTTTTCATTGATGCACTAACATACCATTAGAGTTTGAAAACTTTTGAATGAATGTCAATTGATTGTCTATATCTACTGGCCTAATTATTATGACTCCATATATAAATAGATATATATGGTTTGAAACATTATTTGACATCAATCAATGCTAATAAAATGATCAGTTTTCATAGCTACAGGATTCTTTATTTCTGGTACTCCATACACTGCAGCTGAGTCTTGTCCAATATCATCATAACCTTAGTAAGTAGGCTAATAACCCTTGTGGTTGATGCGCTTATCTTTAAATAAAAAAATAACCATACTACATAGCACATTTCTTTCTTACCAAACTTTTTCAAGTTCATCAGACTAAATATGTTTTTCAGAATCAAAATCATCTATTGTGATAATTACTTACACAATTCTCAAAAGTTTTTTAACATTAATTATATTATAATAACATACACTGCGGCTTTTAATAGTTCTCCCCCCTGTTAACTTTTGAACAGTTCGACGAACAACAATGAAAAAAAAGTATTGAATGATATCACCGATACTACTTTTTGGAATAAAAGACTTTATGATTGCTCGATAGATAGGGCTGGGGGCACATCAACTTTAAAATTTCCAAAAGCATCGTTGAAAAGATAATTCAATTCTCTTTTCAACAATTTTATTTCAATTTCGTTAATACGTTTTTTCACAATATGATGATGATTTTCATGTTCGAGATCATTAATCTCCATTTTAATATACGAGTTGATTCCAAAAAATAATCCGTCGACCTTGTTCTTGTATCCATTTGCTTCAACTAGGAGGAAACTATTTGGATTTGAAAATAATAACATGATTTGGAATTTGAATGACATTTGAATTAGTGTATGTTTAGATGCCTATACCACAATGATGCATTAGTTGAGAAATCGTCCATTAATAGGTTAAAACGGACGATTTCGTTGTATGTTTGGCTGCATATATCACAATAGAGGAACTGAGCGTTAAAACGGGTCATTAACGATCGATTTTTTGTAGATTAAACAGACTCGTTAATACGAGATCGCTGGAATAATATAATAATGGAAAGTTCTCTCCTGATAGCACCATGTATTTTTTGAGAATTTAAATATTAAACAGTTATAGAAAAAAATATTTATTTTTTGATGATATGTGATCAATGGTATAAGGCCATAGATCACGCCCTAGTGTACCTTGGATCATCAACGTCTTGTACCTAAAGGTAGATAATATGTATTAAAAACAACATTTTCATACAGAAAATATGTTATATTGTTTCATTGATTTTCCTCAATTTCAAGGTACATGATTGTACATTTTTGGAAACTTATTTTTCTCGATATTCTCGGTAATGAAAAATGGAAATTGTGGCATAATAGACAGATCATTAAATTAAAGAAAAAAAGCATCCTCAAGTGGGAGTCGAACCCACGACCTTATGTTACATACATACATACATAACATAAGGTCGTGGGTTCGACTCCCACTTGAGGATGCTTCTTTTTTCTTTAATTCAATGATCTGTCTATTATGCCACAATTTCCATCTTTCATGATTTTTCTCGGAAAATATCTTCCCACTTTAACATTCTAGGTAATGTTTAAAACAGAAATATGGCGAAACAAATTACTGACCAATGGGCAGTGATTCAGATAGAATGTGATTTAAAACACAAAACACAACCGTCAACTTGTAAAAAATTAACAGTTGAACCAAAAGTTGTTAGTTTTTGAGTTACAAAAAACTATTTATATTTTACTCGAAAACAATAGCACATGGACAACCATTCTTCCGCTTGTTTGCACTCTACTGAGTAAATATGACAACAGCATTTGTCAAGAAACTGAAGGGTGATCCAAGTACAACAGTCTCCCTATTGTTACGAAACTGTTTTTTTATTTAAATTATCTGTTAATTTCATTTAATGTCCGTTTTTTCCACTTTAAACACAACACCATAATACACTCTGACTCTGACTGCACTGAATCAAAATTCACCTTGACTTCGCTAATGTGAATTATTTGATTCTCTGTACAAACTGCCGCTTCCATGATTTGCACGATTTATATATCCTTGTTCTTGCCTTCTCAATCTTCTTGAAAACATCAGGATTATTCGATGAGGTCATCCGAATTCCGAGGCCGTTTGTTTGGGAAATCTAGGTCAACAGTTGTTTTCATTAGAAAAAACGTCTCGCTTATAGCAAACAACGCAGGGGTGTACCCTACCAGTTTTGTAACGATATATTCAAGTAAACAAAAGACACTCACTTCACTAAATGATTTTCACCAAACTGGATTTACAAAACCACGACACGGTTTCGCTTTTCAAATGGATATGATACTAATTCATCAAATCATCAAATAGTCAAGACCAGTAGTAGAAGGTATACAGTGCTCGTCTAAAGTCCGCCCCCCCCCCCTCCTACTGATTTTTTAACCACCTGATATATCGCAACAAAATTTGGAGGACTCAGATAGGAGATAAAAACCTAGTTCTTCATGAAAAAATCACAGCTAAAAGTTTTAAAATGGCGGCTGAGCGCGATCTTCAATAATTTTTTAAAATAAAACACCCCGACTTTTCATTCCATTTTCGAAATCTGCTCATAATTCTTAACAGTTTTCTCTAATACACTTTACTCCTATATTCAATTGTTTTCGAAATATTAACGTTTGAAAAGTGACATTTTGGTCATTTCAAACACAACCAAAAAGACGAATGTTGCTTTCAAGCAAGTTTGCATTGGAAAAAATCGTTGTCGCGGTAAAATCTTGTTTACTGTCAAACTGAACTGATAACTGTCAAATAGTCCGTTGAGCAACTAAATCCTTTTATGAAAAGTGTGATCATGGCTCGTACTTTAGACGATGAATTTGAAGCAGTTTTGATAGTTGGAGCAGCTGGAAGAAATTATCATCTAGCAGCCCGTATGTTCAATGAAAGATTTCCCGAGAATCCTATTTCGACGTCATATTTGCGCAAACTTTTAAATAAGCTCCAAGCAACTGGTACGTTGAAAGATGCTCCAGGATCAGTAAGACCGCCGCTTTCTGAAGAAAAAAAGGTAGAAATTGTTGAAATGGTAATCAATCCGACTCAGTCGACTTCTGCAGTTGCTGAATCCTGTGGAGTAAGTTCAAAAAGTGTCCAAAGAATCCTAAAAAAAGAAAAGTTTCATCCCTATAAAATGAAAATCCTGCATGCTCTCACGGAGGATGATCCATACCGGAGGGTTGAATTTTGTGAGTGGTTAACAAGAACAATTGGAGGAGAACGGGGCTTCCCAAAACGTGTATGTTTCGCGGACGAATGCACGTTTTTTCTTAATGAAAAGTCAACGAACAGAATGTACGATACTGGAGCGATACTAATCCGCATATTTTTAGAGAGGGACATACCCAGTTTCCTAAAAAGGTAAATGTTTGGGCGGGGATTTTGGGCAATCGCGTTGTTGGACCGATTTTCATCAAAGGCAATCTTACAGGAGTTCTTTACAGAAATCTTTCAGAAACTGAAATTGAACCTCGAATAAGACAAATTGTATTAAACAATCAGGAAGGGTTTGAAAATTGTGAAATTATATTTCAGTAGGCTGGGGCACCTCCCTATTTCGATCGCATGGCTAGAGATTTCCTTGATACAAACTTTCCTGGGTGATGGATAGGTCGCAGGGGAAGTACAGAATGGCCACCAAGATCTCCGGATCTTACACCTCTAGATTTTTTCCTTTGGGGGGATCTGAAGTCAAAAATCCACGCCACTGAATGCCAAACAATAGAAGAGTTGGAACGCAGAATAATAGATACATGTGAAGAAATAGATGAACAGACTGCCATCAACGTGAGAGAAGCTATTTATAATAGGGCACTTTATTGTCAAGATTTAGGAGGGGGCCACATTGAACACTTGATGGAATAATTGTTGGGGTTAAATAAAAGTGTTATTCAAAAATAAATAATAATTTTTTAGCTAACTAATTTGTTTTGATTGTGATTTTACAGAACACATTCGTAGGCTTCGAGATTTTCCGGTAAGCGGTACTGTTTATCCTTAATAGCTCTCTTTACGCCTCTTATTAGTCGAATTCATTAAGAGATTCAACTACAAATTAATAACAACGTTTAGTTAGCAAAATGTTTTACCGGAAGTGACCAAAATCCATACTTTATTTAAAACCGGAATGTCACTTTTCAAACGTTAATATTTCGAAAACAATTGAATTTAGAGTGAAGTGTATCAGAGGAAACTGTTGAGAATTATGAGCAGAATTCGAAAATGGAATAATATACGGAGAGTTCTATTTAAAAAAATATTGAAAATGGCGCTCAGCCGCCATTTTGAATCTTTCAGCTGTGATTTTTTCATGAAGAAGTAGGTTTTTGTCTCCTTATCAAGCAATCCAAATTTCGTTGCAATATACAAGGTGGTTCAAAAATTACTAGGGGGGGGAACGGACTTTAGACGAGCACTGTATATAAATCTAGTTAGGAATATAAAGGATAAAAGTTACATGGTGCCAACTTTTACTGCAGGTTTGACAACTCTCTTTATTTTTAGTTTCTTTATTGTCTTACCACTCACTGTAAGGTGAAGCCAATACATTCGTTTGGGTTGCATTCCCCATGTTTTCCCACAGATTCGTCTGCAAGTCCATAGGGCTTGTCTTGCTCTGTTGGATACTTCATTGGACTGCGCACTTTCCTTTTGCGGGGCGCTTTTTTCAAAGTTCTTGCGAAGAGCTGCACATATGAAAATGAAAAAAGAACTTCCAAAAAGTTGAGAAACCAAAAAATGTTTTCCGCGTCGTGTACCAACAACTAGTCTACATTAAATTGTATATATGCTTTACAAATCATAGGTGTATAATTGGTAACTCACTGAATCAAATTTGATTTGTAAATGTAGTATCGGTAAAATATCGAAAGAAAAACTATTACTTTATCTCTCGGTGGATAGTTGATTCAATTTGGTAAGTGAATATTAATTCTGAGTGTATCCAACTTTCCAGATGATTTGTATATAGACAGGCCTCTAATACCTTGTGGATTTACTTGTACTACAGACACATGTAGGTAGTTTGTTTTCTAATATAACAATTAGCAATCAATTGAATGAGTGATTGTGGGCAAGGTCGCGACTTGAATTTTTTTTCATCTTTATTGTTGTTTTTTTTATATTATTTGATTGCATTATTGATGAATTGTTTTTGTTTTTGACAGCGATTTGAAAAAAAAATTACTTTGACTACCTATTCGAAATGTCTCGACTACATCTTTCTAGAATAGAATACAGTGCTTCTCAAAAGTCCTCTCCCCCCTCTTATTTTTGGAACGATTATACATAAACAAGTGAAATTTGGAAACTGAATATTAAAGGTTGTAAACTTCCCTACTAGTGATGATAGATGACGAAATCGTCAAAGATGACGTCACAAGGCCATTGTGACCAATAATTTTGAATGAAACCCTACAGCAAGCGACACCTCTTTTAAAAGGTATCGAAAAAACCTATTCAATGATACTAATTTTGTTTGTGTTTATGGCAGTTTTAATGGCTCATTAGTAAACATTTAAATTTAAATTCCATTCAGTATGATATTAATTACAGATTTAAGACTAGGTATCTACTTAAAGAAATTGCTCGAAGTGACCTCCATGACAGTGAAATATCCTATTTTTAAACTCTTCTCGTACTTTTGCAAATGTGTCTGCGGAAACAGCCTTAGATTCTGCAAAAATACGTTGTTTCAAAACTTCAATATTATCAGGTTCAGTGGCAAAACATTCGATTCTAGATACTCCCACAGAAAAAATCCAAAGGTGTGAGGTCCGGTGATCGAGCTGGCCATTCCGTTGAACCTCGTCGTCCAATCCATCTACCACGATACTCCTCATCCAAATACCGTCTAACTGCACCGTAATAGTGTGGAGGAGCACCATCCTGTTGGAATGTTATTTCCAAATTGCTGAATTCATCTGGAATATCTTCCAAAATTTCAAGGAGTAAC
Source organism: Gonioctena quinquepunctata (assembly GCA_018342105.1). Classification (NCBI taxonomy): domain Eukaryota; kingdom Metazoa; phylum Arthropoda; class Insecta; order Coleoptera; family Chrysomelidae; genus Gonioctena; species Gonioctena quinquepunctata. The sequence continues at coordinate 200,860 of JAFIRS010001381.1, read as the reverse complement.
GGTTCTATTGCGTTTTGCAACAGCTCCAGATAAATCTCACCAGTTAAATTAGTATTTTCACGAAACAGGTGAGGATTTGCGTCACTCCAATACCTCACATTCTGTGTATTTACATTTCCATTTAGATAGAAAGTACTTTCGTCACTGAAACCAATTGTCTGGCTGTTGGTTAATTTTAGTTTCCATATTTTCACAAAATTATAGTCTTCGGTCTGGGTCGTCGCCTGAGAGTTGATGAACCATTTTTAATTTGTATGGATGAAATTTGTTTTTTTCAACACCCTGTGTACTGTACTTCGACTGACTTCACAGGTAGATGCAACGTGAGTTGTTGAAGAAGTAGGATTAACTATTACTTCTGCCAGTATATCAATAGGTTTTTTCGATATATTTTAAAAGAGGTGTCGCTTGCCGTAGGGTTCCATTTAAAATTATTGGTCACAATGGCCTTGTGACGTCATCTTTGACGATTTCGTCATCTACCATCACTAGTAGGGGCTTACAACATTTAATATTCAGTTTCCAAATTTCACTTGTTTATGTATAATCGTTCCAAAAATAAGAGGGGGGACGGGGACTTTTGAGAAGCACTGTATAATAAAATTAGCCGAATTTGTGACAAACGAACGAGCCATATAGGCCATACCAGGACAAAAACACCTTTCTACCTCTTCGACAAACTCCAATGCAGACAAGAAGTACACAGCAGAGACCTTCGATATATCACTAATTTCTCAATTCCCCATCACAGAACTGTTTTCTATGAACGATCTTTCTCTTACCACTCTGTTGTCCTGTATAACTCCATCAGGCAAAACATGAAGAGCTTATGCTTCACAAATTTCCGACGTAAACTTAAACAATATCTCTGAGATGAACAGCGATAGTCCCATTTTGGCAATTCATGTTACCAGATTATCTCCTCTTACTTTTTTTTCTGTCTTTTTCTCTACTCATTGTTTTTTTATCCTATTTTTATTTTTTATCACAGATCAAATATTATTATTATGCATATCATTACCATGATTATTATTTTTCATTATCATTGTTATTATAAATGTACATGACATTGTCAATTTGAATCACGCTTGGTTGAGTGGAAGAATAGCTATGAGCTAAACTCCGCCAACTGAAATAAAGTCCATTTATTATTATTATATATCAAATCATATTCAGTTATCTTCAATAGTTTGTGAAATTTATTTTTCTGAATGGACGTGCCATTGTTCCCTTTACTACGGTATGGGTACCATTTGGAATTGATATTCTATTGAACAGTTAGAACACCCCCTGATGCGCCCCTGCTTGAAGATTCATTAGATAGTTACAAAACGACTGATTTTAATAATTTTGGATCAGAAAAAAGACGCAGGAAGAGTTTTACTCCCAGGTAGTACTAGAACAAATGACTTGGTTAATGAGTTAAATCACTTCTTTTCCCTCTCCTAGAATGCCAATGGCCCTATTCCTAGACACGGTTCTGCTATTACTCGGCAAAAGCCGTTATCTCGTTTGGGGGGCTTTCATCACCAATAAATTAATTACTAATGTAATAAGGCCTCTTTTGATTGAGGCAGTGAAATGGTACATTGTGTAATTGAGTTTGGATGATGTTTCGATAACGCATCTGCTAATAGGTACAATGTGGAGCTGTTAATAAGAATTGATAACGCGTTCATTGACGAACTGGTAATCGTTCTGATTGGTACTGTATTATTATTGAGATATGTTGAGAGATATGAGTGTATTGGAACTCGGAAAGGTACATTTAACAATATAATGATGACAAATTGGTGACATTCTTATTGTCAATTAACCAAATAAACTCATATATAATACTTGTTCGATTAATAGGGTGTTCTCCTGAGATTCTGAAAGAAAAAGATAGTAGATAGTTTTCAAAAGGTTTACAAAAACTGAAACACCCATGAACTGAGAAATATGGAATCATTTTGAAAGAAGAAACAATATTGAAAATTGCTGATCAAATTTGCGTTATATCGAATATAATAAATACACGAATCAAGAGACAATGAAAAAAATAATGAAGAGAATGAAACAAATCTGGAAAAAATATCTCGGTACGAAATCACAGGATAAATGAAAAAAAAAGAAAAAAAATAGGTGAAATGATTAGTAAAAAATAATTAATAAAAAAATCTTTGTAAAGACAAGCTTTTATTCAAACGCGCTAAAAAGTAAAAAATAATAGCTTTGGATGTGCGACGTAGGTTATTCCGTGAGTTATAGATTCAAAAGCTTGTCGCGCAAAGTTTTAAGTTCGAATACAGAAGCGACAAGCTTTTGAATCTATAACCTATATTGAGAAGAATATTAGGTTGCAACATCTGGTAACGTTTCTGCCGCTCAGTGAATAGAATATCCATTCTTAGTTGGATGAAGATGAGGTTTCTCATCCACCCCTGGTTGGTCGGTCGGTTGAAAGCTGACGAGCCACAGACAGGGTTGGCACTCAGCTTCCCTTGACACTGCGACCAGCTGGGGTCTATTGTATCACTCTGTCGTCAGTGGTTCCTCATTCTAACAGGTTTGTGCCTCTGATTAGGTTGAGAAGCCTGTTGATAAGGTTCTTCGGATTCATGCCTGTTTCCGGGCTGATCTCTCCAAAGGTTCTGTGTCGCCTACTACTTAGGGCGTCACAGTCGAAGATAATATGAGAGGCTGTTTCCTCCTCTTCATCACATACCGTACACTCCACGGTTTCCCTGCGTACTCCCATGGTGTTTAGGTGTTTTCTTAGGCCGCAGTGTCCAGTCAACAGACCTATTATTATACGAGCCTTCGTTCTTCAGGTTTAGAAGGTCAGCCGTCAGGGTCTGGTTTGGATGCCGTGCTGTGTATTTGCCCGACAGTTTGATCCCAATATTGTTGGTGTCTTCTTTTTATCCACTCGTCGATCAGGGTCCTGCATCGGTTTTTGCTAATCCCATGTGCAGGTTCTGGCCCTGTGAATGGCGTTTCAGATGCTTGTCTAGCTAGCTAGTCCGCTTTGACGTTGCCTTCAATGCCTCTATGACCTGGCACCCACATCAAGGTGACCTTGTTGTGTTTTGCCAGCTCGATGAGGTTCTGGAGGCAGTCCCAGACCAGTTTGGACTTTATCTGTATAGAGTTGAGTGCTTTGATAGCACTTTGAGAGTCAGATAGAATGTAGATGTGTTTTTTCCTATAACCACTTTCTAGATTCTTCTGACTGCATACCATGATAGCATGTGTTTCAGCTTGGAATATCGTGGAGAATTTGCCAAGTGGTATTATGTAATCCCTTCTTGGCCTTACCCCATGTATTCCTGCTCCCGTTCCTTCAACTGTCTTTGAACCGTCTGTATACAGACTATGTCCGCAGTTGATTGTGATTCTATACTCAGGGGCCCATCCAGATCCATCAATTCGTGTTTCGAATGGTTTTTCGAATGAGTATAGGGGTTGCATGTAGTCTGAAATCATTTCGAGTTCTTCGATGTTGATTACATGAGTGATTCTGGTATGTCCAGTTGTTCGGATTCTCCAGTTTTTTGTTTGTTTCAGTCTGTATGCACTCATCCTGGCATCTCCAATGACATGTAAGTCAAGGGGTTTAGGATGATTTCCATTGCAGCTGTTGGAGTGCTATTCATTGCCCCCGTGATACAGAGAGAGGCAAGCCTCTGGATTTTCCCAAGGTCGGTTTTTGCCTGTCTTTGATTTGTTTTTGGCCACCATAAGGGTGGGCCATGATTTATTCTTGGTCTTATTACCGCTGTGTAAAGCCAGTGCATGGCTTTCGGTTTAAGCCCCCAGGTTTTTCCAAAAGCTCTCCTGCACATCATGAAGGTTATCTTGCTTTTATTGGTTACATGTTGAAGATGCGGGTTCCAGGTTAGTTTCTTGTCAAGAATCAGCCCTAGATTTTTCACCTGCTCCACTACTTGTAATGTTTCACCGAATAGTCTGGGAGGTATGAGATCTCCCATGTTTCTTCTCCGGGTGAAGGGAATTAGTGTTGTTCTGTTCGGATTTGCCCTTAGGCTCTCTCTGTTAGACCATTCCTCTACTGTCCTCAGTGCATTTTGCATTAGCTCTGAGGTTGTTCGAGTATTCTTTCCCTTGATGAGGATAACCAAGTCATCTGAATACTCTTGAAAGTAATACCCTTGGTTATTCAGAGAAACTAGCAGTTCATCTACAACCATGTCCCACAGAAGGGGGAAGAGTATGCCCCCCTGTGGGGTACCTCTGGAAATTTCAACCTGCTCTATTTCCTCGAACATGTTGGCTTGGACCAGTCTATTGTGAAGCATTGGAGTGTATCCACCTGCAGGTGGTTTCGTCAATGCCTCCTTCGAGTGGCCGCAGAGACCATACTTTCAAGGGAGGTGTTGTCGAAGGCTCCTTCGATGTCTAGGAAAGTGCATAGTGCAATTTCTTTGTTTGCTAGAGACTCTTCAAGCCTTGAAACAAGCTGATGAAGTGCTGTCTCGCATGATTTTCCTGTTAGATAGGCATGTTGGTTTTGATGTAAATGACGTTCTACAAGAGCGGTTTCCCTTATGTCTCTATCTATCAGTTTCTCTAAGCCTTTCAGAAGAAATTACGATAGGCTCATTGGTCGGTATGCCTTTGCCTGGTCGTATGAGTCCCGTACAGGTTTTGGAATAAAGACCACGTTTACAGTTTTCCAGGTTTGAGGTAGCCATCCCAATGCTAGGCTCAGCCTGTACAGTCTGCACAGTTCTGGTGCTAGATATTCAACTCGGCTCTGAAGTAGTATGAGACTTGTAAGGATTGAAGGAGTTTATTGCCCACACTACTTTTGAATGAGTTACCGTTCGTTTAGCCACTTCCCAATCTGCCCTTTTTGCCCTCAAATGAAGGTTTGCAGGGATTTCATATCTGGGGTTTTGATTTGTGGTGACAGTGGATCCTGAGAAAACATAATAGGATTTGCGCTTTGATAAAAAAATTCGACCATAGGCGGGTGATAATGAGATGGTCCGAAAGTTAATAATAATTATATTTTTTTGTATCTAAGCAAAAATATTGTAACCGTTTTTTGATATCATCCTGGGCATAATAATTTCTTGGTAAATGAGTCCAAGGTGGGCACTACTCTACTGGCCTCATCAACTTTTTTAGGTTTTAGATTTTTTCGTTTTCTTTCCAGAGAATGATCTACTTCATATTTAGAAGATCTTGAGTGAAAACCCCTTTTCTATGTATTATGTAAACTATGCAAAACATTTGCTTGAGTTGGAAAACAAAATGTGATCCTTTTGCAACCCAACGCATTTGTAATTTCCACATCTGAGAAACCTTTTTCAGAAAATCACATTATAGAAAAAAAAACAATTAAATGAGAATTGATTGAACTTTTTTTTCCTAGTTTCAAATATGGGAATATCATATTTTTCTATTTACACTAATTGTTTCTAATGTTCATGTGAATCACTGATTTGGAATGAGTTCGGATTTATCAAAAAATGGCTTCGATAAACACTCCGCAGTCACTTTTTCATTTAAAGAAAACTGGGGTTTTCCACTTTGTCAATGTACCATTTTTTCTCCTTCATCACAATTATCATTTTTGAACATTGAAAAAGAGTTTTCCGAAATTCTGTTACATCTCTGAAGATGTACGAGATATCATTCGAAAATGACATCAAAATAGCAAGCAAAAGACATTAACTTGTACTGTTTAATCTTCGGTGAAACAAATTCAACAGATAATAATCTTCGGATCTCTCACTGGTGACTACTCCATACTGATAAGTGCCAAAAGCCTGAAACCGGTATGCGGATTGTTAGGCGGACCTGGCATAAATTAAACATAATCAAGTTTATCAGAAAGAAACATTTGCAATCAATTTTCATTGTCAATGGAAGTTTCCATAGATTTTCAGGTGAATATTATTCAACGTTCTGCGTGGTTTTTGACAGGAAAGTAGTTGTTTCTCGCTTGTGGTCTACCACTTGTTTCAACTTATATTGAATTTTTTGTGAAGAGACTCCAAAGTCCCTTGTTTTCCAGATAATAATTATTTAAATTGATCCAAGCAAGTATTCTGATTTTTTGTTTAATATTGATCTCCAAACTTGACTAGAAGGTCGAGTTTACAAGCTTCCTTTTTTATATATAATATTTCAAACTCGTTAACAGAATCTACCTGCTATTTTGACTTCGAGCAAAAATTTCATGTGGATGGTATAAGTTTTGGTATAAGTTCAACCATTTTCAATTGCAGAAGCTGTTACTATAAGGAGCAAATCAAAAACTCACTTCGCTTACACGAGCGTATATGCGAAGTAACGAAACGAAGAATATTGTGTACTACTCGTAAACATTCTCCGTCACTGAACGGAAGATCAAAAGAAGATCACAAGAGCCGACAGTCAACGTGGGTTTGAGTGACAGCTGTCTAGTTCTACAGCAGATTCGCCTGAGCTAATCAAAACGGACCGCAAGCCAATGATAATGCTTGTAGGTGTGTCGATACGTTGAGAAGCCAAGAAAACTAATAAATCACGAGTTATGTTTGTGTTTGAAGAGGTCTGAATAAATAAAATCCAGTAACGTCTCTGGCCTGGGATCGAAATAGGTTTTAAAATATTCTATAGTTCTGTTGTGTTTTGTTGGAAAATATGTTTTTTTTTCGTCCATAGGAAAATAAAATTATGATGATCCGATTGCCTATTAATACATACTTCCTCGCTCATGGCATATTTTTTTATTTTAACGTATTTTTAAAATATTCAAATATCTAAATAAAATTAGTTATGTGCGTCTATGCTGCTCAAACGATGCCGCTTCAAGACTGCGAAACTTGTTTTTTATGCTTCTGCAATTGAAAGTGGTTAAACTATACTTTCGATGACTGCACATTTTTTTTTGCAGTTCCTCACTATACATGGCTACCTCTGCCTACATACCCACACCACACCACTGTTCTACTTATAGATTCAACGTCAAACATGATAAAGTAATTCGTGGTGGATTACGGTCATTTATCGCAATGAGCGGCCAGCGAAGTTATCAACTGGTTTTTACGCGACCAACAGGTTTCTCTCAATTTGGTCCATTATATTCTTTATACGAGGAATCATATTTATATATCTTTACGTTTTTCTCCCTAATTAAACATATGTATGATTTTGAACGAATCCCATATTTTGGGTTGTAAATGCATTTTTTCAACTGAGAATGGTTATACTATACTACGTTGTTAAATCTGATAATGTTCGGTCCGACCAGTTTCGGTGTCAGCATGTTCTGCAATAATAGACAGAAGTCTACCTAACTCGATAGCCAGCTATTACTTCATTGTCTTAATCCAAAAAACAACGTCCGTCGAGGCATTAACCAGGGAAGTAGTTGTATTTTTATGGATATACGACCAACATACACCTATTGTATAGGTATTTGTAATCAGCAGTCCTGAGGAGTGAGACATTTTTCATTTTCAATGAAATCACCATGTTCGTTACTAGGTTTTTACAAGAATGGATTACTAGTATGTTCAGTCTGATCGTGTACATTACGACAAAGTTTGTTATTATGGTTTTCATTTCGATAATGTTATATTTTGATATATTATCTTTACTTCGATGTTATGATTTTGTATTGTTTAGGTTTGATAATTGATTCCGTTATTACCATATTAGTTTACGCGTATATTCGTTTATAAGAAATCCGATTACTGAATATCAGTTTTGTAATATGAAACCTACATTGTATTTATTTTATTTAATCCATCGAGCTGAGAGCTTTTGGACAAGTCAGGTGGTACAAGTAGTTTTTTTATTAAAATACAGATAATAGACCGTATAGAAAACAATCACTTAAAACATATATATGTAAATAAACTGTACTAGATTGGCAATACAGAAAACAGTCTCTTATTTATGTAAATAACTTATTCCAATACTGGATTATCAAAGTAGTCCTTTATACTGTAGGGACAGAGGTCGAGAAGTATTTTTATTTCATTTTTGAATATAGGCAGTTTATCAATGTCTTTTATACTTCAGTAGGGACATTATAAAGTCGAAGTTTTGGGATTTTTTTTCTTCTAGTGTCGTGGTTATGTATTGATTCCTTCTTGATTAATTTTCCACGCTGTCTGTGAATATAGATCAGATATATATATATATATATATATATATATATATATATATATATATATATATATATATATATATATATATATATATATATATATTATATATATATATAATATATATAATCCATAGAAAGGTAGATTTTGAGTGTTTGAATAATTCCCTAGATGAGGTTCCGTTTGGGGCAACTAAATCATTCTGAACGCTAGATGAATTTTTCCAAATAGTTATTCCATACGTAAATTACATTGAATTTCACCAAAATAGAAGAGCAGCATTCAATGAATATCCAAAATGATTTTAAAGGATCTTAATTGAAAACATTTAGTGTTCAATGTTTTAGCTAGCGCTTCACAGTGAGCATTGAACGATAAATGTTGGTCTAGTTTGACACCCAGGAAAGTTGTACATTCCCCTTTATCTATAGTTTCGTGATTTATCACTATATCCAAGTTGGGAATTTTATTGTTTTGTCTAGTGTGGAAATTCATTTTGGAAGCATTTAGGGTGAGTGTGCATGAGACCACTTGCAAAGTGCTTCGCAGCGGGTGTTAATTTTATTTTGAATTTGACCTGTTGTTGTTGTTTTGAATTTGACCTGTCTGCGAATGAGATATTGGAGTCGTCAGCATAAATTTGAGTATGTGCATCGTGGAGTACTAGGGGTAATTCATTTACATAAATGATAAATAATATGGGACCCAGCACTGACCCCTGGGGGACCCCTATTCCACTTGAAAATGGGTTCGAAATATGTTCAGTTTTCACGTTGTTTTCTATGTCAGTTATCCTAACTTTCTGAAGCCATCCATTCAGATAAGAAAAAAACCATTCATACATTTTTCCAAGGATTCCATATTGCTAGAGTTTATCCATCAGGAGTTCATCACAAAATATTCCAACGAGCCATCACCTGCTTCCATGGAGTCCAGGATTTTTTCATAGAGATCATGAATTGCGGTGACGACCAGTGCGGAAACCATGCTGTTGTCCAGTATTATCCAGAAAATTTGGTAATTGTTTCAAAATTGCATACTCAAAAATTTTCGAGATAACTTGTTATAGTACGGTAGTTTTCTAGATTTTCAGAATTTCCTTTTTTTTAAATAGGAGATACTAGAGAGGTTTTCATTCTACTTGGAAATATTCCAACATGTAACGAAAGTTAATCAGGTATGTGAGTGGTTTGATGATACAATTAGCAATTTTTTTATAAGGTATCCTGAAACATTATCTGGGCCATGGGAGTGTTGCTTTTTCAGTTTATGCTTTATAATATACAGGACTTCTTCTTCAGATATGTAGGAGATAAACATACTATTTACTACTGTTATATTTTCCGTATTTGGTGTATCATTTATCAAATTGGGCTTTTTTATTTTTTCGAATGTTTTATATGGCTTCTAACAAAAAAATCGTTGAATATTTCAAATACTTCCGACGGGTCTGAAAATATATTGTTTCCGTGTTTTATGAGAATATGGATACTCGGATATGATGACTCTAGTTACTGATGGCAAACTTTTATGACAATATTATTTGAAGCTTATTTTTTTGTGAATGACACATTATTTTTTCGAGGAAAAAAAATCAATGCTAGGGAGTGAATTCTTCACTTGTGAAGTTTGGACTAATTGAGATAAAACACGCCCGTTTTAGTGGAAAACAGAAAAACTCCTCCGTCAATATTAAATTAATGTTATATTTTATTCCCCTCAACGACCAGGTAATTTCAATGATATGCCAACAAACATATCGGAATGTAATCAAAATTAAATAAATCCTTAACTTCAGATCAGTATGTACACGTGTTTTTCCTTGCATAGATAATGAAGAAACTGTTTCCTCTTCTATGTAAATGACATAATCAATGAATGGACACCTCTCCACACATACATCCTGTATCTCGACACATTCAATGTCCCTGCAACTAAGTCTTCGCACCGTGTGTGTACTTTAAATTAACAGAGCAGTAAATGTCGTCGAAGAACCAATGCGTGGTACCGTTCGTTCACGCCCATGGAGGATGCGCCAATAGCGGACGGGGAATACCATGCGAATGATCACGTGCGTGATGTCATTCCACCTTGCTCTCACCTGATGCTGCGCTGCGAATCAGGAGCGTAGGAAGTCGCAGGAGATGAGAACTGTTGGTATTTGCAGAAAACGTCAGTGGTTTCGGATAGTATGGAAAAAATCTCGGATGCGTTATTGGAATTTTGTTCTCATTTTTAGGCAGTTGTACTCGGAGGTATTGTAATTCAACTCTTTCAAATCAGCGAGATCTAATACTATGTCTTGTTCTTAGAAGTATAGTGTTTCGACCCAAACAGCACAGGACTTCCAATGTATGTCCATATAATGCCTGAACGTCCAGAGGCATGAAATAGACGTCTCAGAGACGTACATGAATTGAATGGACGCCTTCAAGGCGTCCCGTATAAATATAAGGATCTATTTATGCAACATTGTCGTAGTCACTGTCTCAATCCCAGTCTCAGTCGTTGTCTTCAGACTTTTTCATATTTATGCATCACAGTCTTTAGCATTATTCCAGCAATTGTATTCCACGAATTCCCAACGACGATTTTGTCTTCGAATGAAAAAGTAAACCGACGAAATACGGAACTGAAAAGTAAAAAATAAAATGAACCTTCTTAGTCTCAATAACTAAGCTCCTAAACTAATTAAAGTAACTAATTTTGAGTCGGAGCCAAACAAACAAGCGAATGAAGTAGGCAAGGCGTAAAATGATGGCATCGAGTTGCGCGGTGACATTCTGAAGTAATTTAATGATCTTCGTTGATTGTTTGTTTGGCGCCGACTCAAAATTAGTTACTTACATTAGTTTAGGAGCTTAGTTATTGAGAGTAAGAAGGTTCATTTTATTTTTTTATTTTCAGTTCCGTATTTCGTCGGTTTACTTTTTTGTTAAAAAGTTTTTATTTTTCAATTTTTTGTGGCTAAAATCTACTAATTACTACCTACTTGTTTTTTTATTACTTCCAAAATATTTACTTACTCACCTTACTTCAACTATTACCACTTAAATGATATGATTATCTACTTTTACTATTTGTTGTAATATAAATTATTTCTGTTGTTCTGGTTAGTTTATTTCATTACTTTGTATATCATTCCATCCTCTCATAGAATATAATGATTGTGACGGATGTAGGAGAACAAAAATAATGACAATAGCGATCTGTCTTTGTCAACTACATATGTGTGCAAATGTTCACAAGTGAAAAATCAATTATCCCCTATTTTTCTACCCGTAAGGGTGGATAATTCCATTCGAAATCCTAATATAATCAACTATGAGGTATACCATATCTAATGAAGAAAGGATCGTCCAAATCGAAGAACCCAGTACAAAGTTATGCCTGATAAAATCGGTTAACGAACCAGAATTCAGAGGGTTTCTATTTCAAAGAGTAGTATCGGTGATATCATTCAAAAAAGTTTTGATCCCGTTGTTTTATGTGGAAGCGTTCAAAAGTGAACAATGAGGCGTGAAGGGGGGGAGGCTATAAAAAGTCGCACTCGCAATTGTGATTCCGTAGAACAACCATAGTTGAAAGAAAAATTGAATTACCTTCTCAACGATGTGCAAATAGACCTCTATGCCTTTTGGAATTTTCAACTTGATGTGCCCCCAGCGCCCTCTGTCGAGTAATTGTAATGTATCTTCTCTCAAAAAGTAGGACCGGTAACGGTACCAGTCAGATCCGCACTTATATTTGACATTTCAAATGCATATTGTAAAGAAACGTTTGAACGAAATGAAAAAAAAAATGGATGGTTGAAAAGAAAATTCAATTATCTTTCAACGATGTGCCCTTGACCCCCCATGCTATTTGAAATTTTCAAGTTGATGTGCCCCCCGCGCAATGTATCGGGCAATCACAATGCCTTTCATTTCAAAAAGTAGTATCGGTGATATCATTCACTACGTTTTTTTTCATTGTTCTACGTCAAACCGTTCAAAAGTTAACAGGGGGGGATTATTAAAAGCCATAACTGTATAATGATCCATAAAAAGTATTTCCCAAATAACAAATGATTATAACTTGAATAATTAGGTAGTTTTTGCTAAAAAAAAAATCAACCGAGAAGTGGACCAAAAAATGTAAGATCATGACATGCTTAATTTTTTCTCCTATATGTGCCATCTCATTGATCGGTTGTTGATATTGAAGCTCTATTTGCCATTATTACTATTCTCACGTTTGATGATACGGAAAGTGCCATCAAACGTGAGAATGGTAATCCGATATTTTCATTGGTGCAATTTGACAATTATCACTATTCAACCAATCATAAAATTAGAATAATGAGCTCAACTGTTTCTGATGAAAAACGAAGTTGAAATCGACAAGATGGATTTTGCACTTGACTCGTTGAGCGTCGGGACCTCCTCGTCCTCTTTCGTCTTCTCTTCTTGAACAATTTGTGTGGACTGTGTACTGGGCGTTGTCGTCCGAGTTTGCATCAGGTCAGAAGATTAGTTATTATGGTTGTGTTTTCTTGGATCTCTAGTGACTGAGTTATAGTTATACCTGTACAGGACGATAATCGAAGGATTTAAAAAAAAACACTCGAGGTAAGTCGGCTCCATATTATATAGTCAGTGGCCACGTTTATAGTGTGTCTTGGTATGCTGACTAATGATTATATTCCAACCAAATTATGTTAGTCAGTATGGTATAAACTGTGCACTTGGTCAAGTAACTAGCTTGGTTTGGTACCGAATTTTGTTGCGTACCAGACTATAATACTAAGTTGACTAAGATGGTGTAAACAGTATGATAAGTTTTACCAACCGTGACTGTAAATTTTGGTTTGAAAGATTGCTAAGCGTTCTGTCGTGGTTATCGCACTGGCTGAATGAACCGAATGGAAACGATAGCCATAAGAAAGAGAGCGATTCCTAACCTTAGTTTCCGCATCATTACCTCGGAAATTGTTTTATTTATTTTTGTTAGTATTTTTTATATAAAATGAGTTGGTGTAGTTCAGAACGTCCTATAAAAAATTCCAAAGGTATTAATTCGACAGATGAAGAAACCAGTGCGTTTCTCCAAATATTTTTGGACAAGAAAATTATATCAATTTTGGATGGCAAAAAATTTAAACACCTAGATATTTACAAGAGCCTTGAAGAAGACTTGTTGAGTAGGGGCTTCACAAAAACTGCTGAACAAATGAAATTAAAAATGATTGAGCCTGAGCTCACTGACATGCAGACATTGTCATTGGCAGATGACACAATTCCGAATTAGATAGCAGAGTTTCAAACCTTTCTCTTGGTTACATGACTAAATAAATACCAAACCAGAACCAAGTTGGCTAATTGATCATTTGACAAAACACGATGTAAATAAACGATTACTTAAACATTTGGTTTGAATTTGGTCACATACACTTGGTAAGGTTACCAAATTCACATACGGTATAAACGTGGCCAGAATGCCTACAGTCAGTTATCCAACTGCTATGTTTCGTCGTATTTTTCCAATATTAATGTTCCCAATAGCCATATTTCATCGAGAGAACATTGTTTCAATCTCCCATTATCAAGAGCATTAATGTACTTTCACACTAGGCATTTTGCCCAGATATATTTAAGGTTTATTGATGAAACTCACTGAAACATTGCTGATTTCATACCTATGAGCTGTAATGAATGTACCCCACTTTTTCTAAACAAAATCACAATTACCCTTTAAATATTGGTATATAATTTCCCAACGATTGGAAATACTGTTCGAAAAGTCAATATGAAAGTTCGCCACATACACCATCACTAACACGGTTCTGGAGAGAATTTGCTGCGTGCAAGAAATGTTGGATTTGCTTTGGTATTAATTTATTAACTATTTGATATTTCCAGAAGAATATATTTGCTGTCAAAGCTATTTTTTCGACAACTGTCCGCAAAGTACCCACTTCCCGGACACTTTTTCTTTGAGAAAGTAGCACTTTTACGGCACAGTCCAACTAATAGTATGAAAATCTAGGTAGTTATGATTTGAAAGAATGCAGTCGATCATTGCCATAACAAATTTGACATTAAAATTGTTGACATTTTGCTTTTTAAAAGTTTGCATGGTTTTTCGGTCGCAATTATTGCAATACATAATGCAAAGCAGCAGAGAAAACGAGTTTAAAATCGTGCCTGAAAAAATTTCCAATGCAGCAGCTGCCGCTACACCACAATAATTACCTAAAAAATAAACGTTTAGTTACGAAAACGATTCTATTTTCTTTACTAAATGAATGGAAAACTATTATGAGGGACGTAATTTTGGCTTATTTGTCACTGCTGAATCCTCTACCCTGTGGAGCATGTACTCTATGTTGAAAAGTACCATTTTAGTGGAGACTAACGTAAACATAGCCACATTCGCGAATGTTATTGCATTTCAAATTAACTCAAGCGGAATTTACTGGCATTTTTCCTCGGCAATTAACAGACAGATTATCGGAAAGTACAGTCATACAGGCTGGAACATGTATCAGTTCACGTTCAGTGACAGTTTCAGTAAGTTACTTTCTCGGCATCGTTCAAGTGAGTTCAGTGGTCACTCTCTCGTTCAATGCACAGTCATAACTCGTCGTTCAAGTCAAGTGGCTCCATCAGCACTTTAGCTCGATACAATTCGCTTTGCACAAGTGGAAACGCCTCAGCTGTGGTAATCAATACGCAATAAACATATTCCATAAACATTAACTGAAGTGAACGGTTCTGCCACAGAAGTGATAGCTACCCACGAATATGTGTAACGGTTACAAGCCAATATCCCAAACTTAAAAGGAAGAACCTTGGTTATAGAACAAAGAAATCAAAAGTCAACAGGGAACAGATCAACAAATTCATTAGGGAAGCAGACAAACAAGAATTGGAATGTTCTTAATTTTGTTCTACAGATAAATATTTCAAAGACTTGCTTTATTGATTTATAGCCGAAAAAATTGTATACGCAACACACCCGGAGACTGTTTTTTGGACTGTCAGACTTCCAGGACTCGCCTACTCGTCCAAAAATACAGTATTTTCCGGACTTGTTACTGGGATTACTATTTATCGAGTCCTAGGGATTTTAGTGATAATTTTTTTTTAATTTTCAAGAAAGCATTTTGCATTTTAGTGAGTACGATCTGAGGTCTTGATATCTAATTTTACCACAATTGCGAAGCTTGAGTGGATCCATTGTTGATAATAAGGCCGAAATTTGTACGAGTAAAATTTCCTAAAGGCAAAATGCTCGAATGAAAATTTGTAAATTTTTGCGATTTCATACTCTAGCACGAATTATTTGAAAGAATTATTTTCGGGATTAGAAAGAAAACTGTATAAGAATTCTGGAAGAAATGTTCTCAAATTCCTATCGTACAACAGGAGTTCGATATGCCTAAATATGGGTTACTCCTTCACCCATTTTCAGCAATTCATGGTACTTTCACTTATAACCTCCCTAGAGCATGAATTATTGCCGGAAATTTTTTGAGTACATGATTTTTCTAAAAAAATTCATGTACAAGACAAATTTCCCGCAATTAATCCAAGCACATGGGGGATTCGGTAAGAAAATGTTATACCGGAATTATATTTAAATAGAAAACATTAAGTAAATATTTATTTTGACGTTATTCACAAATAAATAGAAGGCTGTGTGTAATGGGAGTTTTGGGGGAGATTTTTTTCTGATTTTCCCCGTTCCCTAGTAAAATAAAATATGTAATATCAGATAAACTATTATGTAAAATTATTTGATTTCATACAATTTCCTTACTAGGTTTCAGGGAAATGTTAATATTGACTAAAAATGAAAGTGGATACGTTCGTATTGCAGGAGATATTTTTTGATTTTTCCCGTGCCCTAGTAAAATAAAATATATAATATCAGATGAATTTTTATATAAAATCGATTGTTTTCATACACTTTTTCTACTGGGTTCCAGGGAAATGTCAATATTATTTAAAAATGAAGGTGGATGTTCGTATTGCGTGATATTTTTTTTTATTTTTTCTGTGCCCTAGTAAAATGAAGTTTATGATACATTATTATATAAAAATAATTGATTTCATATAGTTTTCTTACTAGGTTTCAGGGAATTGTCGATATTGACAACAATTGAAGGTGATATACAGCGAAAAATAAACTATACCTATACATATATACTTAAATATTTTTCATATTTTTTTAGGTTTAATTCTAAGAAAAAATAATATCGGTAATAATTTGTTTTTCAAATAATTCAGGAAATCGGGATATTTTATTCTTTATTCTAAATAGAATGTTGTTGGCGTATGTTGCCGTTTAAAAAAATATTTTGTAAAGTTAGCCATGGATTTGACATTCACTACTTCTGTCAATCAATATTTTATTTGTGGCATTATAGGGTCCTCATAACATTGTATACAATCATAAGTTAGTGAAAAAGTGATAATAAAATGAACTTTCAATCGTATGAATTGTGTTCCTTTTGCAAAGAATCACAGCACATTAAAATGTACCATTAAAATGTACCATGAAAATGTAAAATATCTAACATACCTAGTGGAATAATCTGGATTGAATACTGAGCAAGAAAACTTATTTAAAGAGATTGGCAACATTCTGCGTGATATTGTGCCTTCTTTTGGACACAAATCTAATACTCAAAGAAATAAACTGGTGTTTCAGTATTATATTTATTTCATGAAACACAGGCATATTGTTAAAAAAAACACCGGTTCTGTGTTTCATTCACCACTTAGGAAAGAAGAGGTAGAAGTGGAATTTTTGAAGAATTTAAAATTAATTAACGATATTATAGAATGTACACTTTAATAAATTGTAATATTTCCAACTTATAAAGTAAGTAAATAAAAAATATTGTCAATATTATTTCAATATTATTTTTGTCTAATTATATGATAGCTGTCATGTGCCGGGAAATTTCCACTTATTAATTTTACGTCTACATGCTAATGTGAATGGAAAATTTTCAGAAAATTTGCTGGTTACCATAGTAACAATGTCGAAATAAAGCATCTGATTGGTTGAAAATTACTCTTATAAAATTTTCTGAAAAATTATTCATAGAAACTTACCATAATGGTTCCAGAGTATGATGGATATGTTGTTGAGGTTTTGCCAATCTGAAATCAGAGAACAGATACTTGAACCTTTTCTAAGAGCATATAAATTAAATGAACATTCAAATTCACTCAAAAAAAAACAAAATAACCAACCCCATTTCTTAAATGTAAAGTTACGAGGCATGACATGATTCTCAGCACGGAAAATGAGGCCGAAGTTTTTGTGAAGCTGGTTTCGCTAAAGTACTAACGTGGTCGTTACACGAGTGTTGCTAATATTTACACCAAGTACCTATATAATATAAATATATACCCTTATCGTTACATTGGTCATATATGCATCGACTTTCCTCAAGAACATACAAACTTGGTTTGATTGATCAGGTTATCCGATCCCCAGTTCAGAATTACTTACAGACTTTCGTTCACAGTTTCACAATGCCTGTTTCGTGTACTTCGAATTTCGTGAGATATCTTAGATATTCTTGTACTATTGTCTGCGAAAGACTGGGCATAATTATTGGTAGATCACAACATATCGTTAATATAGAGGAGAAAAAGTATTGGTGCCAAAATGGAGCCTTGAGAAACGCCTGCGTTTCTGGGTGATAGTAAGGTGATACTCTATATACGACAGCATTTATAGATCAATCCGCAAGAGAGCTAGATAGCCCAACGCATAGTTGAGGAGGCAAACCATAGTATGAAATTTCAGACGTGAGACCCTGGTGCCAAACTCTATCGAAAGCTTTGGAAATATCTAAAGCTACACCAAGAGATTCTCCATGTTTTTTCGATTGACGCATGCAAGTTCACTTCAGGAAAAACATTACATAGCGCTGTTAATACTAGATCGTTTTCGGAAAGAGTCTTATTTTTTGGAAATGGAAATGGGCTGTACTTGAGCTATTTTCGAGTTGGATGGGAAGTTTCCGAATTGTAAGATAGCGTGACAAGACTAGAGTTATTTCAGGAGCACATCTCTTGGGGACTATTGGTTATATTCCCGTCGGGTTCTCTAGATTCATCACTATCCAAATTTAAGGATGCATCGAATAATTTCTTAGCGATATATTACTTCATCCGGCTATCAACAGGGGTAATGGTTGGTGATATTTCACTTTGAATCTAGAGAATAATTTGTGGCGAAAGTTTCGACTAGTAGGTTGGGTTTTTCTGGTGCTATCTATTCGAATACTGACGAAATATTCTTTGTTTCGTCTTTACAGCTCTCGAACATCCCTTGTAGAAACAATTATGTTCGGAGGCTTGGATCCCGGTGCTGTGGTGAGTTACTTTTTCTAGTAAAACAATATCTGAAAACATTGAGAGCATCATTGCTACTGATACAAACTCATCGCCACGGAATCAAAAAAAAATATTCGCCGAGTTATAGTCCGGCGGTAATTTCTCTAGGGCTTGGGCAGCAAATGGGAAAGATGTGCGGATCAGTTTATGGTCGGAGTTTACAAGTTGCACATATATAGTGCAGACGTTTTCGCTTGGTGAAGTAGGCAATAAATCATTGGTGACACGGAATGTACCATCCTTCTCCAGTGTGAGTAATTTCTTAGACGTATATGTCAGGTCTTACCAGTGATGTATTACTTACTTCGCCAAACGAAAATGTCCGCACTTCAGAACTATTCTTTACGGATCGGGGTTATAGGTCAGGAACAGATCTCTGGAATTTTGGTGGGTTTTTTGGATCAACTGTTCGTTGCCATAAGCTATCGCAAAGGCCTCGGCTTCACTGACCTGTCTAGTCGAAAACGTGAGCCAAGCCTGAACAGTGAAGTCTTCCAAGGTGATTATTTCGGCGGATGGTTGAATGGAGTGGTGTTATGCCAGAGGACTTTAACCTGATAACTCAGAACAATTTAACATGGCTAGAAACTGACCAACTGTCTAAGGACAGGAGCTAAAGTCCAACATTCCCATAATTACATTCAGTTATTCTACTCAATATTGCAAAGTTGACGATTTCTACCGGAAAGTTATGATGAATTGGATTGAATAATATTCGATTTTAATAAATACTTTGAACTTAAAATTACAGGAAATACTCTATCATAATAAATGGAATACATTATAAATTCTTAAAAATACGTTTCAACATTTCGGGTAGGTAGGTTCAAATAGTAACATAAATTATTTTAATTTCTTATCGATTAGTATCAAAGATCAAAGAAAACAAAATGAGTACGAAGAACATTATTGCATCTCTGCACGCCCAACCCATCTAATGAAATTAGAATCCCCATCACTTAAGTAATTCATCAATAGAATAGTAATCGCGATATTGCGCTGACGATCCCATGGAAAAGGATTCCAAAACGTTCATTCATCATTGACGATTGATTCTTTCCGAAGATCGTCGTCCATAATTACGTTGTAAACTACGCAGTTTACATATCGCCTACTTGTGACAACTTTAATTATTTATCGGTCATCCAAAGAGGGGGAAGCGTGGGGAACTTCTTCCAGTACATCAGCAGTTCTAACTCATAGGTGAGGAACTACATAGTGCGTTTGGTATTTTATTATAGATTAGTTAGTGAACATCATTTTATGGTACAAAATGAAATTGAGTAATTTTAGCGTGATTTACCTTAATATGCGAAAAATCCGGTAGGTTGTCCCCACCAGATGAAGGGGGGAAGTAGCAAAACAATTAAAATATGACCAATATGACCAATTTTTTAAGAGGTCCGGCGCCTATGTCTTCAACTAATCTGATGTAACGAGAGGAATTCAGCAGAATCACTTTCCCCCTATCCAAGTGGAAGCAAATAATAAGCACAGTTACTCAAAACCTGGCTTTTTGATTGTATTCGCACCACGCACTTCCTGACAATCATTGTATTTCCCATCATTTCATGGTATTGCTTCGACATAAATACTGATATGTTCAAGGGCATCTTTCACTGAAATTATTTATATACTTTTCGATCCCCTTTGACCTACTCCAAAATACCAAATTTTAGCGTTGAAACTACGACTGGCGGCTAGAGCTGTGTACTAGCGTACCGTTGGAGGTTTGATGCAGATACATTCAATAAATTACCTTTAATAATTTGTAGAGGCTTTCCCACATGGAATACGAATTTATTTATTCTATTTCCGCATGTTGTGGTGAATCAACCTGTACAGAAAACGAATTACAAAAAAAAATTGCAAACAAAATTAGTATGAATTGATTAAAATAATTTCGAGAGCGAACCCTTTAAATGAAGGTAGAAGTCCATTCTGCTCAAAGTGGAGTGGATGTATGATGAAATTAAGTACTCGAAATCATCTCCACGGAATTTATTTAAAAAAGGACATGTTTCGGAGCTTTAAAGCTCCATCTTCAGCTGAAATTTGAAAAATCTAAAAAAGGGAGGGAAAGCTTAACTATAGATTCAACAATTTACATCAGAAGATGGAAGTTTGGTTGTGAATACTTACATCATGGAGGAATAACAACATAAAAATGGTAATGTATTAAGGTCAGCAAAGCATTATAGCTTTGACCCATCCTGACCGGTAATTAGGATTAAACAATACCACTCCATATGGAAGGGGCATTTTGGCATTTTGAATGAGCACGACATTTTTATATTTCATATCTAAATGATGACTGACCATTGACAGAAGAGAACAGAGAAGGAAAGTAAGCGTTCTTAGGTATAGTACGGCCATCTAGTGTAAAATTGTTGAACCTCCAGTGAGCGAATGACATGAGAGGGCGACATCTATTATTATGGGGATAAAAACTTTTTAACAAAAAATTAAACCGACGAAATACGGAACTGAAAAGTAAAAAATAAAATAAACCTTCTTAGTCACAATAACTAAGCTCCATCAGAATCGGACGCCTCAGTAAAAAGTTATGCATAAAATAAAAAAATGATAAAAAAAATAAATATACGCGTCGACTAGAGAACCTCCTCCTTTTTGGTTTTGTCGGTTAATAAAACTGAGATGTAGGGTGGAACAAAAGGTGAAGGAGAAATACCAAACTGTGGATGTTAACTCAGACTAGAAATTTAAAGAATCAAAGAATTGAATGCAGTCAAATTCAACCTGTTCATTCAAAGAAGTTGTAGAGGGGTCGTATTTCAAGGAAAAATTGATTTCGAAAATTTCCAGACAATTTATTAGAGAACCGTTTTTAGCAATGTGAAGAATTCTAATATCTTTACCGGGATCAAAGTAGTGGTTGGAGTTAACTACATGGTTGGCAAATGAACTGCAAGAATTTATTGATTCGAATGGGTGTGAATTTTTCTTTATATTTTCTATGATTTTTGTGTGTTCTCTAACTCTAGTACTAATTTTTCGTCCGCTTTGGCTGATATATTTGGCATTGCACGATGGTTCAGAGCAAGTAATTTCGTTTATACCAGATTGTCTAAGGATTGGCTTTGTCTTTGGTATTGACTAGTTTTTCAGACAAGGAATTCATCGTGTAAAAGCTAATGTTCAAATCATCACCATGTTGAAAAATGTTTTTTATATCTTGGGAAACTTTACCTATAAAGGGTATAGAGCAATGACGTGTAGGTAAATTTGTTTTGAAAATATTTTGAATAATGGACTTAGCCATGTGGCTGTGATAAATTATTTCAATCGGGTGAGAAGGGAAATCGTTATTCCAACCTATTTGTCTGATAATATCTGACTAGTGTATTCTGGAACACAACATCACAGATTTAGAGTCCACATAATAAATATAAATGTTCTTCATTACCATATATGGAAAAGATACATAATAGACGGTTATATGAGACTTCAACTATCCTAAAATTCTCAATTTCAAATTTGCTGGCCTAGCTAGAAAGCTGAATATATAAAATAAATCAAATTTTTTGTTTCATTCATTGGCTGAAAAGCAATGTTTTGCTAACGATTTGTAAATATGACAGATGTTAACAGATGTTAACTATTATTATATTAATAACTAGCTGGTACCCGCGTAGAATTTGTATGTTTCCTGTTTTTCTTTGCGTGGTTTTATCTAGCTTATTATGCTCGTGGCTTTGCTCGTTTACCGTTATCCCGTTTTCTGTTATCCCGGTATCCCATTATTCCGTTTTCTAGTTTGGGTGGCATAATTGATTTGACAGTGAAAGTAATGCTTTGTGACGACTATTACAAATTCACTAACTCCTTTTCACCCCTGTTGGGACGGAATTTTCAAATAAGGTTTAACATGATTCATTTATTTGTAATAGAGAGTCAAAACATTAATTTTCATTATTCTTACTGAAGAACTAACGGAACCCCCATAAAAATTTCAACCCCCCATTTTAGAGGGCTCAATTTGGCAACTGTTTGGCCAACATCAGACTCAATTTGATAGTGATAAAACTGGCCGTCAAAATGTTAATTCATTTCAATAAATAAGATTTTTCTTGAACAGTAAGGCCTCTTTTGTAACAAGTATGGGATATTTTAGAAAGCTGAAGGTGAAGTGGAATGAGCTCTTCTGAATTCAATAAAGATGAAAAAGAAACAATGTGTCCTACTATAGACAAATTAAGTCACGGCAACTGTACCTTTGTTTAAATGACGGATGCTGAAATTTTCCAATTAAGATATGATGATGATTACCACGATGATGACGATCATAACGATGATGATGATATGATAATTGTTGGTATTGTGTAAAGTATCAATTATGAATTTTATTGAGTTGGTAGCACTGGTATGTTATTGTATGTAATGAACAAGTTCTGTGCTGTGCTGTTAAAAAACTATGTATCATGTAGCGTTGTTATTTTTGTTCTAAAAGAAATAGTAATAGAACAAATGTTCAGACATATAAATTTTATAGCAATAAATAAGAGAAATAATAATAAAAACAACAGGTTATGGGCCCAGAGGAACCTAGAGAAAAACAAGGTATTTGATAAATAGGAAATATCCGTAAAACCAATTAAAGACCATAACTATAAATAAACGTTGAACAAACTGGAGCCTACGAATACCAATGGAGAAATCGTGAAATTGATAGGCTGGAAAATGCTGAAACATTTCTGATTTGGGATTTTAAATCAAATATTCTGTAGATCCTCAGAATTATATAATTTTTGAAAGGAGAAATAAAATTAGAAGATATGACCACTGTAGAAAAAAAGGTGGATTGGAAAATAAAAGATACAAGAACACTGGAGAAGAAGGTGTCAACACATATCATGTCATGTGATACAGCTGCAGCCATGTATGAAAAGCTGTGTGATATATGCCAGAAAGATACTGAACAATAAAAAAACACACTGTTACAGAAGTTATCCAACTTCAGTTTTGAGGAAGGAGTTGATATGCCATCGAATATAAGCCAATTAGAGAATCTTGCCTTTAGATTGAATGCGTTAAACCAAAATATAGATGACAGTATGTTGATTTCGAAGATCATAAATATGTTGTCAGATCATTACAAACATTTTAGAAGTGCTTGGGGTTCGACTCCTGACATCTGACATCCAGATAAGAGAATAAAAGAAGCAGTAGCAGTCAGTGCACCAGGAAAAGTGTGACAAAAATGTAAAAAAAAGGTCATGATACTCGATAATGTCGTTTGAAGACTGTTGTAGGAAGCAGTAAAGATATGCAGTGCTAGTAAAATCCAGGGCATATGTGTCGAATTTGTAAGAAAAAAAACACTCCTAAAAAAACGTTTTTTGCGAAACAAACAGGAATATAAAAATCCAGACGAAAAAGTTGCTTTTCTAACAGAAGATACGAGAAAAATAGGAAGGAATGAATATCAAGAATTTGTTATGGATTTAGGAGCGACAGCTCACATGGTCGACAATATTGATTCATTTCAAGATAAGTTTGAAGTAATGGAAAAAGAAGTGGGAGTTTTTTTTTTTTTTTTTTTAATGGCTTTGACATTTCGTCATTCGGCCAGTCACAAGTTGAGTATTTTTTTTTGTATCATTTCATAGTGTTCTGGGTAGGCCTTGTTACTAACTCCATACGCCACCTAGGAGCAGCACTGTTAATTTGAACGCAACAGCGAATCGTCGAGGACCATCCTCGGCCCAGCTACGAAATTTAACATTTAATTCTCTCAAATTAAAAAGAAAAATTTCTGCCCTGGCCGAGAATCGAACTCACGACCTTTCGATCATGAGTCGGACGCTAACCCACCGCGCCAATCCCCCCATGAGGGGGAGTTACTGAGAAAAATGCTTGGTCGAGGAATTGTAGGGACAGACTATTGTATTCTCGAAGTTCTTTTATATGTTCCAGACTTGAAAAACTTGTCATCAGTAGTAATATCCCTAGGACATTGATAATAGACGAGATAATTTTATGACAATCGAAAGTTCGTTCCTTGGTAACATCCCGAAGCCGAAGGCTGAGAGCTGTTACCAAGCAACGAGCTTGAGAAATTTGTCATAAAATTATGAGGCATTTGTGAATGTCCGAGGGATATTCGGCGGAAAATTTTTTGACAAAAAAATTTTAAACTCAATACAATGGAACATTCATTTATTTATTAAAAGTACAGTCAGTGATAGTACAATTATTAAAATTTAACTTAACATTAGATTCGTTGGTGTTCTCTACTATGGAAGATCTATTACCACGCCTAATATTTATGATCTTGTTGTTGGGTTCTTGATCGAAATTTAAGTATGGTTTTATAGAGTTTTGATTGCTATGACTAGTAATTTTCAGCAATTGTCGTTCTTCTACACCACTTTTTGCCAATTCGCTAACAGCAGTTGATCTATTCGAGTGATTTGTTATCTTTTTGTCCTTAACATTCAAGCCAATTGCCTCAGCAGCAGATTTAGTCCATCCATTTATTTTATTTCTTCCAACAGGTACATTATCGTACCATTTGTCAGTTTCATTTTTCCAGTGTCGATTTGGTTTCAAGAACAGTCGTGGTGAGGTAATATTGTCGCCTAGTTTTGATATCGGTTTATGAAAAAGACGTACAGGGCAGCTTTGTCTTTCACTATTGGAAACCAACCATTCACAACTTGTATAGCTTTTAGAACCACCTTGGCACGTTTTACTGAACACCGGATTGTATTCAATGCGATTTGTTGGAGAGTCATCGATATTTTTCTCAATTTGAAAAAAATCCACCAGACAAGCAACTGCCTCTCCTCCTTGCCACGCTAATTCTACAGCAGCAATATGGTAAAATTCACGCATAAGAACTTCAGGAGTATTTTCATCCCATACCAATATTATTTTGTTAACTTCAGACAAATTTAACGAAACTGAACTCGACATTTACATGGATCTGCTTGTAGTTTCTTCCTGATTGCATCGCGGGCATCTCGGGCTGGTTTGAATACTATATTGTTAAACGGGTCAATCATAATATTATAGTCATTATAGTACTTTTCTTACAAAAGTTTGCACGAAACGTGCCACATTGTCTTCACCGTTGCTTCTTTAAATTCGGTCCCGTCTTTCTTTCTCATACCGCCCAAGCTTTTAGTATCAACGCCAATTCTGGAAAAATTAGAGAATATGAGATCACCCAGTATCTTCACGAAATTTCCACAGGTGCTTCAAAACATGGTAAAAACAGTATAGCAAACGAAAATTTTGCGCGGAAAAGATAATATTGGGAGATATGGGCCCCCGAAGGTCCATCAAGAGAGGTTATAGGATATCACTTTTGGAAATTATAAACTGATATAAACAATTTATATTTACACTAAAATAGTAACTGCACACACGTTTTACCTTTTAGTAATATTAAAATCACATGATTTTCGATAAAGACATGAAAAAACTCCGATTACTTTTCATATAATTTCACAGAAGAAATGTCAAAAAACAAATGTTATGATCATTCGAATCTTGACGTTTATTGATATGCGGCGTTGCCTATGTCTCCAAAAGGGGAAAAGAAAATACTATAATTCAATGCGTCATACATATTGAGCATATAACTGATAAGTATTACAGCATGAAATAACGATCTGATATCTGTGTTTAAAATGCAAAGTATATTTCACCACGCTCCTTGATAGTGATTATAGTTTTGAAAATTAAGCATGAAGTTGATGTGCCGCATTTATAAAGTTACCAAACATATAAAATAATGTGACTTCAGATTATTTTATTTTAAGTAATTTTAAACTGGACCAAGAAACGCATCCAATTAATTTCTCACGTAAAAAGAAGGAACATAACCTAACCTAACTTGGCTAACCTTGTTACCCAAGTTGAATGCAATATAATCAACCTTACAAGGCGACGCTTCGCTCCGCTCGCGAACATTTCGATCAAGTCAATTTCTAACGTAAAAAGAAGGAACACAACCTAACCTAACTTGGCTAACCTTGCTATCCAAGTTGAATACAAGCTAATCAACCTTATAAAGCGACGCTTCGCTCCGCTCGCGAAAATTCGGATTGGCAAAATTCACTTGAATAGTTGGCAACGTGGCATGTCCATAAAACGCCAAGATCAATGCACAATGCAACCACCAATATTTGATTTTTGACAGTTCATGTGAAAAATTTAATGAAACATTCATGTCTTTATTGATCATTAAGTGATTTTAATATCACTTAAACGTTAAATGAGTGTACAATTAATAGTTTAGTGCAAAAAGCTATTCTTTATATCAGTTTGCAGTTTCCAAAAGTGATATTCCCTAACCTCTTTATGGACCTTCTGGGGCCCATATCTCCTAAAATTATTTTTTCCGCACTAAATTTTTGATTGCTATACTGTTTTTATCGTCTTCTTAAGCTCCTGTGAAAATATCGTGAAGATACTGGGTGATATCATATTCTTAACCTTTACCCCAATTCTTCTTAGCTTCTATGTTCATTCAATTCATATTCTCGTTCGCAGCAAAATTCCATAAATATTCCCCAAATATATTTGTGACTGTAGGTTGTATTTCTGGGATTTTTTTCTTGGATTAGCGCATCTATACTTTGAACATTCGCATTACCAAAACGTGACATTTTGAAATTTATTTGGAATGAAGTTGTCAAACTCAATCGTGTTGTCATAGTGATTGATAATTGCACTGAATGCAATTATCAGTGTAATGTTGAAATGATTGGGTGAAATTATTTCATATGACACAAAATGACAAAATTTGAATGGTTGTTAGAACTATCCAAAAATTTTCAGAAAAAGAAATAACTCTGCAATTGCAGGTGAAAAATCAGAAGGCTAGCCCTATCTAATGAATATATTTCATAAAAACAAAAGGAACCTCTTTAATGACAAAACAAAAGAGGAGAAACTGAAGGACTGGCAGAGAAAATTAGAACACTTGAGCATTAAAAATAGAAAAAGTAAACTGAAAATGAAATGGTAATTGGTTTAGATATCAACAAGAAGGATTGTGATGACTTGGAAAATAAATGAGAAGTACCTATGCCTGAAAGCAAAGCAGACTAGATTACCTTTCAACAGTGAAAGACGATGAGCCAATAATACATATCGACATAGTAGGACCTATCGATCCAGTGACATTTGATGGAAAACTGTACTGGATGCTGTACTGAAAGCGAAACACATGATTACTTGAAAGAATATGTGGAAAAAATGGAAACAAGAAAAAATGTAAGAGTATCTAAAATAATATGCTTTAATGGAGGAGAGCTCGTTAACGATGAAATGAAAGCTTGGTGCAGAAGAAAAAGAATTGTTATGGATGTTACAGTCCCATATTCACCTCAATCAAATGGAAAAGCCGAACGTTTCAATAGAACCCTATTCGATTCAGGTCTTGCAAAGACATTCTGGGGAGAAGCTGTCAGAGTTGCGTATTTGATGAATAGAAGTCCCTCAGAAACCGTCCCTAAAAGTCCAATTGAAATGTGGACAAATAAAAACCAGATTTGAGAGGATTGAATTTTTTTGGCAGGGAAGCATTTGCAAAAGTACTAGGACTCCTTAGGAAACTAGATGAAAGAAGTGAAAAAGTACATTTTTATCGGATATGGTTATCGACTATGGAATGAACGAAAACAAAAATTGTTGTTCAGAGATATTTCTTGGGAAAAAAAGTAAATTTCAGAAAGTAAATTTGAAATACAAATAAATATTAACGAAACGCGGAAAGGCAACGAACGGAAGTAGTTGGTGAAAATCAGAACAGAAAATCTTTTAGAAGATCATATTATCACCGATGAATCAAATGAGGAAGAGAGACCAATGGAAATCGTAGAAGATGGAAAACGACGAAAAATATGTTTACCCAAAAAATATGATGATTATGAATTTGACATCATAGCATATACTATCTGAAGGATGTTACTAACGGAAGTTCCTGCATCATGTGAGGAAGCAAATGGAATTGATGTTTGAAAACAATCGATCAAAGAAGGATTAAAAATCTAGGAAAAACAGAACCTGTTAACTAGTCCCGAATCCAGATAATGAGAAAATAATTGAATCATGGGTATTTACAAAAAACACCAAAAATGGAAAGAAAAAATATATGGCATGACTTCCTGCAAAAGGTTTTCAACTGAAGAAAATGCCAGAATGGGCAACATACACTCCTGTTGCAAGAAAGATAACCATCAAATGGATTTCAAAGAAGCATTTTTAATTGAGGAATTGAACGTATCCACCACAAGCTATCCCTAATTTGAAAAATGAAAACATGGTATGTAAACTAAAAAAATTACTCTATGGTTTAAACTAAAGTCCTAAATGTTTGTATGATTATTTTAACAGCTTCATGTCAAATATAAATTATTATACGTCAAATGTGGATCCATGTTTTCAAAAAGGACAATACTTATTTGTTGATATGGGTGGATTACCTCTTGATATTATCAGATAATGTCACAAAAATTAATTTTGTTAATTTTAATTTAAAAAAGACTTGATTATATTTCTTGGTTTAGAAATTGTAAGAGTAGAAAAACGGATTATATATTTATCAAAGAAATTTATGAAAAATTATTATATTTGTTCAATTTGACTGATTTTAACTGATTGAACTTGCTAGCAGAGAATACAATTCACCTTACAAAGAATTACTGGGGAGTTTTATGTATTTAATGTTGGGATCCAGACCTGATTTATGTTTCTGTGTGTCATATTTCAGTCATTTTCAAAATTGTTTCAGTAGAATAACACACTGGACACGTTTGACAAATGTATTGAAATATTTGAAATTAACTAAAAATTATTAATTGAAATATCAGAAATCTGGAAATTTCGATTTGAAAATCAGTGCATATGCAGATGCAGATTTTGTTTATAACATTGATGATCGAAAAAGTATCAGTGCAGTTTTGTTGAGCTTGAATGATAATTTGATATTCTGGAATCAAAGAAACAAGCAACTGTTTCACTATAATCTGCGTAACAGAATGCTTTTTATCAAGCAATTATTGTTGAATTTAATTTAAATATACGAAACAATCAATCACGTATGAAGTGGCAAATACATGGAAACCAAATGTCCAAACATATAGATATAAACATCATTTTGTAAGAGATAATTCAATTCTCTTTTCAACCATATATTTTTTTTTATACGTTAATTCGTTTTTTCATAATATGCATTTGAAATTGCATAACAAAAAACAAAGCTATATGCGATTTTATTTATTGAGAGAATGAAGCAAAAATTGTTGTGTCCACTTGTGTTTTCTTCTTCCCTACCTACCATTGTGTTGCCTCATTACTAAATTCACACTAGGTAAAACTCTTCACTAAATACAAATGCAATAATTCGTTTTTGAAATGGAGAGCAGGTAAGTAGTGTTATACTCATTTATACATTAGAAGGTCTTGAACATCGACAAAATGATTCAACTTCATATTAGTCCATTCTAGGTAACTGCTTAGTTATCAGTTTACCAGATCCAATGAATGGTACCCGTACATTAAAATAATGAATGGGTCGGAAATTGATTATTGTATGGATTAAAATTGTACCGATTAAGCTTTGAAACGAATTCGAAATGAAAAATTATTAAGTATAATTTTCCTCTATTGACCGTATTTCGTGTTATAGTTGTGATTCCGTAGAAGAACCATGGTTGGAAATGAAATTGAATTACTTTTTCAACAATGTGCAAATCGACCTCTATGCCTTTCGAAATTCCCAAGCTGACGTGCCCCCAGCGCCCTCTGTCGAGTGATTGTAATTTATCTTCTCTCAGAAAGCAAGATCGGTAATACCATTCAAAATATTTTCAGTCCCATTGTTTCACATCAAACTGTTCAAAAGTTATCGAGGTAATGGTACCATTCAGATCCGTACTTATACTTGACATTTCAAATGTATATTGTGAAAAAACGTATTAACGAAATTCTACAAAAATAGAATGGTTGACAAGAGAATTGAATTATCTTTCCAACGATGTGCCACTTGACCTCCCCATGCTATTTGAAATTTTAGGAATCACAATGTCTTCTATTTCAAAAAGTAGTACCGGTGATACAATTCGAAACGGTTTTTGTCCCATTGTTCCACGTCGAACCGTTCAAAAGTTAACAGGGGGGAAGGGCACTATAAAAAGTCGCACTGTATGTATGAATGTTTGTATGTAACGGAATATTTGGAATTAATATTTACCCACTTCCAGACGTCCGAATTAAGTATTTGAAAAAGAACCGATGACAATACAATGATTTCACAGCTATGACCTCTTATTCTCACTAAGATCATCAGAAAAAAAATGAACAATTTCACCAAAACTGATATCAAGCACCCCATGCTTTTTCACATGAAAGGAAATTTTTGGTAAATTATTTTATTCAAATTTTTTTCAACTTTCCAGCTCATATTGCTATACAGGGTTATTTATTGGGAAATGCGCATACCGTGAGGGTAGATGGAGGACACCAAGGTGCTTCTAAATAACCTATATTTTATGTGTTCATCGTTCTTTATAACCAAGATACAGGGTGATTTTTTAATTTCCCGATTTTTTCAATTATTCATAACTCATGAACCACCCTATACATTTGTGTAATATTTGGTTCGTATGTTATTTGTCCACAGTGGTGTCGATTACCATAATGAAAAAAAAATCTTATTCCAGGTCCGGCCGTAAAAAAAATAATAAGTATGTTTCGAGTCGAAACTATACCCTGTATATCAATATTTTAAAATTTTATTTACAAATTTGGAAAGAGCAGAAATAAATAAGTAAGACCAAATGTATTTGGTGTTTCCGCATACAACTTTTTTACTTATTAACTTGAGTCAAATCTAGATGTTTCGATAATGAGGTGGCACAAAATTCAATTGTTTTCCCCGAATGGTACTTTTCCAGCTTTAACCATTAAATCATCAACTATTTCTTATTCTCTTAATTTCTGGATCCCAACCTTATTGAAAAACGAGAAGACATGTCCGTATTTGGGACAAATTATTATTATCAATGAATAACTTTCAAACACCCTGTATGCGTTAAAAAATTATCATAACATTTGTTCATTGCTCCACATTTGAAAACAAATTATAAAAAAGAGTAAAAATGCCCATTCCGAAAAAAGCATAACTTTATTTTAAACAAAAATAACGTTGCAACAAATCTATATTTTAAATGTTAAACATAACAGAAAATAAAAAAAAAAATTCTTCATCCGCGTCTAATTATTTTTTTAGCTAGAGCATGATTATTTCTCGACTCTTCTGATGCATTCTTGATAATAATAATAAAATCAAGCAGTCTGTACATATTGTTGAAGTTAGTAAATAATACACAATTTTTTGTGTCTCATTCTTTTTGTTTAACTTAATACAATTTGTTGCAACGTTATTTTTGTTTAAAATAAAGTTATGCTTTTTTCGGAATGGGCATTTTTCTTCTTTTTTATAATTTTATTTTTAATGAAGCGCAATGATCAAATGTTATAATAATTTTTTTACGCATACAGGGTGTTTGAAAGTTAGTCATTGATAATAATAATTGGCCCAAATACGGACATGTCCTCTCGTTTTTCAATAAGGTTGGGATCCAGAAATTAGGAGGAAATGGAATAGTCGATGATTTTATGGATTAAAGCTGAAAAAGTACCATTTGGGGAAAAAATTATTGTGCCACCTCATTATCGAAACATCTAGATTTGACTTAAGTTAATAAGTAAAAAAGTTGTATGCGGAAACACCAAATACATTTAGTCTTACTTATTTTTTTCTGTTCTCTCCAAATTTATAAATACAATTTTAAAATGTTGATATACAGGGTGTTGTTTCGACTCGAAACATACTTATTGATTTTTTTAACGCCGGACCGGAATAAGACTTTTTTTAATATGTTAATCGACACCACTGTGGACAAAGAACATACGAACCAAATATTACAAAAATGTATGGGGTGGTTCATAAGTTATGATTAATTGAAAAAATAGGGAGATTAATAAATCACCCTGTATCTTGGTTATAAAGAACGATAAACCCATAAAATATAGGTTATGTAGAAGCACCTCGGTGTCCTTCATCTACCCCATTGAACTCAATACCACGTAACTGGAAAGACCCCGTGTGCTCAGGGGCAACTGAGAGAGAAAGGACGATGTTTAGTATTTGTTTCTTTGTCCGCCTCGAAAGCTTAAACGTTATTTTTTATTCGATTTGTTTACCTGTGCCGTTTTACCTCTAATAAAAGTCTTTCTTACTTGTGTATTCCTATTACGAGTGCAAATAAAGGTGTTTTGTGGTGATAAAATTATTAAGACAAATACATTTTATTGTTTTTCCAGTTTAATTGTGGTTAATAATGGTTCTAAACTGTGTGGCCTATGGATGTAATGTGGTACACGATGCAAGGAGCAAGGAGGATTGTTAAAAATGAAATTTAAATGTAAAAAGTGTATTAATAAACACAGCAATTAACCATTTTGCAAATATTATTCATATTTTTTAACCCAAACATCCTGTGGTACAAGAATTTCGGTCCGAAGAATGTCATGAATTTCAGTTTATTAGAAAAATTATTCAACTTTTTATAAAATGCAGAATGCCTCATCACTCAAAGTTAGTGAACTTACAGTTACATGGTAAAAAGGCTTCAATTAGACACAAAATTACTAAAATAGTATTGTTCAAAAACTGTTGACGAACATAAAATTGTTCATGTATACTTTATTTTTAATTATTTTATTTTTTAAATTTATGGTTTTATATTGTCGATTGTAGAAAATTCTTTGTATGCAACATGCGTGTAAAGCACCTTTTTTCACTCATCTGATTGTTTCGTGCATCAAAATTCACTTTACACACATGCTGCATACAAATATTGTATTGTATTTTATTGTGTAAATAACCATTGTCTGTCGTTTAAATTTTTGATTGTTTCCTTTATTCATTACCAATGATGTTATGTATTAAGTTTTTAAAATAATGCTTTCTGGAAATAAATGAGACTGAATAACCCGAGGTGCAAGTTTTATTTTCTAATTTAACCCTACAGTAATGCAAACATTTGACATTTTTATTCCTATTTTGGCTTAAATATTGGTTAGAATAACCCAGCCTTTTTTTATATATTAAAATAAAACCTTTTTTTAATTACTTTGCCAAAAAAACTATTTTAACTAGGCGCGGCACATTTTCTGTATTTGACCCAACGAGTAAGGGAGAGATAGCGATACTAAACCACTGCGGGTTGCTTAATTCAGCTATTTGCCTCATGCCCTTGCCATTGCGCGTCCTTTCCAGTTACGTGGTATTGAGTTCAATGATCTACCCTTACTGTATGCGCATTTCCCAATGAATAACCCTGTATATTAGCGTGTTGTTTTAGTTTTTTAAACTATAATTTAGGTAGGTCCCGTGTATACCCATATGGAAATGATATTGGAAGTGATTTTAATTTTGATGTGCTTTTTACAAATTGTTCTTCCATTGCCTATTCTCCTTTTCAAGAACAACTTCTCCGCCTATACCAATCAACCAGCGAGGGGCGCGGAGCGGCACCTTCTTTTCCTCCTCGCAGCACGGCAATGCAATAACTAAAGCGCAATAATCTAGATCTCGAGAAGAGCCAGTGGCAGTTGAACGTTGAGATATTCCTGCGTAGCTTACGAGCCGGAACATGAATTACGGCAAATACCGCAGGAATTGACACACGGAGTAATGATCGTGCCGGATAATCGATAGGAGCTGTCCGGCAACCGTACGGCAGCGAATGAAATCATTGGCGTGCAAAAATCATCAACAAAAAACTGTTCCTAAGAATTCAAATGATCCGATTTGTGGTTTTGTTTCTTGACTGTACCCAGAAAAATTACAGAGGTATCCATAACCAATCGAGCCAAATAATACCGCCCTTTCTGAGAATAACACACTTATAAAAAAAATTAATAATCTCATGAAGATTACCAAAAATTCACATTTTAGAGATCGCCTGGAAGAAGTAGGAAACGAAACTTTGGCAACCGTAAATGAAGTAATGACTAACGAAGAACCATCACCAATAAAATCAATCTAACAAAGAATAATGAACAAATCAGTGACAGTGTCGAAATAGCAAACAACTTCAACGAATACTTCATATCTGTAGGTGAAAAGCTAGCTGAAAATATAAACAGAAATTCAGATTTTACGGAAAGAAAATCTATATGTGACCACTCAATTTTCCTACATCCTGCAACACAAAATGAAATAATAGAAATAATATCACAACTCAAAAATAAAAGAGCCCCCGGTATTGATAATATCAAAGCAGAAACCCTCGAACTTATCTCCAACTATACAGTGCTTCTCAAAAGTCCCCTGCCCCCCTTTTATTTTTGGAACGATTATAGATAAACAAGTGAAATTTGGAAACTGAATATTAAAGGTTGTAAACTTCCCTACTAGTGATGATAGATGACGAAATCGTCAAAGATGACGTCACAAGGCCATTGTGACCAATAATTTCAAATGGAACCCTACGGCAAGCGACACCTCTTTTTAAAAGGTATCGAAAAAACCTATTCAATGATACAAATTTTGTTTGTGTTTATGGCAGTTTTAATGGCTCATTAGTAAACATTAAAATTTAAATTCCATTCAGTATAATATTAATTACAGATTTAAGAATCAGTATCTACTTAAAGAAATTGCTCGAAGTGACCTCCATTTACTTCCTGACAGTGAAATATCCTATTTTCAAACTCTTCTCGTACTTTTGCAAATGTGTCTGCGAAAACAGCCTCACATTCTGCAACAATACATTGTTTTAAAACGTCAATATTGTCAGGTTCAGTGGCGTAAACCTTCGATTTAAGGTACCTCCACAAAAAAAAATCCAAAGGTGTGAGGTCCGGTGATCGAGCTGGCCATTCCGTTGAACCTCGTCGTCCAATCCATCTACCACGATACTCCTCATCCAAATGCCGTCTTACTGCACCGTAATATTGTGGAGGAGCACCATCCTGTTGGAATGTTATTTCCAAATTGCCGGAATCATCTGGATTATCTTCCAAAATTTCAAGGATTAACGGTTCTATTGCTTTTTGCAACAGCTCCAGATAAACCTCACCAGTTAAATTAGTATTTGAAAATGGAGGCCCAACGTTGTGGTTTCCCAGGATACCTGCCCAAACATTCACCTTCTGGATAAATTGGGTATGTGTTTCACGAAACAGTTGAGGATTTGCGTCACTCCAATACCTCACATTCTGTGTATTTACATTTCCATTTAGATAGAAAGTACTTTCGTCACTAAAACAAATTGTTTTGACATAGTCTGGCTGTTGGTTAATTTTAGTTTCCATATTTTCACAAAATTCTAGTCTTCGGTCTGGGACGTCGTCTGAGAGTTGATGAACCATTTTTAATTTGTATGGATGAAATTTGTTTTTTTTTCAACATCCTATGTACTGTACTTCGACTGACTTCACAGGTAGATGCAACGTGAGTTGTTGGAGAAGTAGGATTAACTATTACTTCTGCCAGTATATAAATTTTTTTCTCATCAGAAATTTGTGGTCTGTCAGATCGTTTCGCATCATTAATACTACCTGTTGTTTCAAACTTACGAAGAAGCTCCCTTAAATAAGTCCTCGAAACGGGGCGATCGGGAAACCTCTCATTGAAAATGCGTTCTGCTGCATGAATATTTTGTCCAGTTTCACCAAGAATTAGCATCGCTGCTACTTTATCACCTAAAGCACGTACCAGTTCGCTTCTTGAAGCGCTTAAAAGTTCGGCTCAACAATTTAACAAATTATTAAAGTGTACAAAAATATTGAAAGTACCAAAAGCTGCTGAAACAGTTAAACGTTCGATCAAGAATACACAAATTATTAAATGTAAAAAACTTAGACAATAACAAAAACGTCAAATTGGGGAGACTAACAAAAACGTCCGCTTATTTGACAACTATCCAGAGGCGGAGCTTGAATTTGGAGTTTTAGTATTAACTGATTTAATTCATCACAGCTTTGCGTTTTTTAAAAGCGAGTTGCCAAAACTGCCATAAACACAAACAAAATTAGTATAATTGAATAGGTTTTTTCGATAGCTTTTAAAAGAGGTGTCGCTTGCCGTAGGGTTCCGTTTAAAATTATTGGTCACAATGGCCTTGTGACGTCATCTTTGACGACTTCGTCATCCATCATCACTAATAGGGAAGTTTACAACCTTTAATATTCAGTTTCCAAATTTCACTTGTTTATGTATAATCGTTCCAAAAATAAGAGGGGGGGAGGAGACTTTAGAGAAGCACTGTATAACAAAACCACTTACTTACATAGTTAATAAATCTCTGGAACAGCAGGGGTGTATTCCCTCAGCATTCAAAATGGCAGTGGTGACGCCGATTCATAAAAATGGAAAAAAGACCGATGTTTATAATTATTGGCCTATTACCTTCATAACATGTCTATCCAAAATTTTGGAGAAGATTATCCAGAGAAGGTTGAATGCATTCCTCAAAAAGTACAACCTAATGTCAAAATCACAGTATGGCTTCAGAGAAAACATGTCCACTCAAGATCCCATAAAAAAATTGACACAAAATATATACCATTGTTTAGATGAGTCTAGACCATCAATTGGTATCTTCATAGATTTGAGAAAAGAATTCGATACCGTGGACCACTCCATATTACTCAAAACCCTAGAAGATATGGGGATAAGAGGCATACCACACAACCTTTTCAAAAGCTATTTATTAAATAAGCGGCAAAGAGTGATTGATAGTGTCAGTGACGAAAAAACAATTTTATATGGTGGACCAATGTCAGCTTTGCCGATGACACTGTCATATTCCGCAATGACGACAACTGGTTCAATTCGAAAATAAAGCTGGAGCACGACCTAAACCAAATTAGGAAGTGGTTTGACTATAGATTGTTATTAATAAATTTCGATAAAACGTTCTACTTACCATTCAGTAGCTATGATGTATCCCTATCTGAATATGATATAGCAATATCTGGCAAGACCATCATTATTCATGATGATTCTAGATAACCATCTAAGATGGGACCAACATATATAATTTCTTGCAAAAAAACTAAGATGCATTTTGTATAAATACAAAAAAATTATCATTCTCAACCATAAACAAAAAATAATGTTGTATGAGAGTTTGGTAGAATCCCACTTAAACTACGACGGAATAATCGGTTGGGGTGGAGTATCTAAAACACATCTGCACTCCCTTGAAGTCATTCAAAAACGATTCTTAAGATGTATCCTGCAAAAGGAACACACCTACCCTATCGATCTTCTCTACTCAGAAACTGCAATATTTGACTCAAGACAACTATTCTTCATGAATATTACTGCAGTTCAATATAAATACAAAAACGTATTGATCACATACATTCATAACTACAGAACCCTCCACAATAAAAGTATCGTGATTCCAGTCATGCACAAGTCAGTCTGTCAAAGGAACTATCACTACCTGGGTCCGAAACTTTTAAGCTATCTACCTCACATACTGAAATGCGAGTCAAACCCCAGAAAATAAAGAAAAAATCTTAAACTTCATGTTCAGCATACCCCTTTATGTGCAGAAATACACGAGATAATGGAAAAATAAATGGAAACATTCGATTCCGTTTTATATATTTTTATAATTGATTTATATTTTCATGATCCTCCTTGTAGTACTTAGTATCAGGTCCCTAACATTTTATTATAGAACCCTATATCATATATAATCTTATGTCTATCATTCTTCTTCTAATTCATAAATTCTCTATTATTTGATTTTACCATATATATATATATATATATATATATATATATATATATATATATTATGGTGCAATCTCACTGGATCGCTAAACTAATGAAACTACTGTATTCCTTACACACAAGCAGACATACTCTGCTTCGTAAGTCGAATTCTAATTTATTCACCATCACTTTCATACCATTATCTCTATACCGATTTGTTATATATGTGTATATATTATCCATGTGCAAGCCCTTAGTGAACAAATTGTTATTTTTATTATAGAATAAATTCTATTATTATTATTATTATAATACAACTCCCCAAAAAATATTCAGACAGTAATTATATTGTATGTTTGAATATTATTGTGACCAGCATTGTCATGACTAACCTGTATACTCCTGTGGACGACAGGTGTATAATGCCATTTTATAACGAATTATATTGGTTGAAAATCAAAGAAAAATCTGAAAAAAAATGAATTTTTTGTAAATTTCAACCATATTTTGGAAACCACTGCCCGGCTACAACATTCATATAAGTGGGATTTCTGGCTGACTGTTTGAAAAATGTAGAGAGTCTGAGAATCCTTATTAACATTCGGTGCAGGGTACCGGCGATATGTATTCCAGCTGTGCCGTTTACTCTAAAGCCTGTAAAAGTGTAAGACAGTGGCCTTAAGTTTGTTCATGTGGTACTATATCACATAACAGTTGTATTGATGAAAAAGTGTTTTGTGATGGTGGATATAGCGAATGTAAACAAAGCGATGTCCTTGCATTACCCTTCAGTAACACGAAAGCTTGTGTAAGTGAAGTTGTATATTTGAAAAAAATAATCAAACAGCAGGATATGATGAAATCCAAAAAACCATCTAAGATAATGGATACTTCTCGTCATATATCTCACAGTATCTGAACCGCAATGCTATCTCTGGTGAGGATTGAAAATCAGTATTCAGTTCTAGTAAGGTCTCTACTAATAAACCAAAAGTCTAATTTTGTATTTCGTGCAATTTAATATTTTTTAATCGCAGAGCGCTTTCAACATATAAGGTCATCTTCAGTGCTTGCCTGCAAAGTAAGTGAATGATGTTTGAATGTTATTTCAACTAATTGTCAAAATATTATTTACTCGTCAGACAAGAACAGGGGGGAGTGGGGCATAAAATACAGACATTCACCAAGTTGAAATGTATAAAATTGTAACAAGCAGTGTAAAACTGAAAATCTTAAAAATTAAAATATAACAACAATAACACAACCGCCAGCGTTTTTCAATTCGTCAAACCCATAGAGAAACTAAAAATGAAGAGAGTGGTCAAACCTGCAGTAAAAGTTGGCACCACGTTTATACAGTGGCGACATATCTCGCAACTGGCCGAACTAAATACAGTTGGTAAGACCGATTGAAATAAGGCGGGTTTTTCAAATGTGTTACTTTTATATGATTGATATGGTATATATTTTATAAGTGATCGATTTGTTATTCTTGTATTCCATATGAATGGTTGTATCATATGAAATACAGGAATGGCAAATGATCACCAATAAAATATATACAGTAATCGATTCGTAGAATCTGTTAGTTCGTTCGTGGTTAAATCT
This sequence comes from Gonioctena quinquepunctata, assembly GCA_018342105.1. NCBI lineage: Eukaryota > Metazoa > Arthropoda > Insecta > Coleoptera > Chrysomelidae > Gonioctena > Gonioctena quinquepunctata. Next base: position 160,955 of record JAFIRS010001381.1, on the reverse strand, counting down.
TTATTTAATGATATCAAGAACAAAATTAAAGATCTTATAAAACAAGACTAATAACTATAAAAACACATTTTATTGTATCTAGGACAAGGTACAATTACAGACAAAACAATAATACAACTCCGAAAAACAACAAAATTTAAAATATTCTTCAGTCTTATCATCAAATCAACCAAAATAAAAACATATTTCATTTACAACAAACCTTCAATAATTTTGTTCATTTATTAGCACAAAGGAGAACGAGTAGGTATACCTAACAAATACTCCAGTTTGATGATAATCTTCGTACTTCCTCAGATGGTGATAGGAAATGGAAACTGATGGACGGAAATATATCAGTTTGTGAAAAAATGTCTACAACTGATGGATGGAAATAAGTATCAGTTTGTGAAAAGCAGCTTATATTTTACCTTGAGAAAGAATATTTCGATGAATTTCAGCGTCAACTCGAATAACAAAACATTCCATTTTCGACGTTGGGTTCATAATTCAAGTCCATAGTATAATTTCTATAATTAATTTTTCGATGACAACAGTAGAATAATTCTGAAATTATTACGTGGTTTGTCATTTTCTGACAAATGTCGAAATTGGAAAATTATCATGTCAGTCGTCTGTTGATTGCGGGCAGCGTCTCCATGCGCGACTGGCCGTACCAAAAACTTGGTGGTCACGATCGCCAATGTTTCAAACAGTCTCTTTATTTTTAATTTGTCTATGGTCAAACCTAAAATTAACACAGAATAGATGAATTTTGGAACACAAATAGATAAGAAGAATGAGAAGAAGAGAAATGAACTGTTCTATGGTTCAAGTGCACAGAAGTTAGACAACTGTCAATTTCTGAACTAACCTAAAATTGTTTCAATGTATGCAGATTCGACTTCCTGGGGTCGAGGGAGGCGATTGTCTGACCACGCGGACCGGAAGTCAAGTAAATGTAAGTTTTTGTACAGCCGTTCCACGTGCATTGAAAAGTTTAAAAATTATATGTTGTGAAAGTAATGGGCATTTGAGGTATCATTTCGAGTGAGACTATCCCGGTGCCCCCCGAAGGGAAATCGAAGCCGACAGAATACGTTCCTAGGTGATGTGGATTTCCGCGACTGGTATATTATCCTGTGGGATAGACCATAATTAATGAACGGACGAACGATCAATGTATGCAACCTTAATTCAATCGAGCTGTTGAAATTGGCAGGAGTTCGGTCAGTGTTTTGAAGAAAACCAATTAAATTAAAATAGTCGACGTTTCGAAGTTTTTATCACTTCATCTTCAGGACTCTGAAGTAAAAATAAACAAAAACATATTAACAAAATCATACATGTCAAAATTGAGTCATTAAAAGATTTCAGAATAAATATAAAAACGTAGGGCAACGGTGAATGCTAAAGAAGCCAGGACGGAGCAATGTAATGCAGGTACATACAACGTTAAGTTAAAATAAGGGAACATAAACACATCAACGAGATATGAACACAATGATGAATGAAATCCTAATTACAGTGTAATTATACTTACATTAAAAGTGGTTTGCCTGTTCACATATTAACTCGACATAATGTATAAATACAAACACAGGTTGATACCCACATGAAGTTGAACGAGTGAGTTTCTCAATACTAAGTAGGTTTGTCTGTTGTCTGCCTTTTTTGGTGTGTTATCTTTATTGATAGTTGTAGGAGAAAAAACACAAAAGGAACAGAAACCGAAAAAAAACCTGAAAATGAAATTGAAAAAGCGAAATGCTACCAATTTGAAAGCTGATTCATACTTTGTCTTTGATTTTCCTTATCAGGTTTAGATACGAGGTGTGCTAAAATTTATTCAACGGTCGCCACCCTATTCTATTAAACTTAATTCAATCGTCTGTGAAGTGGAATGAAAGATCTGTTCAGATTTTCTTATATATTCAGACAAAGATTTTCTATATGAAAGTCCTCAAGAAAATCTAGTCTATTGTAGTTCTTCGATGTGACCTCATGGAAAATCTGGGAATTGATACTGTGGCTGAAGTTATGCTTGTTAACCTTCTGGTGATGACCAAAAGAGAAATGTTCATGTTTGTTTAGGTGCTCACTTATGCGGTCATAGAAGTCTACAAGTTCTACCGACATATGCTGCATTACAATCACCACGTTTCAATTTGTAGATACCGCCTTTTACGAAGGCGTATAAGGGCCAACAACAAAATATTTTTTAAAATATTAGGAATTGTCACTTCAAAGTGACAATTGTCACTTAGAACTGACAATTGTCACTTCGAACTGACAATTGTCACTTTGAAGTGACAATTGTCACTTTGAACTGACAATTGTCACTTCAAACTGACAATTGTCACTTTGAAGTGACAATTCCTAAAATTTAAAAAAATATTTTGTTGTTGGCCCTTATACGCCTTCGTAGCCTTTCGATAATTTGTCAACTTTATCTTTTGTATTGTTCAAATGTCTTTTTAAGTTGTTTATTGTTCTGAAAGAAATTTTGACATTTTCTACCCTACTTTTTACATACTTTGCAACTTTTTGAGCAATGTTATTGTTCAAGAACAGTATTGAAATGTATTTTTTCGTTGTCTCAATATTAGGGTATGCAAGTTTGTTATCCCTTTCATTTTCGAATTTATGAATTAGAAAATTAAACAGATTTATGTCATAACCGGTGCTATAAGCTAATTGTTTCAGAATGTTGATTTCCTTGTTATATTCAGCAGTTGGTGAAGAAATATCTAGAAGTCAGTGTACGTAACAATTGAAAGCTGCCATTTCATGTTGGTAGGGGTGATTCGAAGAGTTGTATATGATGTGATCAGCCTGTGTTGGTTTTCTATAGATACCGAACTGCAAATTATCATTATTTTTATGTATTGTGAAGTTCAATTATTCATTCAATTCTAATTTTTTTTTTCCAATTGAATTCTATTTATGAACACCAGCAATCATCAACATATTATCTGTACCAATGAAAATTTCAATGTTATTATTAGTGATAATGTATTTATTTTCCAGATTGTTTATAAATATATCAGCTAGCAGAGGTGAAGGACAACTCCCCATGGCAAGCCTTTCGATTTGTTGGTAAAATTTGCTATTAAATGTGAAGAAAAAATGGAATTGTTAAACTTGGGACTGAAGTTTGCTTTGGGTTCCAGAATATCGGAGAATATTTTAGAGTTTGGAGTTGAGGTTGATGTTGTAATAGAACAATGTATTATCAACAGACGTCAAAGTGAATAAACTCAGCCTAGGAATATCTTATACAGGGTGATTCAAAAGTATTTTGACAAACTTCAGGAGGTGATTCCTCACAATATTCTAATATGAATTGTCTAAATAAATATATGTCCGGAAACGCTCCGTTTCCAAGATACAGAGTGTTAAAGTTATATTTTTATTTTCGTTTTTTTTTTAAATAACTTTCGAAATACTGACCTTAATTAAACGAAAATTGGTATTGAGAGGTTTTTGGGGTGTCAAATTCGAACCTGATGTTATGATTGCTCTTACTCGTAGGGGCGCCCCCTACACGTCTTTTTCTTTTTTGAGGATTCATAACTTTTTTGAGCACATTTTGCAGTGAAAGAGTAAATTCCTCTATCATATCTACGTGAAAAAGCCACCCCCGTTACAAGTCGCTATAATTAACTGTTTCCTAGATATTTGGATTTGAAAATTTCAAGTCGATTATTTGATAATCGATGCGTGTTGAAGTTATTACCATTATTTTGCATTTTTCACAAGAATGCTTAGGAAATGAATTTGACGTTTAAGTAAGTAGTTTTGTTTTTTTTGTAGTGGGCGCCACCTATTCTATTTATTTTTACTCGTTTGAAATAGTTATTTTTGTATCAAGGGTGCAAAATCTGTATTTGTTTAATAAAATTTGCAAGAAATATCAACATTTATTTCAAGAAATTTTGAATATATAGAATAAAATAAAATGGAGGAAAATAAATTGTATTCAAATAAAGTGTTCAAAGTGTCCACCTTCAGCGAAGATACAGGCATTCAGTCTTCTAGTCATTGAATATCGTACCCGCTCAAAAATTATTGGTGTGTTTCTTATTGTTTCACAGGCGTCTACTATTCGGTTTCTTAGATCTTCCTCTAGGTACCTTGGTGCCCACGCCTGGTTAGGTTCTTCTACACCCCAACCGATCCATTGATTTGGATAGACAGTGTTAAGGAATTCCCTGGCAACAACGCTAAAATGGGCCGGAGCCCCATCATGTATAAACCACATGCGGATACGAATTTCTAATGGTACATTCTGAAGTAGTCCTGGCAATTAATTTCCTAAAAAGTCTCTGTAAGTTGCGCCATTCAGTCGGAACGGAAGAAAGAAAGGACCTATCAAGTAATTATCATTTATTGCCGCCCATACATTTACAGAAAATTGATACTGATAATGTCTTTCACCAACTGCGTGCGGATTTTCCAGAGCCCAAACATGGTTGTTATGAAAGTTTGTAAAAGCATTTCGGGAGAAGTTTGCCTCGTCCGTGAAGAGTACATATCTTAAAAATTGAGGATTTCCAGGCAATTTTCTCAAAAACCACTGACACATAGTAATGCGTTGGGGAAAGTCTCGTGGCAAAAGAGCTTGTACCCTTTGGATATGGTATGGATAAAATTGTTGATCGTGGATAATTCTCCAAACTGTGGACTGAGTAGAATTGAGAGCTTCAGCAATTATTCTTGTACTTGTTCCTGGATTCTCCTCGAGAGCGTTCAAAACAGCTTCTTTCAATTCTGGGGTTCGTACTGCTCGTTGTCTTCCAATAATATCAGCTCCCTCTTAAAGCTACCTGTTTCTGCCAAACGACGGTGGAGACTGGTAAATGTTGGAGCTGAAGGCAGTACTGGATTAGGAAATCGCTCCTGGTAAATATGTCTTGCTTCGCGCGCATTGCCAACCGCAAGGCCATAAACGAAATGCATATCGGCTAAATGAGCATTATTGTTTAAATAATCCATTTTTTCAAAATTAGTGTTTTAAAACTTACAGAAACTTCAACAAAACAACAAAACGTTTAACTGTCACATAATATAATTACCAAAACTACTTACTTAAACGTCAAATTCATTTCCTAAGCATTCTTGTGAAAATGCAAAATAATGGTAATAACTTCAACACGCATCGATTGTCAAATAATCGACTTGAAATTTTCAAGTCCAAATATCTAGATCTAAAACAGTTGCTTATAGCGACTTTTTTGATAAAAATTGCTAGAAGTACGCTCAAAAAACTTATGAATTTTCAAAAAAGGAAAAGACGTGTAGGTGGCGCCCCCTACGAGTAAGAGCAGTAATAACATCAGGTTCGAATTCGACACCTCAAAAAACCTCTCAATACCAATTTTTGTTTATATGAGGTCAGTATTTCGAAAGTTATTTAAAAAAAAACGAAAATAAAAATTGAACTTTAACACCATGTATCTTGGAAACGAAGTGTTTCCGGACATATATTTAGTTGGACAATTCATATTAGAATATTTTGAGGAATCACCTCCTGAAGTTTGTCAAAGTACTTTTGAATCACCCTGTCTAGAGTTAAAAATAAAAATAAAATTATAAACAAGTTTTCAGAGGAAAACATGGAAAATATTTCCAATTAATTTTAAAAAGAAAATCAAGCATAAGACCAGAATTAATAATCTTGTATTTTCAAAAGAAGATAGGGGAGTTGTTGGTAATCCTGAAAAAATCAGATTCGTAGAGAAGTGATAATTTTCTTTCTGAACACTCTTTCGAATATTCTACCCACCCACTAAATGGATTCATAAGAAAATTGAAAACCTATATAAAAAAACAGTAGAGAGTTTTTGGAAGAACAATTTTACCCTCATACTCTAATTTCTAGTAATACTATATAGACTCCCCAAGATCCAGAACCTTGATATTCCAATCAGACCAGTGGTAAGCTTCACGAATACTCCAGTTTCCATCATAGCTTCTTTCCTGTGCCGTTTTCAAGGATCTGCAAATTTGAAAGCTTCGCACTCTTTTACAAACACTTCAATTGAAAAATTACATTCTATAAATCTTCCTACTGATGTTGTCCTTTGATGTAAGCAACCTGTTTACTTCGGCCCACAAAAGGAAACTATACCATTGGTTAATGAGGTGTTGAAATCAGCTAATATAGATGAAGAACGAATCGCACAAATTTCAACTATTTTGAATCTATACATTAATAGCAAATTTTCCAAATGAGGGGAGTTGTCTTTCACCCTCCTAGCTGAATCTTTATGAACAATCTGGAAAATAAATACATACTAATAATAACATTGAAATTCTTCATTGGTACAGATATGTTGATGATTGTCTGGTGTTCATGAATGGAGATTCAGATACAGCTGTTCAGCTTCTGGACGAAATCAATGAAATACACCCAAACATTGCATTCATATTAGAAATTGAATCAAATAATAAATTGAACTTCTTAGACATCACAATACATAAAAATAATAGTAATTTGCAGTTGGTATCTATACAAAACCAACACAGACTGATCATGTCATACACAGCTCTTCGAATCACCCCCACCAACATAAAATGGCAGCTTTTAATTGTTACGTACACCGGCTTCTAGATATTCCTTTACCACCTGCTGAATATAACAAGGAAATTAACATTCTGAAACAATTAGCTTATAATAAGGTTTGACTAAATAAATTTTTATTCATAAATTCAAAAATAAAAGCATCCCTAATATTGAGACAACGGAAAATACATTTCAATACCTTCTTGAACAAAACATTGCTCAAAAACCGGGTTTTTAAAGGTTATGACGTAAATCTGATTAATTTTTCTCATTACAAAATTGTTGATTTGTCATCTGAGGAATCAAATTCATGTATATTTCGTACAAAAACGAATTACTACTTGGTGAGAATTCATATTAATATCCAGTGCTATCAAACAAATTCAACTATTAACATGTATCTTGAGAGTAAAAAATTGATATTTATGCTTTTTTGAAACTGGTTGGATGAACTATCATTCAATCAATAATATACAAAATTATTGGCTAGCATCTTATTTCTGTTGAAGTAAAATGAAGCATGGGTGTGTTTTAATTTTCGTTGATGAAAACATGAAATATAAGGCTCTAGAAAAACAAGAATTTTCGATTGGGGTTGAGGCGGAATTCTGTGCAATTGAGCTCTTTTGTTATAATACCATATAGGTTACCAAATGGGGACATAAATAATTTCATTGACTCGCTGGAAAAAGATTTATTACATTGTTCTGCAATCAAACATTAATAACATAAATAATTATTACTGGTGATTTCAACCTGAATTTTCGTGGCAAATCATCTGCTCTCACTAAACTCGTTAACGTGTTAAATCATTTTGGTATTGTCATTACGATCTCTGATTATAATAGAATAACCTCCCCCTAATCTACTTGTATTGACAAAATCCTAACAAATTTAAATGAAAATCAATGTTCCGAAGTTCTTGACCCTTGTGTATTAGACCATCTTGCATAGGTAATATCTTTCAATACAGATTTTAAAAAATGGGAGAAAATGATGTTATTTGGAGAAGAAGAATATCAAAACTGAGTATTGATGATATCAAATCCGCTCTAGAGAATAATTGAGATACTATAGGATTCCACAATTGGGAGTACTCAATAATGACTGATTATCTTATCAATATATTCACTACATGAATTGAAAAGCATTTTCCATTAACTGAGGACTCTGAGTCTGAAGTCAAATCCATCAGCAATCTCACTAGGACAAATTATAGGGGATATTTGACCTTTATTTCATAGTATTCTGTCAGAATTATTCAAGGTTTTTAAATTCCAAGCCATCGAAATATTCAGTGTTGCTCGATGGTTTTTTGTTTCTTGAACTATGTCAATTTCCATTTAAGTTTTGAACCTAAAACCCAATGCCACCAGATCAAAGCTGCTGTCACTGGGTGGAAGTGTGAAAAAAAATGCCATAGTATTTCATCTGATTCCTTTTTAAGCATCCGTGAAAGTTCAATATGGCACCACTCTCTTTACCTTTGCCCCCATTTCTTTCATATTTCCTTCAGCAAACTGCATACATACTCACTTCGATAGAGGCATAATTTTGGTATAATTTCGAACCAAAACTATTTATAAACGTCCAACACTGACAATGCTACACTCTTGCATTTACAATAAGCTCCCGGTAGATATCGATGACAGCATTGGTTTCATATGAAATATTAACGAGACTTCAGACACTCGAAGATTAATCAATCTCGAAACGAGTTAAATAGTTGTTACGATTTCCAGATATGTCTCAACCTATCCTTTCATTATTAATGATGAAATTTCTACCGTACGAATTACACGGTATCAATATTGATGTCTTCACTGCTGCTATTGGAAAAAAAGCACTACAAGTGAAGTGGAGAGCTTGTTTTTTATACAAATTTCACTCTGACAACTAAGTGCAGCATTATCCAATTTGAAATTATTAACACATCTAGTTTTACGTAACGTAATATAATAACTTAGCCAATGAATTCCTATCATTGCAATATGTTGAAAACTAAATGGAAAATATCCTTGATGTATTTTTTGTAGATATCGAAATAGAAAGTCTACGAACTACATGCGATAGAGGAGTTAGCAATGAATAGAGCAATGTCTTAGTTTTATAGAATTTTTGATGATTTATATATCAAACAAAATCCATTATGGCCAGATAGAGAATATTATTAGTGAGGCCAAGCAAATCAAATTCAGCACCCAATAAGGTACCATACTAGAACCAGTATTATTTTAACATATACATAATCGCCAATGTAAACGGAATAATATCCATAATTGAGAAGATTAGAGAAAACTAAGTCAAAGAGTACTGGTTCGACAATTTTTTTTTAAATTATTTCTCCAAAATTTAGCCAATACCTCAAACATTTCATATATACAGGGTGAGTCAGAATAAGACCGACAAACTCAGACTACAGATTCCTCATCTCATTTCGAGGTGAAAAGTTGCTATCAAGGTATGTCCTAAAATGCATACCTTATGAGATAAAGAGTGTCGAAAGTACGAAAAAAATTATGATGTAATTTGTTTTCTCCAAAATGACTGAAGGAAAAAATTTGAAACTTGGTACACTAATCAAGGTTTATCAACGTGCTAATTAAAAGTTATAATTTTTTTATTTTCGTAAACTAGTGGCGTAGTTACGATGGTATGTGATCATATGTTCCTTCATATTTTCTTAGGACAAGTGAATGGACAAATGAGCGTTCGACATCAGTTCGGCTCATCGATACTCAACATAACATTTCATGTGCCTGAAAGTGGAGGTTTCTGAGATAACTGAGAAAAACTGAAGATATGTCCTTAGTAGAGACATAATGTCCTATGTGCAATAATCGCATAATGCTAGTTTTTTACAACATATTGGAATATGTGTCAACCTCCTGAACATTTTTTGATGTTGGGAGAATCGGGTAAATAGTACGGGTGAGTCAGAATGAGACCGATAACTCCATTTTTTCGTTCATCATATTATTTGATCGAATCGATGTCGTGGATTCGCTGATATGTTACCATACTTGCTTGCATATGATTGTTTTGACAGCTAACAAACAAACTCAACCTCAAAATCATAATACTTCACTTAGATAAGAGTTGAGGTCTAAAATATTTTTTGCGAAAAACTGAAGATAAGTACTCTTAATTTTTTGAAGTTTATGTTGGATTATGATAATCAACGCCATTTCTAATTGAATTATCCAGGAAAATATTATCCAATCAACATGTTTTTGATGAAGAGAAACAATTATTGTGTATTAATATCTATGTTAGAAAAATCGAATTTGAACGGTTTTCTTCACATAAAGGATTCAATATAAAATTGAACCAGAGAAAGGTAGATCTCAGGTGAAAAACAACTACTTTCCTGGCAAATACCACGCAGAACGTTGAATGATATTCACCTGAAAATCCATGCATACTTCCATATAATATCAATGGACATTGAATGCAAATGTTTCTTTCTGATAAGCTCGATTATGTTTAATTTATGTCGTGTTCACCTAACAATCCGCATACCGGTTTCAGGCTTCTTGGCCCTCATCAGTACGGAGTAGTCAACCAGCCAAAAGTCCAAAGAACTATTCATTCCACTTCACATGGCACTTATCTCTCAATATCTATGTTGTTGTATTTAATTATTGTTCACTCTGTATGGAACGTTTTGAGTAGACTTGTCAGATATTTTCTAATGTCAAGATATATATAAAAAATAAAAGATTGTCCAACAAGTCAATAACTGTCAGTCATTGCAGTAAAAAACGGTTTTACTTGAGAAAAACCAACATATTTTAATAAAACGAAACACTGGTTTCAACATTAATGGTCCTTCGAGCAAACTAAAGAATCCAACGAGGAAATAATGTCCATTGAAGAGCTGAGGAGAAGTAGTCGGGTAACCAAGGGGATACCACCAATTAGACTTGGAAACGAAGACGAAGGAGTTCCAAAATCACAAAGAGAACAACACGAAATGGCAAGAGAAAATGGAAATCATGAAAAGCAGTCAATTACATCAAAGGGAACAAGAACAACCTCAACAAGTTTGGTGAGAAGAAGAAATATTCAGGCGGAGTTGGAAGCGCACAGAAAATTGGCAGAAATCGCTAAGAAGGAATTGGAAATCGAAAAGAATTTGATCCAGAAAGAGTTAGAGCTCAACAGGTTGGCTGAATTGGATGATATTCAGAAAGGGGTGGAGAGTGTAGTGTTGGAAGATTTTTCAAATATAAAGGAAAATATTTCTGAAGACACTTCTAGAAGAAGGAGAGTAAAATATGATGAAATACAGCAATGGGTAGATACTGCGCCATCTGATAAGGAAAATATTTCTGAAGACATAGATAAGTTGTGTCTAGGTCAATTGATGAACGTCCCGAAGTCAATAATGATGTTATGAGCAGATATCACTATTTTGATACAAACAGGCGAGGAATGAATCACTTTATGGCTAGGCAATCGGTAAGCAGAGATCTACCAATTTTTCGGGAGACCCAAAGGATTGGATGCATTTTATCTCCAGTTCAGAGATACTACGAAGGTATGTGCTTTTTCTCATTCTGAAAATATTACTAGACTTCAGAAATGTTTACGTGGAAAAGCAAGAGATTCGGTGCAAGCGCTGCTCAATTTTACGTGCGAAGTAGATCAAATAATTAATATTTTAGAAAAACGTTTTGGTAAGCCGGAATACATCATTCAAGATTTGATCATGACAGTGAAGAAATTTCCAAATTTACGGGAAGACAAAGTAGAAAATATTACAGAATTTTCGAATCTGGTACAGAATTTGACGATGACATTGTCAAATTTGAAATGTCAATCTCATTTGTTGAATCCCCAGCTTTTATCCGAGATCATAGCAAAACTTACGCCTGCTTTGAAGTTGGAATGGGGCAAAGAAGTCACTAATAATACAAATACATATAGAATAAACGAAATAAGTATTTCTCAGTTTTCTTCTTGGCTTTCAAATATAGCAGATGCTATTAGTATTGTATCTTTTCCTGATTTTGACTGCGAAAAACGAAAAAAGCAATTTTGTGCGACGACATCAAACAATACAGAAAAATATGAAATCTCTTGCTCTTGTTGTAAAAAAACAAATCATAAAATTGAAAATTGCATATTTTTCAAGAAGTTGTCATGTGAAAAAAGATGGGAATGGGTCAGGAAAAATAAAGTATGTTTTGGTTGTCTAAACTCAAAACATCAGATGTTTATTTGCAGAAAAGAAAGAAAATGTAATGAAAACGGGTGTGATAAATTTCACCACCATCTTTTACATATGGAAACTCCAATAGTGGAAAATATCGAGCAAATTCAAAATTCTGAAACGGTCAGTCATCACTTCAAGGAAGTCCGTGAAAAGGAGGTCCTTCTCAGAGTAGCTCCTGTTGTTTTACGCGGACCAAAAGGGGATTATTCGACATACGCGTTATTCGATGAAGCATCGACCGTTACTCTCTTGAGCGATGATCTTGCTAAAACAATTGGGTTACAGGGTACGACGGATCCCTTAAAGATTCGATGGACCAACTCTGTAACAAATGAAGAGATAGATTCTACCAGGGTAAGTTTGAAAATTCGAGGAAAGTTTGAAGATGATGAATTTCATATCCAAAATGTCAGAACTATGAAAAATCTTGATTTACCTCTACAATCTGTCGATTCGAAGTTCATATCAGAAAAATGGAAGTATTTGTCCCCCTTTCAAATTCATTCCTATAAAACGCGAAACCCAAAATTTTACTGGGACAAGATAACATTGATTTGATAATAGCACGGGAAGTGATCGAAAACGGCAAAAATGCTCCGATTTTGTCGAAAACAAAATTAGGATGGGTCCTTCATGGAAACAATTCTTATGTGAAAGGGCGACAAGATATCACTCTTCATATTTCAAATTCAGATTATGAATTACATGAACTTGTAAAACAATCTTACAGATTTGATGATTTAGGAGAATCCAGCAACCTTGGAGAATTCAAGTCGAAAGAAGACAAAAGGGCACTGGATATAATGGAAAAAACTTCGAGAAGATTAGCAGAAAATAAATGGGAAATTGGGTTACTTTGGAAAGAAGATGAGGTAAAATGCCAAATTCAAAGATGAATGCGGTTAGTCGGATGAAGTCAATAGAAACAAAATGAAGAAAAATGAAAAATTCGCCGAAGAATATGAGAAGAAGATTAAAGAGTATTTAATGAAGGGTATGCTAGAGGACTCGAAGAAATGACAAAATAAATGTGAAAAATAGCCCTATTTGGTATTTGCCCCATTTTGCGTAACGAATCCGAACAAACCCGGTAAGATGAGATTTGTTTTGATGCTGCCGCGAAGGTGAATGATATTAGCCTAAATGATTTTTTAATGAAGGCTCTGACCTCCTCAACAATCTTCTAGGCATTTTGTTTAAATTTCGTCAAAGGAATATTGCTTTCACTTCCGACATAAGAGAATGTTTCATCAAATTCATATTAGGAAAGAAGACAGGAGTGCACAGAGATTTTTGTGGAGGGAAGAAAATGAACTTAAGGAATATGAAATGGTCGTTATGATATTTGGGGCAGCTTCTTCACCAACATCAGCTACATTTATCATGCGGAAAAATGCATTGGAATTTGAAAAAGATTTTCCGAAAGCATGTGCTGCCATCTGCAATCAACATTATGTAGATGATTATTTAGATAGTGTTGATAGTGAAGAGGAAGCTATTGAATTGATAAAATCAGTATCAGAAATCCATAGAAGAGGTGGATTTCACATCAGGAATTGGATGACTAATTCAAGAGAAGTTTTGAAGACGATTCCTGTAGAACTGAGATCCAGAGAAATGAAAGATTTGGATTTGGAGAAAGAACTACCTAACGAAAGAGTACTGGGACTTTTTTGGAATCCCAATGAGGATAAACTATCTTTTACCATAAAATCAGAAAAATTCGAAGATTTTTTGAAAGGAAAAAAGAAAAATACCAAACGAGAAGTACTGAGAACGTTAATGTCTATTTTTGATCCTCTTGGCTTTTTGATGAACTTTTCTATCAAGGGAAGAATTTTGATGAGAGAAATTTGGAATTCTGGAACAGGTTGGGACGATGAATTAGAAGAAGGTATAAACTTGAAATGGCTCCAATGGTTAGAAAAATTGAAAAACATTGAAAACTTTTCCATTTCGCGATGTTATGTTCCAAATATTCATTGGTCAAAAAATATCCAATTACACATTTTTTGCGATTCAAGTAAAAAAGCGTATGCATCTGTGGCTTATTTAAGAGTAAAATTTGAGAATGATATAAAACTATCATTCATTATGGCCAAGTCAAGAATTACTCCGCTGAAACCAATTTCTATTCCCAGGCTAGAGTTGCAGTCAGCTGTTTTAGGAAGTAGACTCTCTAAATTCGTTTTGGAAAATCATACTCTTGAATTTGATTCAATATATTTTTGGTCAGATTCAAAAACCGTGCTAGGATGGTTGAAATCAAAATCTTCCCATAAATTCAAACCATTTGTAGCACATAGAGTAGCGGAAATTGAAGAAACGACAGACACTGAAAATTGGAATTGGATTTCGACAAAGAAAATACTGCTGATGATGCTACAAGAGATGAAAAAACAATTGACTGGGATCCGGAAAATGAGTGGATTTCTGGTCCGAGATTTTTGAAAGAATATGAAGATAACTGGAACATGAAAATTAAAGAATTTGGAATGGATACCTCGGAAATCAAAAAAGAATTCATAGCAGTTTCAATACTGACCCCAGTATACGACTTTTTACCCGAAATTACTCGATTTTCTTCTTGGTTGAAATTAATCAGGACCACTGCATGGATTATGCGAATTTTGAAGTTCAGACAGAAAGTCAAGGGCATCATTTCAGGACACACTACTTCAGAATTGACCGCTACGGAAATAGCCAATGCAGAAAAGATATGGTTGAAATTTGTTCAGAAAACAGATTTCCCTGAAGAAATTGATGACTTAGACAAAAACAAATCCATTTCCAAATCAAGTCGTATCCTCAATTTATCCCCATACTTGGATCCTGATGGCATTTTGAGAATAAAAGGACGAATCGGTGCATCTCGAGATTTAGAAGAGATGACGAAAAATCCTATCATCCTGGACTCCAAAAATTATTATACTCGTTTAGTCATACACTATTATCATGTCAAAATAGGCCACCACAGTCAAAATCTGGTGGCAAATGAACTCAGACAAAAATACCATATTTCAAGACTTAGGACAGCGGTCAGAAGCTGTTTCAATGCCTGTCAATATTGTAAAAATAACCGAGCAAAACCTTCCACCCCAGAAATGGCACCACTACCATCTTGCAGATTGGAAAGTTATGTTAGACCCTTCACATACACGGGGATGGATTACTTTGGCCCCATAGAAGTAACCATAGGAAGAAGACGTGAAAAACGTTATGGAGTAATTTTTACATGTTTGAGCACAAGAGCTATCCATTTAGAATTAGCCAACTCATTGAAAACTGATTCAGCAATCATGGCTATTCGAAGATTAGCCGGACGAAGAGGATGTCCTAAGAAAATATATTGTGACAACGCAACTAATTTTCATGGAGCAGAAAAAGAGATGAAGAAGGCTTTGGAAGAAATGGACGAGAATGAAATTTTGAGACAATTGTCGACCAGGGGTATAAATTTTAGATTTGGCTGTCCATCTGCGCCACACATGAATGGCAGTTGGGAGAGACTAGTTAAATCTGCTAAGACAGCATTAAAAGCTATTCTGAAAGAAAGAGCACCCAAAGAAGAGATACTCTATACCTGTCTGATTGAAGCTGAACATATTGTAAATAGCCGACCATTAACACACGTTCCATTGGAGGCAGAAGATGATGAAGCTCTCACTCCCAACCACTTTCTGATAGGGTCATCTAGTTCAGCTAATAACCAACCAGGAAAGTTCTCAGAAAACGACTTGTGTTCCCGAAAAGACTGGAAAATATCACAATTTTATACCGACCTTTTTTGGAAACGCTGGATCAGAGAATATCTTCCAACATTAACTAGGAGGACGAAATGGTATTACAAAGATCCCAAGATGATCAAGAAAGATGATGTTGTTATTATAGTTGATGGTGACCTCCCGCGTAACTGTTGGCCCAAAGGAAGAGTGACTGCTGTGTATCCTGGTCGAGATGGCAATGTGAGGACAGCAGATGTGAAGACCCAGTTTGGGGAATATAGAAGACCAGTGGTTAAATTATGTATTTTGGATGTTCAATGATATTTTTATTTCAAGGGGGGAGAATGTTGTTGTCTTTAATTATTGTTCACTCTGTATGGAACGTTTTGAGTAGACTTGTCAGATATTTTCTAATGTCAAGATATATATAAAAAATAAAAGATTGTCCAACAAGTCAATAACTGTCAGTCATTGCAGTAAAAAACGGTTTTACTTGAGAAAAACCAACATATTTTAATAAAACGAAACACTGGTTTCAACAATCTACTTAAATGATTTCTTTCGATTCGTGATAACTAGTTGCAAAGTCGAGTCTTTCATGTTAGTTAGCTGTTCAGTACACCACTGATCAACGCATAAAACATACAAGAAATTTGAAACTAAAAAGAAACGTAGTCTTTTTTCATTGTTCCCGGTAGAAACACACTGATATATCGATACTTACATTAGACATAATTGAGAGTAACCCAAAACAGTTTGTATTATTGTAAAGTCACCTGTCATAATTTCAGTCAGTGAACATCGTTTCAAAATGGATTATTCACTTGAAGAATATATAGATATGCATTTCGTTTATGGAAACAGGGGGAAATGCCAGAGCCGCGGCTGAATTATATCAACATAGATATCCAAACAGACATCATCCACATTCCACTACTTTTATTTATTTATTTATTTATTTATTGAATAATATCCATACAGGCCTATCGACCTAATTACATGAATAGTGCCTGTAAATTACCAATGTATACGGCACACATGCGAACTTAACTAAAATAAACTAAATATTCTAAATCATGAACAAAAATTAACCTAGGGGTTCGAGGGGCTGAATGCTCAAAAACTTTCATACAGATACATTATTTATATAATCCAGTATTAGTTTTCGAAATCTATTAGATGTTAAATTCCAGTCTAATGTGATTAGCGAGTTGATATTATTGGCCGTGCGAAGCATGATTATGAGAGGAGCCCTCGCGGATGTTGAAACTGAAGGTATATGAAACATTGTTTGAGTTCGAGTGCGTCTTGAAGGAGCGTTGAATGGAATTAATGACACAATTTCAGGAGAATTTGCTAAGTTGTTCATAATTTTATATAGAAATAATATTATTAGAAGAGTTCTCCGACTGTCCAGAGAATAAATCTTGAATTCTTGCCTAAGCTGAGTTGATCTGACTGTATTATAGTCCGGTCTAATATGGTGTCTTCTAAAATACAGATATCTCAGGAATTTGTTTTGAATTTTTTCTAGTCTTTGGAGCAGTGTTTGATATTCTCCATGCCAAATTATAGAAGCAAATTCCAATTTTGGTCGTACTAATGAATAATAGAGAATTTTCATGGT
Organism: Gonioctena quinquepunctata; assembly: GCA_018342105.1. Classification (NCBI taxonomy): domain Eukaryota; kingdom Metazoa; phylum Arthropoda; class Insecta; order Coleoptera; family Chrysomelidae; genus Gonioctena; species Gonioctena quinquepunctata. Next base: position 143,835 of record JAFIRS010001381.1, on the reverse strand, counting down.
TCTTATGTTGATAAAAGGAGATGTCTGTCTTATTATGAATCCAAGCATTTTGTTTGCTGATTTAGTTATACTTTCAATGTGAGGAGAAAAGGAAAGTCTATTGTTATATTTTACTCCAAGATCTTTCACCTCCGTACATCTCTTCAATGATTCATCGTGCATTCTATAATCAAAATTAATGGGATTTTTTTGACGCGTTATAGTAATGACAGAACATTTACCAATAATAAAGTTCAATTTGAAATTGATACTCCACTCAATTATACTATCGATATCCTTCTGAAGTGCCACACAATCTCTAACTGTTAGTACTTGTTCAAATATTTTCAAATCGTCAGCAAACAGTAGACACTTGGAGTATTTGATAACTGTCGGAAGATCGTTTATAAACAAGAGAAAGAGTAAAGGCCCTAAGTTAGATCCCTGTGGCACTCCAGAAGCTGCAAGAAATTTACCAGAAGTATTTCCGTTATGTTTTATCACACAATATCTATTCCTCAAATAACTTATGAATATCTTCAACATATTTTTCGAAAAGCCGTATTTGTTAAGTTTCTGTAGTAGACAGTCATGGTTTACCTGATCGAACGCTTTGCTAAAATCTGTGAATATAGTATCGATTTGTTGTTTTTTCTCTAATGTTTCGTTGGCATAGTGTTCGTCAGCTATTACATTTTCTACATGATTATATAATTTGTAGTAGATAATTTGCTCAAAAAGCTTAGAAGGTGCACACATAATAGAGATACTTCTGTAATTCTCTATATCCATTTTATCTCCCGATTTATGAATTGGAGTACAGATTGAGGTTTTTCACTGAGTAGGAAAATGAGATGTTTTAATAATCAAATTAAAAATATGTAATAAAGGAGATTTTAGCCACTCCTGACAACCTTTCAATACGTATGGTGGGATACCATCGATACCGGCAGCTTTTTTCGGTTTAAGCTTTTTAATAGCTTCTCTGTTATCAGATTTTTCTATGAAATTTATATTGAATGTATCGTTCACCCAGTTTAAACCATCTTCAAAATGATCTGCATATTTTGAACTATCTGTACTATAAACACTAGCAAAAAATTCTGCGAATCTTTCAGCCGTGTCCCCAGTCAATATGTTATTTCCTCTGAATTTAAAAAGTATCCACGTTGGTACTATGCTTTCTTTTCATGCGTTAACATAATTCCAAAACAATTTACATCAGATATCGAGTTTTCCTCTCATTTTTTAATATTCTTTTTCTTCTATTCTTATCAAAGATTTCAGAGACCTTCTGACTTCCATATACTTGTTATTGTAGAAACTGACACATTTTTCAGTTTTCTATAGCAATTTTTCTCTTTCAGTAATTCTTTTATTTCTTTCGTGTACCAACGTGGATATTTTTTATATTCTTTATATAACACAAATTTTGGTACACAAGAGCTAAATATATTATTAACGGTAATATAAAATTATCTAAGGCTATATTTACATCCGTCTGATTGATAACGTTTTCCCAACTAGCTTCTCTGAATAATTCAGTCATAACCAAAAATCCGCTTTTTTGAAATTAAGTGTTATTTCTTTAGGGAGTATTCAGGATCTTTCATAAACGCATGTTGAATAGTGATTTTATTTCCAATGCTGGATGGAAAATATCCTCTTTAACAAGTGGTAATGGTTCTCTAGAAACTTCACATGAATTTTGGTCGGAACTGATTACCAAATCCAAAGTCCTATTTTGTAAGTTAGTTATTCCATTGAATAGAGAAAAAGAATGGAAATTCATGAAATCAAATAAAACACTCGAATTTTGGCTCCGGTTGAATTTTGTAGACGTGCCTTCAACTTCTGGTATGTTAAAATCTCCTAGGATATATACTTGATTCATATCTTCTATAAAATCTTGTAAGAATTCAAAACATGCCTTATATACGTTTACCAAACTTTTCGGAGGAATATAAACACAAGCAAAAACTCGTTTAACGTTACCTTTTATTCTGATTTGAACAATAAGTGCTTCGAAATCAGTACAATTCTTCGCCACTTTCAAAATCTTATATCTTTTTTTACAAGCTATAAATACTCCGCCACCCCTTGTTTTCTGTGTGAAATCAAAGTTCCTATCAGCTCTCAATAAGCTGTATGCATCCAAATCAATTATTTCCCCGTCCGCAGCACTCTCCCCCAACCAAGTTTCTACGGCCATGATAATATCATAATCAGCTTCTGAAATATTTTTATGTATTTCTGTTGTTTTGGTATTCAACCCCCTGCAATTTTGGTAATAAACATTTAGTTCGTTCATTTGGTTAGAAACTCCTAAATGCTCTCATAAAAAGAAGAAACAAGAAAAGGCATATCTAAAGTGTATTCCATTTCAAATCCGTGATAATGCAAACGTTGGAAGTCAGAGAAAAAAATTCCTGTTTTACTGTAGCTATCTTCAAAACCGATTTGATGAAAAAGCATACCTATTTTTTAGAACCTATACATAAAGAGATCAAATATATATTATAATAAAAAGATATCTATAGTCCGACCACTCTGATCAAATACTGACATCTTCTTCGTGCTGGATGAGTTTAACCACATTATTTTCTCTGACATACAAACGTCCTCCTCTGGTCCAAACATCACGTACTCCATATTTCTTTCTTGCAAGTTGTAACAGTTTGTATCTCATTGCAGTTAGATCTTCATTGATGAAGATTCCCGAATTCTTCAATAGCTTCCTGGCCCTGATAATTTCGTTACGTTTCAAGTAAGACACAAATTCAACTAATACAGTTCTAGATTTTTCAGCGTTAGATTTTCCTACTCTGTATACGTTACTGATATCTGCTATTGTACATTTTACTTTCAACGTAGTATTTACTATGTTGATAACAGTCGACACTAGTTTTTCATTCTCGCTTTCATTAATACCCACGAATCTCAGTATTTTTTTCTTTTGATTTTGCTCTAGTTCATCAATTTGTTTTCCAAGTTCCATAATTTTCTTTTCATTTTTATTTACAGCTCCTTCCAAGGCCCCAAACTTGTCGCATAATAAATTTAGTTTTGATTCCATTATGTCGAAGTTTTTATCAATTTGTTCTTCAATTTTGCCCAAGAATTTTGCACATACCTTATTTATGATTATCTCCATGGCGTTTTCATCTATTTGGTTCTGTTGGCTTGATTGGCTTAGATTGCGTGTTTTACTCATCTCACACTGTTTGATCAAACTGGTAATGCTACCCCTCCGTTCCTTAAGGTTGGGAATAAATTCGAATCTTCTTGCTTGTTATATAAATCAGCAAATAGGACGAATGCAATGAGCACAATTCAAACTCTAGTATTATATGTTTGGAATTCAAACGACAGAAATGGTACTATTGAAATTAAATAAGAGAGCAGGAGTTCTATTCGCAGGTGTTCACACGTGAACGGACATTTCACTTGACTTGACTTTATAGCTGTGCATCGATGAATGAAGGAAACGGGGTCCTTTAAATTCAGTAAACACCATTGTGCTGCGAATAGAACAAGAAGAGATAATGTTACGGAAGAATAAATTCTTGAACGATTAGCAGCAGGTCTTTCTACCAGCACTCGGGCTGTTTCGTATAGGTTACAAGTGTCAGTCAACAGTAAGTCGAGTAGCACGTGAACAACTATTGTATCCATTTCGCCTACAGAAGGTGATGGCCCTAGGTGCTGGTGATTATGGCCCTCGTAAATTTTTTTGTGAATGGTTTTTGAGGATGTATGAAGGAGCAAACGACTTTCCCAGATATGTTCTATTCACGGATGAGGCATCTTTCACAAGAGATAGATATTTTTTATTGTAGGAACAGCCATTCATAGGATGAACAAAATCCGCATGGAATGTTTCGAAAAGGCTACCAACAAAAGTTTTCAGTGAATATTTGAGTTGGAATTATCGAAAATCGTATCGTTGGACCATATCTGCTTCCTTCCCGTTTGAATGGGCAGAACTACCGAGTGTTTCTTGAACATGTTCTTCCTGGGCTACTTAAAAACGTACCTATATTGGTTCGTCAAAGAATGTGGTCTCAATATGATGGAGCACCGGCCCATTTCCAACGAATCGTTCGTCAATTTCTTGATCAAACATTCCATGATCGGTGGATAGGTAGACGTGGTCCCATACATTGTGCGGATTTAACTTCATTAGACTTTTTTTGTGGGGATACCTTGAATCCCTAGTGTATGAAACACCTGTAGAATCTGTGGAAGATTTAATGGCAAGAATTTTGGCAGTATGTACGTTAATACAGGATACACCAGGAATATTCCAAAGCGTGCGACGGTCGATGATACGGAGATGCCAATTGTGTATTGAACAAAATGGTGGTTCATTTGAACATTTGCTTCAATGCCTTGTTTGTTTCTCTGTAGTGTACTCACTAAACCGTTTCTATCACATAAGTAGATATTAATACACAATAATTGTTTTTCTTTATCAAAAACATGTTGATTGGATAATATTTTCCTAGATAATTCAATCAGAAATGGATTTGATAATGATACTCCAACATGAACTTCAACAAATTAAAAGTACTTATCTTCAGTTTTTCGCAAAAATTATTCCAGACCTTAACTCTTATCTAAGTGGAGTATTATTAATTTGAGGTTGGGTTTGTTTGTCAGTTGATCAGTCAAAACAATAATATGCAAGAAAGTATGGTAACATATCAGTGAATCCGCGACATCGATTCGATCAAATAATATGATGAATGAAAAAATTGAGTTATCGGTCTCATTCTGACTCACCCGTACTACGTTTCCGATTCTCCCAACATTAAAAAATGTTCATATTCCGATATGTTGTGAGAAATTAGCATTATGCGATTATTGCACAAAGGAAATTTTGTCGCTACTGAGGACATATCTTAAAATTTTCTCAATTATCTCAGAAACCTTCCTTTCAGGCACATGGAATGTTATGACTTTTAGGTTGAGTATCGATGAGCCGAACTGATCTCAAACGCTCATTTGTCCATTCACAAACCATCATAACTGACCAACATATATTTATGGTAGTAGGCAAATCAGTATATAAACTTTTTTCTTCAATCACAAGAATTTTTTTTCAGTGTATGTACTGATTTGCATACTCTCTCCAATTGTTAGTGTGAATTGTTTTAATTTTTATTCTATAGATTAATTTATACTATTTCTAATGTATTTTGGTACTGTTGATTTTTCTCATCCTGTAATTGGCTTCGGCTGTTGGATAATGTATGAATGAAATAGAAAATACGAAAAATAACTACGCCATCATAACTGGTTTACGAAAATAAAAAATTATAACTTAAAATTAGCCGTTGATAAACCATGATTAGTGTACCAAGTTTCAAATTTTTTCCTTCAGGACTTTTGGAGAAAACAAATAAATCTTATTTTTTTCGTACTTTCGTCACCCTGTATCTCAGACTGGATACATTTTAGGACATACCTTGATAGCAACTTTTCACCTCGGAATGAGGTTATGAATCTGTAGTCAGAGTTTGTTGGTCTCATTCCTAGTCACCCTGTATATATATATTTGAAATCTTAGGAACGCTTCACAAATGGGTTATAAAAATATATTTCGTAAAATCAAAATATTAAGCTAAATATGTTGTTTGGTAGTAGAATGAAATATTTGTTAGTAGGCGAGTCAGAATAAATAAATAAATATTGATCACTAGGTAAAAATTCATTTTATAGTTACCAAGACGATTCTGATGAATGCTTCTTGAAATATATGTTTGTTGCTGTTGTTTCATCCCCCGTTTTGTCGTTTTCAAGAGTTATCTCTTTAAACCCCCTTTATCAAATTAAATTTGTTGTCCAACATTTACTGAAATCTACAGGGATGGATTAATTATTTTCTGAATTATATTGCAGCGACAATAATAAAGAAACGCATGTCATTGGAATATTCATAGAAATCTAAAATATTTTACATGGGCTACTATGGATCCAGCGTCCCAGATTCAGCATTATTACATTTGATCACAAACATCAAGTTCAAGTTTAATACAAAGGGTTTTCAAGAACATTCAATTGTATTGAAATTGTTCAACAGCTGGGCATCTTTTCCATAACCCACAATCACGTAGTTGTGGGCTTTGTTATGCATGAAAAGCCAATAAAATTCATCCTTTAAGTGTTATGGGAAACCAAAAGTCAATTAAACCGTTTTCTCGAAAAAATCGAAAAAGACCAACTGACTTAATTAAATAAATTACAAAGGCCTCCTTTAAAAGCTGTTATTTACCATAATATATATGATCAGGATGGTTTGACCAGAAAAAACACCCGTCGGCCCCCATAAAACCTTTTTATATAATATTAGAATATATACATTTTTAACATTCTATCTCTGGTATAGCCAGCTATCAATTATAATAAACGACTATCTGAATGCTTATGGCTAAATATGTATATACATACATAATTATATGGTCGTGGTCGTTTTTATCGAGCATGCTTTGGAACTCCTTCGCGAGATGGGAGGGGTAGGGGGCGAGGCTGGGGATGCTCCCCCGGGCGATCGGCAGTCACACTCTACATTCTGCCACATATCATGATCGGCTCATTTGAATATTGATAGGACTCGATCTGTATTAGCCATCGATTTCTTATGGGCGCTAGTGGCATTGTTATGCCTCCTCGAATTTCCGCTTCAACGCACTCATTGAAGGTTGGGAATGTTATGGGGGGTGTGAACTCTGCCCTATATTTTTATGGTTATGGAGGTGAAACCCTAGAAGCAATTATTGGCCAACTGACCGGGACGAATAGTGAACCGCTCTAGTTTCAAATGAATTTGTAAATAATGAAAGCAAATTTTTTTAAGAATAAAATCAATTTTTATACTTCTGTATAAACTTGTTACTTGCTAAGCTTATTTCATGCTAATACTTGCAATGATAGTCCAATATTTGACGAGCATAAATACTACTTCAATACACTCTACATATGTAATAACAGAAAAATAGATAATATGATTTAATAGCATCAACTACCCCGGAAAATAATTTAAAAAACACTTTTTAACAAAAAATTAAACCGACGAAAAACGGAACTGAAACGCAAAAGATGAAATAAACCTTCTTAGTCTTAATAATTCAGCTCCTAAACTAATGTAAGTAACTAAAAAGTTATGTGTGGTCATACGTAAAAAAAATATACGCGTCGACTAGAGAACCTTCTCCTTTTTCATTTCGTCGGTTAAAAATGTTTTTTTTTAATTATACTTAAAAAAATGCAAATTAACCAAATTTCATCAATGGAACTAACTATCCAATATATTTGGGAATATAGTATTCGAAGTGGTGTGGAATGATCCAAGAAAACTCGCATTCATATCCCACAATGTTTCATATTTCGGACCTACAAAGGTCCATCATCAGCCAAAAAAGAAGACTAGTAATCTAAAAAGCGGGGATTACATCAATGTATGGATTCTGTATATAAAAAATTCAACTTTAGTCGAATAAGAGTTTCTAACTCACATGGGGTTTGAATTAGAACATAGTGAAAAAGGTGTCAAAATTTCCAAGAACGTTAAACGTAACGTAACTAACATGAACGAATTTTCTTGGATATTTTTCTACACCTTTTTTACTATGTTTCTCATCCAAATCCATGTGAGTAAGAAACCTTTAATTGACTAAATTTAATTTTTTATATACTGAATCCATCAGATACGTTTTAGAATGCTAGTCTTCGTTTTTGGCTGATGAACTTTTATAGGGCCGAAACATGTACCATCTCTATTTCAGAGGGTAATAGACATTGTAGAGCATGACTGAGAGTTTTCTTGGAAAATAATCAATATATTGAAAACAAAAATAATAAAAAAAATCAAGACAAGCTTTTATACAAAGTCACCAAAAAGGAAAAAACATGTTTGACTTGGTTAGTCTATGAGTGACAGACTCAAAATCAAGAAGAATACTTATTTTATAATCGTGGCAAGCTTTTGAATCTATTACTCACAGAATAACCTAGGTCAAATATTATTTTTAATTTTTCACCTTTCTAGTGCATTTGCATTTTTTTTTTCATTTTCATTCAATTCTCCTTAGACATTCATGAAATCCGTCATCTTATTGAGTTCTGACAAAAATTGATAATCTCTGACCCCAAAAAATCCACATACTAATTTTGGACGGAATCGGGCCATAATAACAAAACTCGTCGCCCTATTGGAGCCGCCATCTCGAGTTTATGAATTTTTATAAAAAATTCGTGATATCTATCCCCGAACACTCTCACATACCAATTTTGAATATAATCGAACCATAATAACAATTTTATCCGCTATATTGCAGCCGCCATTTTGTTGGGTATCTTATGGACTATTTTTTATCAACTCCTGCTATCTGTGGAATCGCAGTCGAAAGAAGAACAATGCTGTTATTTTCTCATATTTATTATTATTTACTACGAGCACGTGTATGTAGCTGTGCAAAAGGTAGGATGTGCGAAAAATAAATGGCAATATTTTCATGCAGCAATAAACATTTTTTTATTTGTTTGGAAATATGATGTGGAATCATCTGCGACTGAGAGATTAACTTTGGTCACTATTTCGTTGGAGATGAACACTTGGAGGAGTATTCACGTTTTTATTATAACCTTTTTAACCGACGAAACCAAAAAGGAGGAGGTTCTCTAGTCGACGCGTATATTTTTAAGCGACGAAACCAAAAAGGAGGAGGTTCTCTATTCGACGCGTATATTTTTTTTTAATCATCATTTTTTTTTATGTATGATCACGCATAACTTTTTACTGAGGCGTCCGATTCCGATAATTATTTTTTCAGTAGATAGGGTGTACTTTGAAGGTGGTCCCATTTGAATTTGAAAGATAAAATCCACCCCTATACTAAGGGTAGCAAAATGAAGGATATTGATCACTCACCCTCTGAATTCTGGTCCGTTAACCGATTCTATCAGGCATAACTTTGTACTGGGTTCTTCGATTTGGATGATTCTTTTTTTAATAGATAGTGTATACCTCATATTTGGATTTCGAATGAAATTATTCACCCTTACAGGTAGGAAAATAGGGGATAATTGATTTTTCACTTGTGAACATTGGCACACACATACGTATTTGACAATGACGGATCGCTACTGACATTATTTTTGTTCCACATCCGTCAAAATCATTATATTCTATGAGAGGATGGAATGATATACAAAGTAATGAAATAAACTAACCAGAACAACAAAAATAATTTATATTACAACAAATAGTAAAAGTAGATAATCATATTATTTAACTGGTAATAGTTGAAGTGAGGTGGGTAAGTATTTTGGAAGTAATAAAAAAACAAGTATGTAGTAATTAGTAGATTTTAGCCACAAAAAATTGAAAAATAAAAACTTTTTAACAAAAAATTAAACCGACGAAATACGGAACTGAAAAGTAAAAAATAAAATAAACCTTCTTAGTCTCAGTAACTAAGCTCCTAAACTAATGTAAGTAACTAATTTTGAGTCGGCGCCAAACAAACAATCAACGAAGATCATTAAATAACAAAATGTCACCGCCAAACTCGATGCCATAATTTTACGCCTTACCCAATTCATTTGATTGTTTGTTTGGCGCCGACTCAAAATTAGTTACTTACATTAGTTAAGGAGCTTAGTTACTGAGACTTAGAAGGTTTATTTTATTTTTTACTTTTCAGTTCCGTATTTCGTCGGTTTAATTTTTTGTTCAAAAGTTTTTTTTTCTGATTCACCTCATAACTGAAATGAGTCAAGATTGCAACTCGAATTAGATCCACTCCCACTCATCCTATTGATTTAAAATTCAGCGTGTGTGAATTACGGAAAAAATAAATTAAATACAAGTTCTTGATAGATCGCGTATTATGTTTCATGAAGTCAAAAAAGTAGAAGAAAACATGTTACAGCTTAAGAAGGCAGAATTAAGAGCTTGTGCAAAAACACAACCACCTACAAGATGTAGGAAATATGTTCAATGACCAACAGGCTACTGTACATGGAGGATGTGCTGCAGGGCAGACATCTATTGCACACCACATGTAACAAAACAACATTCATTTAAGGTGGACGATTAATCCTAGTAATTGGGGATGGAAGTTATTTAAACATGAGATATTTACATTCACAACGACTGAGCTTCTAGACACGCTCTCTTGGAAGTGTGCACAGGGTTGCAAATGGAGTTGCAGTAGAAGGAAGAACGAAACCAAATGCAGAACCATCTGCTATCACTATGATGGGGCTTCATGCAATGGCTACGATGCTCGAGTGGATACGAACAAGTCTTCAATAGAGAGGAGGATGAAGAACCACCAGTTAACGTACCAAAATCTAATGAGTTATAAGAACAGGTTTATTGTACATTCATAATGGTAAGTAAATAGAAAATAAAGAGTTGAAAATTTGCGAGGTGTTTGTAGTGACACGTCTAGAGTTTATTAGGAAAAAAACTACAAATCCTTTGAATGTAAAATGAAGCGATTAAAACGATTTAAATTTCATATATGTTCTAGATAATCCAAAAAGTATAGTTTCTATATCCACACGGACTCATTCATGGAACTTGAAGATATTTTTCTGGTGAGCTTTGAGTAAAGTTTCACCTAATGAATAACTATTTTCTCCCCAAGCTCTGAGGGTATGTTTGAAGCTAGTAATAAGTTAGTCGAAGGAGGAAATTTGTATTTCGTGCAGAAAAATTCATTTATAAAATCTTAGTAAAGCGCTTCCGACCGTTAAGTCATCATCGGTGCTACCTAAAAGTAAGTACTCATTGAAAATTTGCAATAAATTTTTTAAATTCTAAATGATAAATTATGAAAAAATTTAAAAGTGGGGTTACTTACTCCTCAAGTGTACAAGAAGTCATAAAAAGTATCTCTTTTACATCAAACATTGTATGAGTTCAGAGTACATACATATTAAAATTTATCCTGGTCCAGGATAGTTATGGATTACAAATCATTGGAAATCGATATATCTAGCCAATATCCATTGATGAATTGACTTTGAAGTTGACATTATGTGACAAGAATGAAAGGTGATGAACATGATAAATGAATTTCAGTAATAACCCTGAAAAAAGGTTCTATGATAACTGGAAGATAGATATGATAATGATCAGTCTAATGAGAACCAAAAAAATACCAAAAAAGATCACATTTTGAAAAATAAAATTTCAGATTTATATAAGAAAAAAAGAGTTTTATTTTCATTTCAGGTTTTGTTGTGGATTAGCATCTTCACGGTTGTGTTAGCCTTCAACTTTGGGACTTTTGAGTTTGGGGCAAGTTTAATAACATCCCCTAGTTAGGCTGAACGTATCTTTGATGAGTTGGCCATTTTTTTTTAATTAACAATTCTGGAAATTTCTTTCTTTTTATTTTTCTACCAAGAGCTGTTTTATTCTTCCTCTCATTTTCTTTTGGTGTTCTTGATCGAATACTTTGGGACCAGATAGTTTCATAAGACTTTGCGTTTGTACCTGAGTTCAATTGTAAGGACTTAAAATGGGAGAGTTATACAATAATCTTCATGAGTTTTCTTGGCATACTTTGATATAAATCTTGGCATACTTTGATCTAAAATGTATGTTCTCATAATTATTAACAGATCTATGTTCCAGTTGACAAGGAAGCTTATTTCAGGGTTATTTCTGATTTCCTGTTCTATCATTCCATGTCACAAAATTCACTTGTCATGTCAATCACCTTTCATTCTTGTCACTAATGTCGAACTCCAAAGTCACTTCACAATGAATATTGGCTAAATATATCGATTTCCAAATAATTTGTAATCCATAATAATCCTGGACGAGGATGAATTTTGATATGTCTGTACTCTGAATATATACAATGTTTGATGTTACAGATATACTTTTTATGGCGTCTTGTACAGTAGACGAGTAAGTAACCTCACTTTTTAATTTTTTCACAATTTCCAAATTAAAATTTTTTTTATTTGTCAAAGTCTTGTACAGTAGACGAGTGAGTATTTATGTCGAGTATGAATGCAAATTGATAAATTGAAGATGGTTGATCGACGGTTTTGGATTACGGTCCGATTGATTCAAAATTGGTATTGGTTTTGGTCGAGATTAATTTTGTCGCAGTTCATAAATTCAAGATGGCGGCCCCAAGATGGAGGAAGAGTTTTGTGATTATGGTCCAATTTGATTCAAAATTGGTATACGGGGGTTTTCGGGTTCGTAGATCATGAAATTATTTTTTGTTGAAATATTTGGTTTCAAAAAGCTTGTTGCGCGAATTGTAATAAAATTGATACTTCGACAAGTTGTTACTTCCCAACCATTCATGGTCCAATATAATTAATTGGTATCTACTTTCATGAATACTTCGTAAAAATCAAATACTCACCAACTAATCACTGCCTAATCAAATTAATTGGTACCTACTTTTATAAACCCTTCGCGCGACAAGCTTTTTAAAACCAAATGATTCAACAAAAAATTTTTAAATTCATTTTATATGTTTAAGTACACGGCTCAAATGAAAGCTTGTCTTCAAAAAGTGTTTTTATTGGTTATTTATTCTCTTATATCTCAGATAGGTGGTGCACTGTTCTATACCAATAAATAGAGTATATATGAAAGTATTCATTGCAGAATCGAGAGTAGGTTCGTTAAGAACTTCATTAGAAGACAACTGGCTCATGTGTTATTTCAGTTTGGTGGGATCAATATGGGTTCTGAATTTTCACTGATGATGACTCAACAGTTGACCTTTCAAGTAATAAATTATTTTTCTACGTGTATTTGGCTTGTGGAGTTGATAGATTTGAAGAAAATCTGTTGGTCTTATTCAATGTCTTTACAAGCTAAATTATACCTTCGAAAACATGGTATAAAAGTAAAGTTGGAATTGTGAGTCAGTATATTTTGTATAATGGTAAATCAAATTCTGGATACGTTTCGTATCAGTATATTGATAGCCTATCAATTCCAATTGAAGCATTCGCTTTCTACAGCATGGCTTCTATGATCCCATGTTTACTGAAACTAAAAATATCAATTAACAATATTGGACTAGTACTTCGAATTATGATGGAAAATAATGTAATCCTATCGTAACCAGGATATTAGAAAAAATAGTTTTTCCCCTCGACATTTGTGAGACGTAATTACACCATCGACTATCAGAAGGTGTTACAGCGATCCGTCACTCGAAGCAAAACAAATGAGCAAATAACGAGGGCCCCGACTAATAGGAACGCATCACCGTCGGGCAGGGGATTATTGCGGGGGGTGGGCGGAGGCGGTACCCCGCCGAGCACCTCTTTAGCGGACAATGCATGGGCCCGGGGGTTAGAATTGCGCCAGTCATGATGGGTATTAGCCGGCCCTGAGGGGGGCCGCACAAGTCATCCTCAGCCCGAGGCGCCTCATGCGAACTCATGAGAAGAATCATCTCTTCTTTTTCTCGAGGGTTTGTTTTTATTTATGTTGTTGTTGATGTACTCCCGTGTATAGGTCGCATTTTTCCTTTTGTTGCGATTGCGTCACTTGCTGGGTCGATTTGATTGTGGTTTGATTGGGAGGTTACGTAAGACGATACCTGACCTTTTTATGATTATTGATGTTTTTTTTTTATAAGCAGTAACGTATCGGAGATAATTCAGTAACTTAACTTCTTCGGATAATAATATTAAGAAGTATTGCAATATTTATTTCTTATAACTCGAGAGTTATAATTCAGGTTGATTAAAAGTTCCAGTGAAGCCACCAAGTCTCCTTCAAAATCCGTCAAATCTATTCAAATATTAGTTCCCCCATAATTTGCTAGCATCTGATGCTAGGTAAAAAAACACGATGGCGCGACCACTGTGATGGTATATATTATTAGAAAATAAGCATTTTTAATATTATGATGAATTGATGTACACTTAGTTGAATAACCCCAACAAATCGATCTGATTATTTATTATTGTAACATGTAAGCGATATGAACATTCATGAGTATACAGGGTGTTAGTGAATAAGTGTGACAAACTTCAGGGGGGTGATTCTGCATGAAAAAATAATGTTTGCTATATAACTTTTGTCCGCAAATGCTTCGTTTTCCGAGATACGGGGTGTTAAAGTGTTTCTTAAAAACTGACTATATTTATTGCTCTAAAACCGGTCGAGATATGCAAATGAAATTTGGTGAGTTTTAAGAGGTAGTTATTGCGCATTTTTTTACATGCAATTAAGAATTTTATGTTCATATTGGCGCGCATACGGGTAATGATCTCAATTTTTTAAAGAAAAAAAAATGGTACGCCACTGAGATATTTCAAATTAAAAATCATTTTTGAATTCCTCGTTCAATTTGTGACAAAAAATCTCTCATGCTATTTGTTCGTATGGGGCGATTATTTTAAGCAAAAAAATAAAACATCTTAACGCGTATTTTTCATTTCTTTAATACATTATCAAGAACTATCTAATACAATCATGTTAAACCAGAACAATAACAGAAAATAACACTAATTAATAAATAAATAGGCGCAAAGCTACAACAAATGTTCAAAATGACCTCCCTCAGACGTTATTCAAGATTCAGCTCTTCGCATCATTGATTGTCGTATTCGCGCAAATATTCCTGGTGTATTTCTTATTGTCTCACAGCCGGCTATAATTCGATCCCTTAGGTTTTCAACATTTTCGACGGGAGTGGAATAAACTAATGACTTGGGAAAACTCCAAATGCGTAAAAACTAGAGGATTCAAATCCGGAGATCGAGCAGGCCAATGTTCCATACCTCCCATACCTATCCAACGATTTGGATATACTGTATCTAAGTGATTACGTACAATAATGGTAAAATAGACTGGTGCACCATCATGCATGAACCAGAAGTGTTGTCTCAGCTGTAGAGGAATTTCTTCAAGAAGAACAGGTAACTCTTCCTGTAAGAAATTAAGGTAAGAGTCGCCTGTTATTCGTTGTGGAAGGAAATATGGACCGACTAAATGATCATCAAGTACCCTAAGCCATACATTTACTGAAAACTGATGCTGAAAATGAGCTTCAAAGATTCCATGTGGATTTTCCTCAGCCCAGAGGTGATTGTTATGGAAATTTCGTATACCTGTCGTCCAAAATTAGCTCGTCAGTAAACAAAACGCCATTGAAAAAATTAGGAATTTTAGCGATTTGATGAAGAATCCAATGGCAAAAAACTAGGCGTGGAAAAAAGTCTCTAGGTAGTAGCTTGCACACGTTGAATATGAAACGGATACAATTGCTGTTCTTTAAAAATTTTAAATACAGTGAAGTTGCATACATTCAGTATGTGGCAATTTTTCGAGTACTTGTTTCAGGTGACTCTGCAATTAACTCGAGAACTGCTTCTTCTAGTTGCACAGTTCGTACTTCTCGAGGGCGCCCGCAGTCAGCCGTTTGTTTCTTAAATGTACCATTTTCGTGCAAACGTTGGTGAAGACGAGCAAATATTGTGTGATGGGGTCCTACGTCCGATACAACTCGCATACATCGTCGAGCTTGCCGACCATTTCCATTACTTCGACCATAGACAAAATGCATGTCTGAACCGCATTTGTTAATTTTCCTTTTTCGATAAAAGAAAAATTAATTATTTATTATCATCAATGTTATACCAAACTAGAAGCTTAAAAATGAAGAAACGTCAATTTGACATTCTGTTAACTAGTAAACAGTAGCCTACTAGCATCGCTACTAGATAATGTATCAAAGTAATGACAAATAGGCATAAAGGTGTTTTTTTTTATTTGAAACGGCGCCCCATAATGAAAAAATTAATCTTAAATGACAGAAGAAGATCTTGATATGTACTAAATTGAACGAGAATTCCAAAGATGATTTTTTATTTTAAACATAGAAAAGTGGTGTACATTTTTTTTTTAGAAAAATTAACACCGTAAGCGCGCCAATGATGAACATACAAATCTTAATTGGATGTCAAAGAATGCGCAATAATTACTTCTTGAAACTCACCAAATTTCATTTGCCCATCTCGACCGGTTTCAGAGCAATAAATAAATAGTCAGTTTTTAAGAAAAACTTTAACTCTTGGAAAACGAAGCATTTGCGGACAAAAGTTATATAGCAAACTGTCATTATTTTTTTGCAGAATCACCCCCCGAAGTTTGTCGCACTTATTCACTAACACCCTGTACATCAAAACAGAACGCATGTGTTTTATTCAGATGAACTAATTTAAGTAATACCAAGTTTATCACATGGCGATCCTGCCTTGGAACAAAATGGAAATGGAACTTTCAACGAACTGAATTGTTTACACAAAAATGGGATTTACGAAATCGAAAGTCAGATTATTATCAACCAAGCTGGAAAAAGTGATGGAAAAACGAATGCAGAGAAGACAAATCAATATTGAAAGCGTTAGTCATTGGATATTGGAAAAGAAGATACGAATTGGAGGCAATTAGTTCAAAAATAGCCTAAAATATATGTCATACCCCGATGAGAGCCTATCAAACAATGGAATCCGCTTACTGTAGGAAGTTATGTCTAACCCAAATGAAGTAAAGTATCTCGTTGAAGAAGTAAGAGTATTTCATAGGAATCTACAAAAGGACAATACTGAAAGAAGAAGAGACGAAGAAGTTACACGGCGTAAGTTTAAAAAGTTAGAAAAGTTCAGAGATCTATATCGTTAAGAAATAAAGTGCACAAAGTCCTCTTCACAAAAGATTCAATATGAATTGAAACAAAATTGGTAGACCACAGGCGAGAAACAATTACTTCCCTAGCAAAATCCACGGAGAACGTTGAATGATATTCACCTGAAAATCCATGCAAACCTCCATATAAATGGAAATTGATTGCAAATGTTTCTTTCTGACACAACATAAACAAAATCACCATCAAGCCTATAGCATCTTTAGGTACGCCGGAAAAGATAACTTTTAACCGGTGGTACCTAGAAAGAAACACTCCATATATTTCTCCTACCCCGATAGAATTCCAAATAAAAGATTCCTTCCCAGTAGGAGTGGCTGAGTTCCCGACTAGCATATATCTTGAAGAAAAAAGCCAAGTGAAGTGGAATAAAATAAGAAATAATTGCACAAAGTCATCTTCACAAAAGATTCAATATGAATTGAAACAAAATTGATAGACCTCAGGCGAAAAACAACTACTTTCCTAGCAAATACCACGCAGAACGTTGAATGATATTCACCTGAAAATCCATGCAAACTTTCATATAAACGAAATTTGATTGCAAATGTTTCTTTCTGATAAGCTCGATTATTTTTAATTTACGTCGGGTCCGCCTAACAATCCTCATACCAGTTTCAGGCTTTTTAGCCCTCATCAGTAGTCACCAGCCAGAGATCCGGAGAGCTCTGGTCGAAGCGAGACACAACAAAAACAAAATCCATTACTTTTCCCTCCAAAATCAAACTCCTGTTCAGACTCTACAGATTTCAAAAGTGAAACAGGCAACATAACAGAAAAATTTGATTTGAGAACGGCTGCAAGCCTACTTACTGCCCGTCATGGACGGTATAGAGAATGTAACGAAACAGCTTATTGATTCCATTGAATTGAATGACGCGTTATTAGATGATGCAAGCAAAAAATTACTAACCAACATTTTTTTAAAACGCGATTGTCTCAAATAAAAAATAGTGCGTAAGTAAGTAATGCACAATTAATTTTGGATTTAAAAACTCATTTTATCACAAAAAACATTATTTCAGCTTTATCATTTCGGATGCACAATTCTAAACAGAGAAACTGTTCAATTGATAACTTCGGCAAATCAATAGAAGAACTTTTAATTGGTCTTACAATCACCCAAGCTGAAGGTAATCAAAATGCCATTCGGTTTTAAGGGGCGTGAATGAAAAAATAGCAATCAATGCATTCGTCAACAGCTTACAAAACTCTGAATTACGAACTATTATTAAATCAAGAAATTATATTAGATATATTAGATATCCAAGCGAAATGCTCAAATTTTTCATGCAATAACGTAAAAATTTTGGAAACAACAGATTTTTCAGGAATTCACATTTTTCTCAACAAAACAGAGGTAATTTTTCAGGCAATAGAGGTTGAAATTCTTCACGAAATATACGTACAGGGGTTATCGTGGTAATACAGTGAGAAAATATACCTATTAACAATCATGAAACTGTTTCTCATAATTCTCCATTTCCATCTACGTCATCTGAACCGTTTTTTCGAGTCCGAATTAAATATCGAAAATAATTTCAGTTTTAATGTAAATGGCCTAAATTTTGTAAAATTAGCTTATAGGGAATCATTACTAACATTTCTAGTTGATACAGCATACTTTTTAAATAATATGTGAGCAAAGGTGAAGTTATTGACCGCTCAAAAAAATCGAATAACTGGCATATCTCGGTCAATAAATTCTGAAGGTAAAGCTTATATTATATTTTTTGGGAAATATGGGAGATTTTGAAAAGGATCAAGTTCGTTTGTTGAAATGATTCGACGAGGTCGAAACCGATGACGAATTGCTTGATGATGAAAATCCTTCCGATCCAGATTCAAATAACATACAGAGCGATTCAAAGCCTGAAGATTCATATGCACAGCCCAATACAGAGATTCATGTGAATTCTCTCGATTCTTGTGTGAAAGCATAATCTGGGCTTGCACTTAGATAAATATGACTGACTCCTGTAGCTTTGAATCCTACAATAGCATTCTCTGCAGAAGCTGCTTTTCCCAACGTTTTGTTAAGAAATGTTCTGAATGACAGTCTTGTAATACGCTGACTAGGAAATTGTTAAAAAATATGGTCAGAGTTATGTATGCTGACTTCTGAGACATAAAAATCTTCGATCCAGAAGGCAATCCGTTCTCAAACTATTTTTACCCTTCGTGTACCTTACACACAACAACAACAGGCTTTAACAGTTATTCTGTTTTCCATATTTTGAGTTTTCTCTCTCCCTGGAAGTAAAAATTATTAGTTATTGTCTCTCCTTTTTCAGTCGATGTAATTGTGGATACAGCTTGAGAACCCTACTCCGCAAGAACATGTTCAGGAGTCATGTCTCGTCCATGAGTATTCGCTGTGTGAATTAGGCTGGAGGGGATAGATGAAACTATGACAGCGCCCATGGTGGAAGAAGTAAGTAATGATCCTGGTAATCACAAGCACAAGCTGAAAACTTTCAGTTTCTGAGGTCTCCCCATTTATTCACAAATCACTTGAAAATATTGTACCATACTTCAGATGAATAAACATTATTATTATCGTAGGGGCAACGGTCACGGTTTGGGGGGTTGGGTAGTATAAGTCTTTACTATTGCTGTGTAGTCGATTTAAAAAATAGTACGTGTAAATTTTATACATTTCCAACTGCATCACATAAACTGCAGCAAAGAGATAAATGTTATGTTATTCCACGATATTTCAATCTCTGATTCCGGGACGTGAGGTTTCCATTTGATAAATATTTGAGATGTTTTCCGTTTTCTATTTGATCGTCTAGAAGTGAATAGTAAAGTATTAACCTTCCGTTGGATGGTGTTGCGCCGGTGATGAAAAGCCTGGACGGTGTTGTAAACTGATCAATCAGCCTTATGAACAGGGGACAGAGATACTTTTGATGTCATTCCGAGTTGTCTATCATACACGGCATTCTATCAGGACAAAGTACCTCGCAAATAATTAAAGTTGTTTTAATTTTCACGAACTGGTTTCGGTTACAAAAGCAATTGGCCTTACATGTGAACTAATGTTAAATGTAATGCAGTTCAAGTGCTAATAGCATCGATACTTGTACTGTATAAGCAATACGCAATATTTTGTTGACAATTATACATGTTAGAGAGTGTTGAACGTGTTTGTATTATTTAGGGACCGTTCAACGTTCTTACATCCTTGCAAGGGTAGAAGTGGCATCCCATATTCAGTGAAATTGTGAACCTCATTATTATATTATTTGACAATTTCATTAAATAGTTTTCGTTGAATCTGATGTTTTTAGTGGTTTCCCGTCAGGTTAAAGCTAGCCAGGTATATAGGTACTTTTTTTAATTTTTTAAACTACTTGGCTCCCCTTTTTTAGGTTTTCAAGACCTTATAACCTCCGACCTTAATAAACTCACCTGCTAGCACATTACTTGCCGTACCTACACAGAAGTACGTACACAGAAGTAGCATTACTTTATGATATTCAAAATATCATAACGTGACATGGATAACCTCCAAATGCGGTGAACTATCGTATCAATAAAAATATTTTTTATTATTTACTTACTTCAGAAAAAAACTTTCGATTCATCTGGAACTAGTAGTAAGCACAAAATTGTTAATCGTGGTAGATTATTTGGAAATCGTAAAAAAAAATTGTTACATAGTGAGTATTGGAAATAAAACAGGAAAACTGCAGCAATCGAGTCACTAGAGGGCATTACCAGTCTTGCACACACCGAATATGACTTGGTTCCACCATCACGTCGTCGACCATCAAGACCAGAAGCTTAAAATAAACATCTACCTCCGCCTTGTTCATAGCATTCGATCGCGCTTAGGAAACTCCTGACTTTCTGATTGCAATATCAGGGTGCCCGCCCAAAACCATTTGTTCGAAATCGAAGCCTATTGTTCCCTTATTGAATATGTGAATATTGTTCAGTCAGCAGATAAACGACCTTTGTAACATCATCAATTGTGAAAGGAAAACTTTTCGCTTTCATGACTTTAGTGTGGTTTGCGAGCTTCTTTCCATTTCCTTCGCCAAAACAGGAAGTTGGTCCCATAGGTTTTTTTTCTTCATTTTTTTTAAAATGATTTTCATAGATTTTCCTTGGAATTTGATAATCTTTCGCAGCTACATTACATTTCACGATTTTTTAAAACGTTCAATGCGGAATTTAATGAATCTTTGGTCCAATTCCCTCTGGTAGCTAATGCTTTTCTTTGGTATTTATTTTGAATTTCAAATTAGTACAAATCTCATTTAGAATCCCAGATGGAACGATTCCATTACTTTTATCTGCATATTTTTTTCTTAAGGTTGTTTTGGAAACTTGTGATAACATATTATGATTGATATCTTCACAACATTATTGCTCACATTGCACACATTTTTTCAATTAACACTATGTCGTCATACGGTTTGACAAGCTGATTTTGGTGTAGCCCAATAGTGCCTCCCCAGTAAAATCTCGCTTCAGTCTCCAATATTTCATACATGACCCATAATAATAGACAACATCCGACATTTTTCAAGGCTTTGCTCATTCGTATTGAAAAAGCCAAATTATAATCAAAGTTTTAGTTTCCTTTGTGTAAAAGAATGACTGCTACTATTTTTGTACTATACGAAATGTCAATTAATCACCTAGGCAACAATAGAGACAGCATACTGTTAAACTGATGAAAAAATTAATAGATATGATGTAATATAAAATGTTGATGAATGGTAAAGTGATATATAAGAGAGTATTTTATAATGGGATACAGAATCGTGTTGGGTCTGATTGTTACTAGGCATAATTAGATTTAATTCGATTTTATCGAAAAAAAATTGAAAGTGTCGACATGGCAACGATATGAATGCCAGTCAATCTCGCCAAGAAAAGGTTTAAAAGAGCAATACGTCATCACGTTTGAATGAATCGATGTTTTTATTATATACCATTATTAAGTTTTTCATCATATGAACAATGATAAAAAATAATGAAAAAAAAACAGCAAATTGAGTGAGAAATTTTCAACATAACCTTATGCCTACATAATGTCTGGAAGAAAATTCATACTTGAAACCAAAAAATTTCTAATTGATCATCAATACATTTTTACAATTCATTGAAAATTATGAAGAAATATACAGGGTGTCCCTGGACTTCCTCTTTTCCTCTCGGGAATGTATATATGGGGTCAAAATATCACCAGTACTTCATACAATTTTTGATCCTAAAAGCATTCGTTACCAAGTTACGGGCCCTCAAAGTTACAAAATGAAAAAGATTTTCTTTGATAACTTTCAAAGTGAATATTCAAAATCATTTAAATTTTGGTGATTGACTAAACAAATAAATTCCTTCGATGAGCTTTCATGTAGGAGTCAGTTGTTTTGCTACAAAGTCAGGAACGGACTACCCCTGATGGTCCACACCCCAAAACTTTGAAATGACTGAGATTTGTCAATATGTTTTAACAAAACAAGGTTACCTGGACAATTTCCTGAATAAAAGTTATCGTGTGGAAAATCGATCGGAGCAAATATTTTTGATAAAAATGCCTTTTTGTTCGACGACATCCAACCTGAGATGTCTACCATTATTCGAAAAGATTAATTTGTAATGAAAATAGAAATGATAGGTACAATGTTCATAACGATTTTTTATCATGCAAACACGTTTACCTTACAAAACTCATGGTGTAAATAATCAATCGCAAGCCTCAAGAGCAAACAGATATGTAAAATAGTAATTTACGTAACAAGTTCCGAAAGATATATTTTACGGGATGAGTAGGAACTTTCCAGGACGAGCCGTAGGATATCGATGGATAATAACGTATGGACTTTATCTAGACAATTACATATAACAATCACTCTTATGATTACATTACTTATGAACATTAATAATACAATTATGACAATTACTTTATATTAACAGAAGTTGAAATTAGAATTAGACGATCAGTAATAATTAAATATAACTTATAAACATTTTCATTTTATATTTTTCCATTTCCTTTTTGAATTAACCGGCATTAATTCATAAGTAGCCGCTTAGCAGATTCACTAATCTCATGAGAATCATTTCAGCCTCACTTTCACTACTGATTTCAATTTTTTTGATTTGAAAAGCGAAAAAACACACATTAATGTTACACGACAAGCACTGTCATAATAAAATACAAAGTTCATGTTATTTTCAAAGCCGCCTACATAGATACCCAAAATCGTCCCGAAAATAACAAGAATCGTCCCAAAAGTAACAAGAATCGTCCCGAAAGTAAAGAAATCGTTTCGAAAGTGACAAAAATCGTCCCGAAAATAGTTACTTTCGGTACCATTTGTGTAAAGTGGTACTTTTGATTTAATAAATCATACCGAAAGTTTTATTTTCGAGACGGCTGCAGAAAAACACATTTTTCTCAAATATTATAGGAACAGCAACAATATACATGAAATTATTTCTGCATTTGCAACCAAGTACTTCGAGTGAAAATTCCCAGAAGTGACAAGAGGGCTGCTAACACTCAGAACAGTTTCTGCAGAATTGAATCTTCTCGATAGTAGTATGATGATAAAAGAAAGATAATATTTTATTGCCAATAGTCATGACGTAGTCTGCGTAATCGGACAATATCTTGAAAATCGTATTTGCTGTTAGAAAAACTTAATGCAGTCCAGAATGTGGCTGTAGAAAAAGTGGTCTTATTATTGCTTTTCTACATGTAGTCCTTTGCAGTGTAAACGATTGTAGCGAGTTTTCTCCGACTATGAAAACCATGAAAATTGAAACCAGTTTGTTTTGAATTAGTGAATATCATATAAAGTGGAATTGCTAGTTTAAGTGTTTTCTGAATTCCTGTATTTTTACTTAAAACTGTTTGTGACTGATAAAAACATGTTTTATTTTATCCAAATTCAATGTTAATTCATTTAATCCATACACATTTTTCCAGATGAGTATTATCTAATCCAGTAAATCATCTGGGTTTAGTTCTCTTATGAGATATATCATTAATAAAGACTTCCACAAATCTCTACAGGGAATATCAATGAAATCTCAATTCTAATGGGGTATTTGTAATCAGCGACCTCAAAATTACACTAACCCGAATTCTCTTGGAAAAAAATATTATTACACACAATTTCAGTAAAATTTCGGAGAGGTTAATTTTTATCTCTCTTTTTATCCAAGGAACAATTCTGATGACATTAATGTAAAATATAGTGATAAATATACAAAGAATATCAAGGAACAAGTATAGTTCACAAAAATTTCCGGAAAATTTCAAGAAAAAATCCTTTTTTATTTAGCGTTCTCAAAAAATGTTTTATTTGGGTTTTAAAAAATTATCTGCTCCATGACATGAAAAACATCAATATCGGTGGTGTTTTAGTAGGTGTAGGGTGGGTTTTGATTTTTTCGCATCAATGATTCTATAAACATGTTGATATTTTTATTTTATTTTTGATTACTGGTTCACAGAAGGTTGGTCGGTAGATGGAGTTGAGTATGTTGTGACTTATACTTCCTGAATCAAACTGAACTCAATTTCGTGAGAGCATAATCGTTTTTAATATTCATTTTGCGCAAATAGCTAAAACTCAATGTATCTTTAAAACGGCTACAACGTCTATAAAAATTTTGAACAATGAGTGGTGTTCTGTGTCTATTTTTTCCCTCTTTCTGATGGATGAACGCGTTAAATGGAACTCACTGAAATAATTCTGATTGGATAGTCCAATAATTGTATTTTGATCCTTCCTGTGGAATAACAATTGTTCTCATAAAAATGAACCGGAATTATATTTGTTCATGAGCTGAAAACTGTAATATAGTAATATAAATATTGACGTTCTCAATGGCACTCACATGAATTCGAAAATAACAAGAAAGGAAAAAAGACATCTAATTATGAATTCAAGCATTTATTAATGAAAACTTCATATTTTTCAATCCAGCCAATACAGCAGAAGCTATAAATGCAATAAGAGAGCATAACAATCATAAAACATTTGGAATAATGGGTCGCTCTCCATCAGCTTTATATATATATATATATATATATATATATATATATATATGTATATTAGGGTGCTTCATTTTTGGGCAACAACAAGTCCCGCCTGAAAATCTTGTAATTTATAGAAAAACAAAAATTTTGAGCATATTGCGAACCCTCAATTCGAATTTCAACCCACTGCTAGGGAATTTTGAATTTTATCCATTAATATTAAAAATTATTTTTATACGTTTTCCTTCCGCTCACCCAGAAAAATTTTTTTGGACTTGATCATGGATTCTGTTAGGTATATTTCCTACAAAGCCCATTGTTGAGTTGTAACCCAACGGTTCGACGAAAAATGTCATTTAAGCTGAATTTTCATAAAAATAGCAGTAAATCGCGTTTATTTGCTAAACTATTGAAGATAGAAAGAAAAAATTTGTAGGAGGGTTCATGCCCTACAATTTTGCTCGGAGATATTTTTTCGTAGCTCTCATGATTTAGCTAATAAAGCCACTTAAAACTTAAAATCAACGAAAAAATCAAAAACATTCAATAATAACTAATTTATGAAATCCAAGTTGAAAAATTGAATGAAAAATTTGTTTGTCATTGTATTTTTTGAAATTTTATGGCAGCAAAAATTTTTTAAACCAATAATTTCACAGCTATCACTACTAATTAGATATTATAAGTCTTTCTATCTTCAATAGTTTAGCAAATAAACGCGATTTACTGCTATTTTTATGAAAATTCAGCTTAAATGACATTTTTCGTCGAACCCGTTGGAGTAACAAACTCGACGCAACGAACTTTTTTGTAGGAAATTATACCTATAACAAGAATCCATGAGTCAAAATTCCCCAAAAAAACGTATAAAAAATCATTTTTTAATGTTATTTTGATGGATAAAATTCAAAATTCTCTAGAAGTGGGTTTAAATTTGAATTAAGGGTTCGCAATATGCTCAAAAATTTTGTTTTTCTATAAATTACAAGATTTTTAGGCGGGACTTGAAGAAAAAAAATGTTGCCCAAAAATGAAGCACCCTAAATGTATATATATATATATATATATATATATATATATATATATACGAGCATCCATGAGCTCGGGACCGCCATCTTAACGACCTCTCCGAAGGACGGCTTATCTCGTATCTCGTGCTCATTGAAAGGACGCCTGCAGCTGCGAGTATTCTACTACGCTGCAGTTGTTCGGATCACTCATCCAAGTACTAAACGCATCCGGTGTTGCTTGGCTCAGATATCGGGGGGTTTGGAAATAATAATATTTCTTTCAAAAATAATTAAATTACCAACGTTTCGACTGTCCAGAGTCTTCTTCGGGACTTTTTTGGGGATTTTTAATACCTTGCCGAAATAATAATATAATAATTTTATTGTTAGGAAAATTAGAGATACAACTTCTATCAAGAGACAGGATTCAAAAGACGAACAAGAGATCTAGGAAATATTGTCGTTTCTTGTTCTTCCATCCAACCCGACTTACCAATGTAATAAAATGAAAAAATAATGAGATAAACAAATATACTTCACTAATCATTTATGAAAACCAAATATAGAGCAAAATAGATCATATAGAACCAATAAAGCAAGATAAAGAGTAAGAAAAATTGAGCTTATAAATACCAGAAATATAATGTAATGTAACTACTACAGAATAGATATGGAGATACACGCTTATAGCAGGTAATGTTATTTGCAGTATGAATCGTGCCTGATAGATTCATAGGAATATACCAAATCGCCGAAGAACACTGTGGTCACAGTCGAAACGTTGGATATATAATTAAATCATCATTAAAAAAACATACGAACCGAATCCCCCAGAAAAAAAAAAATTATTATATCTCCCGGTTCAAGAAAATGGAATTTTTATTACAGCATGGGGAAAATATGTTTATTCTATGAATCTATCAGGCACAATTTTGGATTGAAACACACCATGAAAGCACAAAACAATCCCCGATGAGGACTGTGGTCACAGTCGAAACGTTGGATATGTAATTTAATCATGAATTTGAAAAAAATATTTCCGATACAAACCTAAGCCCCCAAGAAACAAGGAAACTCAAGTAGATACTTCTGATTGAAGAATATATATATATATATATATATATATACATACATACCCGAAAATAATACGTTGCTTGTAAAATACGCAATTTAGAAAAAAAAAGTTCTATATTTTTTCCTAAATTCACCCGTCCAATAATTGATCATTATATATTTCATCAAGAGTGATAACTGGTGCAGTTGAGAAAATGGAGTTTTCTATTCATGTGATAACGAGCCGGTGGGCTAATTTTTTTGTTGCGATGCCTTCGTTTTCCATTCCGGAATATAGTAATATGCCAACTACTCACACTGGAATTCATTGTGACCATAATGAAGCAGTAAGACTTTATGATGAACGATATCCAGAAAGGCAATAGCCAAATGCACAATGTTTTGTGGCTGTGTCCCGAAGGTTGTTTGAAACTGGAAGTGTTGTACCGAAAAAGACGTGTGGATGAACACGTAGGTATCGTATAGGTACACGATTCAGAAGGAAATATTTTTGATATTGTCTTAACAGTATGTACACGGTATGTGGCACTTTTATATTGCTCCATATACCAGGAGCACTCATTTTTCCAAATAACACACTGTACAAAAGAAACCATTCCTTATAATAAAAAATTTACCTGATGAATACAATAATGGGGCTAACAAATGAATCATTCTACCGCAAACAACCCTTCAGCGGTGTTGAGCTATTTTATATCGGTTTTATGCTTCGTTATGTCCTAGCAATTGGAAATTTTTATATTACATGGCCACAAGCGACCTACAGGTTCCTTGCTATGGCATTCTCGATAAAAAGAAATTATATTTGACAACCGCATGTTCTTTCCTAACTGGATATTTGAAAGAACTGTGTATTCTCGATAAATTGATCCTGCTAATAATCATAGGATTAGGATTGGTATCCGAAAAATTAAAACCCTATTTTTTTCTATAAGAAGTTATAAATCGTTTCTGCTGAATTGTGTAGCGTAATACATAAAAATACAAATTAACTTGATTTTTAGAAACTTAGCTTACCTATAGACAGAACTTCCCCAGAGAAAAAGCTCACTTTGCAAGCTGAGAAAAATTTCAAAATTCACAAATGCACTTAAATTTGTAATTTTTTTTTGTATTACTTGAAACTGGCATTCTGATAATTGAGAATCATAAAATTAGTAGAAAGCTATCGCCTACCAAAACCCAATTAATTAAAAAAATTTTTTTCAATTATGAATTTAATGCGGAAACAAGGACAATAAAAGTGGTCCAAATAAAAATAAAACGACGTTTCTACGTTTATTTATCGTCTTCTTCAGGGCTTAAAAAACATATGAGTTTACCATAATATTAAAGTTCATTATAAAGACCATAATATGACACACAAAAAAAACAAAAACCAAAATTGATAATAAGCATTGTTGCTGCTGGTAAACTGAATTCAAATCAATAGTTTGTGTCGAAATAAAAAAAAAAAAAAAAAAAGAAAAAACACAAAAACAAAAAAACTACCTCTATCTATTCATCAGTAAGGTGCTGGATGACTGAAATCGAAATGCATATTCAGTACACATTTTTACACGCTTTATATTAGCTTCACTTGTATGTTTGTTTGTAACCGACTCCTTTGGGCGCGATTTTGACCTACTTCCAGACGTTCGAATGATTTGAAATTTGGCAGGTGTACATAATTCCGGTGACAATGCATTAATGGTATCTGAGGGTTTTCGTGGTCGGAAATTATGATTCTTTTGTCAAAATTGAAAAATTCAAGATGTCGGCTCCAAAATGGTGGACGAGTTTTATGATTATGGTCTGATTCTATTCAAAATTGGTATGTGGGGTTTTTGGGGTCGGATATTATGATTCTTTTGTCAAAATTGAAAAATTCAAGATGTCGGCTCCAAAATGGGGCAGTTTTTGATTATGATCTGATTCTATTCAAAATTGGTATGTGGGGGTTTTTGGGGTCGGAGATTATGATTATTTTTTCAAAATTGAAGGATTCAAGATGGCGGCTCCAAAATGGCCGCAAGTTTTGTAATTATGGTCCGATTCTATTCAATATTGAAGAATAATAGTTAAAAAAAAATTATAATAATAATAATAGTTGGAAAAACTAAAAACACGCGTTAATAGAAAACTAAACTTAAAAGTTGAAAGTAAATAATAGTTTGAAAAAACTAAAAAACACGCTTTTATAGAAAACCAGACTAAAAAAATAGAAAATAAGAGAAAAATGTATTTTATTTGAAAAAAAGCGTGGGGTGCATGGTATCAATGATTATATAGTATATTACACACCTAGGGCAGAAAAGTAAGAAATGTCGCAGATTACAGGTAATTGATGGCCGAGGCGATACCATGCACGCTTTTTTTTAAATAAAATAATTTTTTTTCTTATTTTTTTAGTCTGCGTGTTTTTTAGTTTTTCCAAACTATTATTTATTTTATATTTGTTGAGGATGTGGTTGTAGCATACACTCAATCTTCCTGTGTCAGTTGCCTGTTCACAGTATCACTGAGGAATATATGGATCATTTCGCTAATGTTTCTTATATACAGATTCTTTTCTCTTTCAACAATATGAGCTTCATCAAAATGAAACTCGTGTCTTTCAGTAAAGTGATGTTTTGTTGGGTTTATCTTTGTGTTTTTCCTTATAGTCATAATTGTGTTGTTGCATGCGAGTTTTCAGGTATTGTTTTGTCATTCCAATATAACACTTTTCACAGTTGATACAATTTATTTTATAAACTAAATTAGAGCAGTCAAAGGTTGGAGTTACGTCTTTCAGTTTCGTAAATAGACTTTTGATTTGATTGATTGGATAAAAGGCTAATTTTATTTGAGAGTGGTTGTGAGTTCTCAGACAACACTGCATTTTTTCAGATAAACGTTTTACATATGGAAACTTATAAAATGTAGGGCCAGTGTCATTAGAAATGATTTTGTGGTGTGCTGGAGGATGGTTGTATTCATTAATGATTTTATTCGCCAGGTATTTGAGATAGTTGTTGTCTTTTAGTAGTTATTTTACTTTAAGTTCATTTTCTTTGTGGAATTCTGGGCTACTAAGATGATGGGCCCTAAATAATAGATTTTTGATGGTTCCGATTTTTTGTTTTAGAGGATGATTTGAATAGTAATTCAGCAGCTTCCCAGAACTTGTAGGTTTGGAATACCAGTTTGTTTTCAATCTTCCATCGGGTTGTCTAGTTATTAGGATACCTAAAAACAGTATACTTGCGTCAACTTCAGCGTCTAGGGTAAATTGGAGTTTGGGGAAGTAATTGTTAAATAAGTTCAAGACGTTATCGATTTCATTGTTTGGGATAACCAAAATGGTGTCATCTACATATACTTTTGAAAACGGAACCTTGAATGAGAGAGATCTAAGACAGCTAGCGACTAAATCGTTTATTTATCTCCAAAGTAATTTCTACCTCGTTTTTTTTGTTTTCATTTCGACACAAACGATCAATTTGAATTCACTTTACCAGACAGGTACCCTACAGTGAACAACAATGCTTATTATCAATGATACTCAACACCAGATAAATAATATATGTCTGAATAACGGCAAAAAGGTAGATCTCTATTGGTTTCATTTATAAAGCATAATTTATTATTGTTCTACTGAATTATATTGTTTTTAACACATTACCGTTCGTGAATCTGTTTTATTCATTATTGTGTGTCATATTATGGTTATATTTATAATGAACTTTAATATGTATTGTAAACCTAAATGTATTTTCAGTCCTGAAGAAGACGATGAATAAACGTCGAAACGTCGGCAATTTTTTTAAAATTTGGACCACTTTTATTGTCCTTGTTCCCGCTGTATACAAATCTCCAATAAGAATATCTGTTTGAATTGTACCTCTAACAAAAGCGAAACAAACAACATATGTTCACAAAACATAACAAAAACACAGTACGTTCAAAAATACATTTTCTTACTACCGACACTCATAATAACATGGAATTGGCAGGACCATTAAAAAACAGACATGCCATCGCGACAACGACCAAAAACTCGCTCTTGTCATTAAACGAATGCTTGCGTGAAATATAAATACATCACCTTCAAAGTCTTTTTTCCTGTGAGATTTCGAAGAATTGAAAAAGAACTATGTTCCGACATTCCCATCTCATGTACTAATGAATATTTCAATAAATTTCAACAATTTTAATTTAATCAGAAATCTGATCGGACCATCACAAATAATAGATTCCGATCCGGGTTGAAAAAATATCAAAAGTGGCGCATCGTCTTCCGAAAAACAGGCCACCTACGAGAAAGATTCACAATAGGATCCATGGGCGTAGGCAATAGTTGAAAACGTTGGCAGTCGGTAAACTTTGTTAAATGAAGAGCTTCTACTCCTTAATGTCCCAACATTATATTGATCGAGTTACGAAACACGGATTTATTTTCAAAAACACAATAATGTAAAAAAAAAGTGTACGGTCGGGGACTCCCGTCCTTTTCGCGGCTTTCGGTAGGAGTTGACTGGTAGAAATCGTCACGTAATACCAAGCTGAGCTGAAGGCAATCTCAAACATGAACACATTCAAACATAAAGTTAAAGACTTTATTTCCACTGAGAGTTTTTATTCAGGGGACGAGTTTTTCAATTATAAACATTCTTAAAACCCAACACGTAATTTTATACTTAATAAACCTATATGTTGGTTTATTGAAAATATGAATAGGATGTTCATAAAATCAGATGTGGAATCATCTGCGACGAACGTTTTTCTTTCAGTCGCAGATGGATTTTTCAATTCAGAGAAAAATCTTTCTATTCAATATTTAATTGAGAATGTTTCCCTTTTCAACATAAACCTATATGTATTGCTAAATATTTGTGTGAGTTTTTATACTATTTTATACTTAATACTATTTATACTATTTCAAACTTATATGTATATGTGTTTGTGTATTTATATATGTACGTAATTTCTTTTGTTTTTTGACATAACTATATCATTGTATTGATCTATTGGCTGAATGAATATTATATACTATTCTAATACTATACCTATATATCCTTTTCTAAACTCTCCGTCACAGTTGAAGGTATTTTATTCCTGATAATACTATTCGTTATGTTATATCAAATTGAAGTGCCACATATTCAATGTAAACCATTAATCCAACTTCGGCATACAAAAACATAAGAAATTATGTCCAAAAAATGATATAATCTCATCTAAAGATACGTTATATGGAAATATAAAAGAACCAAAAATATCTTCCACGTAATACCACTCGACGATAATATCCTACTTGTATTTCCATAGATATCTTACCGCTCATGTATCGAGGGTAATTGCTAGAGATTTTATCGCTCAACATTTTTTGAAATTTTAGAGAAAGCATTTCCTAGAGGCAAAATGCTTGAGGAAAAATTAGAAAAAAAATGCGATAAAATCCTCTAGCACGAATGATATTTGATGAGAATATTTCCCGAATCACATTTAAAACTGGATAAAATTACCAAAAACGAAAGAATCGTGTCCGAATAATTACCGTTTATGAATGCTTCGTTTCACAGCTTCATTCATTCACAATGATCATTCACTGCTCTTGAACTCACCCAAAAACCTGAAATATATATATATATATATATATATATATATATATATATATATATATAAATTTTTCCTAGCAGATCAAATTTATTCGTATCTGGAACCATTGAAAAAAGAAGTTCCTTGGTATAGGATCGAACCCGAGGACTTTTATTGATATTATGAAAATGACACAATTAAATTATTCATTGCCTTACTTTAGAAACTGAGGGTTTCTAACATGCTGAAAAAGGTATATTAATTCAAATATCAAATCACTGTATGTAGTGAGTTCAAAATCCTTATTCACCAATTTGCATTTCCTATTTCCTATAGAGGAATGAATGCGTTGACATTAATTCTGACAGGGCCAGTGTAGTTTTATCGCAAAATGATATTAATCTACTCGTTATCAACAGTAAAAACACAAGAGCTTTTTTTATCGGATAAATTTCTTTTTGTAACGAAATAATTTTGCCAATCACTAATTTTACGAGAAAAACCGACATGACAAAATCGCGAGACTGAAGGTCGAGTGATTTTGTCAAATGTCAGTTTTTCGAGCAAAATTACTGATGGAAAATTTTTGAGTTAAAAAGAAATTTATCCGTAAAAGAAAAGCTCGAGTGTTGTTTGGCAAGATAAATTAACGACCGAATATATGAATGAACAACAACAATAATTATCTTTATTGATACAATTAAATTATTTAAACGAACAGTTATTAAATACATATTTGTTATAAATTGTTTGGTTTGGTGTACTGATTTCAAATTTTTTTTCTCTGTGGAATATTCATTTTGATTTTTTGATTTTTCTCACTCGAGGCTCGTGAGGAACGAATACGATTTTCGTGATGTTCAGGATCAATTTGGAGGTAGGGTTTAATAGAAAATGATGATGAGTGTCGCGTTATCTTTATAAGTTGTTGGTCACTTACTCCTGCTTTGGCTAACTGGGAAACTGTACTAGCACGGTTCGAATGATTGGTAATTTTATTATCTGTAATGTCGAGTCCAATTTTAGTTGCAGAATATTTGGTCCAAGTAGAAATCGTATTAATACCCAGTGGAACATTTTTGTACCAACCTTTAGAATTTTTGTTTTTCCAAAAGGGATTTGGAGTTAAAAAAAGTCGTTCAGATGTTATGTTTTCATTTCTTTTTTGTAACAGTAATTTTAACAATGCAACGGGACAAATATCTTCATCCATTTTATTTTTTGTTATCCATTTGCTGTCTGCAATTTTTTCGACCCACCCTGTGTCGTCTTTCGAAAATATTGTATTGTATTCAAATCTTCTTGTTGAAGTTCCATCTTGATTTTTTCTTCTTTAAAATGGTAAATTTTACAGTTTGCAGCTTCTCCCAAGCTAATTCATAAGAAGCTATAGAAAGAATCTTTTTGTAATCCCTCTGGTTTCTATATTCCACAATTTTGTCATTTTTACTATATCTTTCTTGTTCAATGCTACATAACTTACTTTTCTTTTCTCTGGAATAACTTGTAATTCTTTCCGTTTACTATTTCTTGCATCACCAGCTTCTTCAAAAGTTATGTCGGTAAAAGGATCAAATTTAATATTGTATTCATTGAAATATTTTTCTTGAATCATCTTCGCAGTTGAATTCCAAATTGATTTAACTGCATATTCTTTATAATCTTCTCCATTCCTCTTTTTCATATTATAGGCCCAATCCTTTAATATATATGCTACTTTTTGTAACGGAGTTATTTTCGGCAGTTCGTAATTTCGTACTTGACAAAACTCCATAAATTGTCTCCATATTGACGCTTTAGTATTTTTTGTGGATTGCGGGATTGCTTTTTCTATATTTTTTGTTATTTGTTGAGTCGAAACTTCCCCAAAACGACTCATGTTGAAATGTTTCAGTATCAATTATCAACAATACTTAAATAACTGACAGGGCAGACATTAAAGTGACGTAAGCATACTAGATGTGGACGCTTAAGAGGAACAGGCGTTTTTATCGGTGATAAAAAACGATGCACCTTTTTTATCGCTGTCAAAATGACAAAACAGTCATCTTCAAATGACACATTTTATATAGGCGTTAATTTATCAGTATAAAACAGCGAGAAGACGTTTCATCACTATAAAACTGATCTGATTGTTTCTCTGTTTGAAATTTCGGCCATTTGATTGGAACAAAAATAATGAGGAAAATAGTCGGTCAATTTTTTTTGAAATTTTCGAGAAAGAATTTTACCTGGAAATTTTACCGAGTGCGATTTGCGGGCTTATTATCTGATTACACCACGAAAGCGAAGCGAAGCTGGAGAACAGACAAGGAAAACAATATATTCAAAGCCCGTGCCGGAAAAAAACAGCAGACCTGTAAACTTTGACTAGGGAGAAATTGAAAATCATAACAAGGCTCATGACTGGACATGCCTAACCTAACATGCAGATCATGCGAAAACGAACCAGAAACAGTTTCACACATACTGTACAACTGCGGAGCTTTGGAAAAGGTCAATTTTTGGGCAACCAATTGGTGAAGCAAAACTATACAGCATACACCCAGTAAAGGGTAGTACAAACTTGTACAAGGCACAAATTACTGGATGGATACTGTGAGAGTAAACAACAGTCAGAATAGGCCAAAAGGCCCAATGTCATCGAGGTCACGACCAGATGATCCTACATGGTGGAGTTTTCAGTAGGTACATCTGAGGTGCAGGAGCATTGACTCCAGCCCAAGCATTTGACGTGATCGGCAACTTATAGTGTTTCGCCGAAAAATTTGGGTAGTTTTATATCTTCCAAGATTATTTTGCGTGGGAAAGGAATGAGTGTAGTTTTGTTTGGGTTTACCCATGAGACTTTTACTAGTGCAACATTCTTCTACTGTCCTCAGTGCATTTCTGCATCAGCTCAGAGGTAGTTTGGGGAATATCCTTGATAACAGAGTTGTTAACTGAACAAGAATATTCCTGGGTCAGGTGGAAATACATTATTTACAGATTCAATAAACAAAAATATTTCGATTACTTTAATAATTGATATTTGACATACTATCGAATTTTGGTGTTGGACGAATGATAAGTATTTTAGGACAACCTTAAAATTCTTTAATATTTATTAATTTTTTTTGTGTTGTTCAAAAATATTTTATTTCAATTGCAGTATTTGTACTTCACAAACGTATTTGGAACACCTATTGTCGAAAAAAACTAATAACACTAACAATAGATTTTACAAGTGGGTTGCATAGTATTTACTATTAGAATTAGTGTTTTTATCTTCATGTGATCGTAATGTACATTTTATATTAATTATCATTAGAACACATTGTGATAATTTTGACTTTGTCGACAAATGTTTTAGGCAGTAAAGCTTATCTATCTATCTATATATCTATTTTGATAATTGCCAAGCAAGGTCCGCTCAAAGGGTGTCGGTTTGAGACAGGTAATTATCAAATCAAACGTATATCTGAATAAATGAACAAATTCCATATAACGCCATGCTCAAAGAGGTATTTCAACAGGGATTTGGAAGAGTAATGACTGGGTATCTATGAAAAACGGTAAGAGAAAAGAGATGTTGCGTAGCGTATTCTGGAGTTTGTCGTGATCAATATATTTTTTAAATTTATCTTTATTAGTTGCCACTGTTCTTCCTGGTTTAGTATAATCTGAAGTGCAATTGTATAATGATTGTGATATTACTCTGAATTTTAAGTGAATGATTTGCTCTAATATGTAACTCTCTTTTTTATGAAGATATGAATAATGCAGGAACCACTATTATTCTGGACTCTTGTTTCACTATTTATTACTGATATATATCCGACTTCGTTCAATGTATTCAGATACCATTGCAATGTTCATCGCTTTTTAAAATATCGATATTGATATCTCCAATGAATATAGAGTATGCGGCGTTATTTACACGCTTCATATTAGCTTCACTTGTATGTTTGTTTGTTTGTTAGTTTGTAACCGACTCCTTTGGGCGCGATTTTGACCCACTTCCAGACGTCCGAACGATCTGAAGTTTGGCAGGTATACATAATTCCGGTGACAATGCATTAATAAATTTTTGTGTGAAAAAAAAACGAAATGGCGGCTCCAATATGGCGTACGAGTTCTGTGATTATGGTCCGATTCGCTTCAAAATTGGTATCTGAGGGTTTTCGTGGTCGGAGATTATGATTCTTTTGTCAAAATTGAAAAATTCAAGATGGCGGTTCCAAAATGGCAGACGAGTTTTGTGATTATGGTCTGATTCTATTCAAAATTGGTATGTGGGGGTTTTTCGGCTCGGAGATTATGATTACCTAATTTGATAGATCATTCCATTTTTCAATTTGCAAAAAAATAATAAAAATAATAGTTTAGAAAAACTAAACACTTTTATGAAAACCAGACTAAAGTTGAAAATAAGAAAATATGTATTTATTAAAAAAGCGTGGGGTGCATGGTATCAATAATTATATAGTACATTACCTAGGGCAGTAAAGTGAGAAATGTCTCAGATCACAGGTAATTGTTGACCGAGGTGATACCATGCACCCCACGCTTTTTTTTAAATAAAATACATGTTTTTCTTATTTTCTATTTTTTTAGTCTGGTTTTCTATAAAAGCGTGTTTTTTAGTTTTTTTAAATTATTTTTTTTTTTATCATGGTTTTGTTAGTATTCCTGCAAACTTTAATTGAATTCTTTTGGATCTGTAGAGGGTGATCTGTAAGCAGCGGTTATCACTATGTTTCTGTTGTTTCTGTAATTGATTTCAACTTTTATATCTTTAGTATTGTTAATTTGAATTATTTGATAAGTATAGTTAAATTAGACTTGATGTATAATAAGACACCCTCATTTGGATTCAACCTCCTTCTTGTAATGTTATAGAGCTCAGGGTTTTGTATAATCCATGTTTCCGTCAATACGATACAGTGAATTTTTGGGTTTATAATATTCAAGAAGATTTTAAATTCATCGAAATTTTTTTGATGCTTCGGATATTATTGTGGATAATAGTAAAATGTTTAAGATGTTCATTCACTGATAAAATTTTATTCAATTCATTTTATCCTGAGGGTAAAGTTTCTATTGATTCTATTCTCGGATGTACTGTTCCATTATAACTAAGAGTCTATTCAGATCAGCATAAGTAATTGGGGAAAAAAGAAAACAAAACAAATAATCAGAAGAGATGATATTATCAATAACTACAATATTTATTATAGAGTATGTATCATTTCCGACATTCAGTATTCAACAGGTGGGAATTAACATGAAATATAGGTATTAAGAATAAAATGCTACTGATTCAATGTTGTGTGAAACATAATACTATAGAATGAATGTGGTTTTTTGTGGAGGAACAACGTTTCTTGACATGTTTTTTGGGTAACCTTCCACAGTCTGAAAATGAAAATATAATCAGGAAAATCTATACAAGTGTAGAAAGGGCAAACTAATTAGTTCACCCCGATAAGTTATTGCGTTCACCAAATTATATTTCCTATAGAAAAATGATTCAATTAGTCAATAACTTGCCGTTTTCTGAATTTGCCTATCAAAAAATTTTTTGATGACGTTTCGGGACTATATCTGCCCCGTTCTCAAAATCTTCTAAATCTCCTTTAATTGTTTTAATAATTTGGATTTTTCTTGCAGAGTCTTTTTCGCTTTTTCAACTGACGGATGATTATATTTTCATTTTCAGACTGTGGAAGGTTACCCAAAAAACAGAAAATAATACTATAATTTTACTATGACTACCGAACGCTTGAAAAGTTTGAAGGAAATGGAAAGTTAAAGAAATTTGGGTAGAGGCATTACCTACCCAAAAAGTGTTTTCAACAAATTTCCCGAATATTTTAATGACTGCCTAAATAATGAATGGAAATGGAAGGGATATTGTGCCATAGAGGAACAACTAGATTGTGATATGCTAAGGAATAGACTATCGGTTATCGTGAGAGAGTATATAATGCAGTAAATGAATTGCTAGCAGGTGTATATGAAAAAATTCCCTAATAGGCTTCCGCTTCAAAAACTTTCTGTACATTTCAACCTTATAGATAAAGGTATACTAGAAATTTCATAACATGCCTGTTTTTTTATGTTTTGGCTTTGCACCAGTGAAGTCATGATAAAGGTGGAGATAGAATAAGAAGGTATATTTCTTCATCAGGAAGTTGTAGGTATACGGAAAAAACTTTCAATTAATATCATAGTTTTGCTGTTTTGCAGAAAAAATATTTCTAATAAAGCGATGTGCGGCAAGTTTCAAAATTAAAAGTGTTCATTCGACAGAAACTGCTCGACGTGGAATGAAAGATGCGATTAAAGATGAACATTTGTCGTGAAAGTATTTGTGAAGCAGAGGAATTTTGCCAGTTTTTCTGCAGTGTTAAGGAGTTTTAATAATAATGATAACAACTTTATTCATTCTAAGAAATAATACAATTATTTATATCAGAAATTCAATGATACATAATAAATAACTTATATTTTCAAAGAAGTGTATGAATTATTTTATGAAAAAATAGGATTATTATTATTCCAAAATAAAATGAATAATTTATCGATATCAAATATTTTTTCAAATGAATCTTGAAAAGTCTATTGAAATGCATGTTTTTTGAGTTCATAATTTAAATTGTATGTCATTATACATTGATGAAATATTGACTTACGACTAAAGTTTGATTTTATAGGAATAGTAAATACATTTTTACAGTGACGAGTATTATAGTCATGGATATAGTCATTTCAATACAATCACAAGTACAAAGAAAGAGGATTGAATCAAGAACTTTTGCTCATGTACCACCCACCCATCTCTGCCCCCTTCGAAAACAATCGATCGACGTCCGTGTGCCCGTCCGCAAAAAGTGGTTGGAGGCGCGCGACGTAGCGAGGCCGAAACGCGCAGAATGCGTCGCTTCTCCAGCGCCAAAACACAAATCGCCGATCGCATGCATACATTCATCTCGCGCCGCTTTTTATTGTCCCCTGACTTATGAATGTCGCTGACGACTGACCATTATAGAGACTGCGATTTTTTATTGCGTTTTATGCGCTCTTGTATTCATATGAGGTTTTTTCAGTCGGGACTCCGCATCCTAACTTCGACATTACCATATCGATATTATTTAATGGGTAATCCGACTGGTCTTCGTGCATATTGATGGTAGAATAAAGAGCATATGTTTTGTGGAGCTTCGGTGGAAAAGTAGCTGTCGGGGCTGTAGTTTTCCCGTCAGTTGATAGTTTTGTTATTCAATTAGGACTTTGGGCATGTTTCTTCTTTTTCAACAACAGTAAATAATAATGAAAAGAGAAACATTCTCAATAGAATATTGATAGAAAGATTTTTCTGTTAATTGAAAAATCCACGATTGAACTGAAGTTATTTTTTGTGAATGTCTAACAGAAAACAACTACTTCCCCGGCTAAAGCCACGCTGGACATTGAACTACATCTGATAGATATTCTGAAAGGACCCTAACTCAATGTCCAGCGTGGCCTTAGCCCGGGAAGTAGTTGTTTTCTGTTAGACATCCACAAAACATAACTTCATTTTAATCGTGGATTTTTCAATTAACAGAAAAATCTTTCTATCAATATTCTATTGAGAATGTTTTCCTTTTCAACATGAATACCCCACAAGAGGTTATCTTGACGATGGAAGATAGTGACTAAAGTTTATCTTTCAGTCGCAGATGATTCCACATCTGATTTTATGAACATCCTGTTTATATTTTCAACAAATCAATCTTTCATACCCCATGACAGGTTTTAATGTCAGAAAACACTAATTTCAAAGTGTCTCTCCAAAAGAAATGATTCTAACTTTTTCCATCTTTGCAAAGTGAGATTGCTTCTTGAAAATGTGTTTCCCATTTCTTCCGGTCTTCCTGATGATCGTGGAAGCGTGAAATAGATTTTCGTCGACAAAATGTATTGAAGACCTAGTGAATGCGATGTCTCTCCTGCGTCAATGTTACGAATGATTTCTGGTGAGTACTCTCTTTTGGAAAACATTCTTCTTTGCCTCATTCATCTTTAAGAGTTCTTAATTAAGACTGGAATAGAAAATCAATTAACTATCTGAATGAAAATGCATATTTTCAATTTCAGATTTTTTCTTTTGAGTTAGGGCCATTTCAGAATAACTATCAGATGTAGTTCAATGTCCAGCGTGGCTTTAGCCGGGGAAGAAGTTGTTTTCTGTTAGACATTCACAAAAAATAACTTCATTTCAATCGTGGATTTTTCAATTAACAGAAAAATCTTTCTATCAATATTCTATTGAGAATGTTTCCCTTTTCAACATGAATACCCCACAAGAGGTTATCTTGACGATGGAAGATAGTGACTAAAGTTTATCTTTCAGTCGCAGATGATTCCACATCTGATTTTATGAACATCCTGTTTATATTTTAACAAATCAATCTTTCATACCCCATGAAGGTTTTATTGTCAGAAAAACCCCACAAGAGGTTATCTTGACGATGGAATTTCAGGTGTCTCTAAAAGAAATGATTCTAAGTTTTCCCATCTTTGCAAAGTGAGATTGCTTCTGAAAATGTGTTTCCCATTTCTTCGGTCCTCTGATGATCATTGGAAGCGTGAAATAGATTTTCGTCGACAAAATGTATTGAAGACCTAGGTGAATGCGATGTCTCTCCTGCGTCAATGTTACGAATGATTTCTGGTGGAATACTCTCTTTTGGAAAACATTCTTCTTTGCCTCATTCATCTTTATGAGTTCTTAATTAAGACTGGAATAGAAAATCAAATAACTATCTGAATGAAAATGCAAATTTTCAATTTCAGATTTTTTCTTTTGAGTTAGGGCCTTTTCAGAATAACTATCAGATGTAGTTCAATGTCCAGCGTGACTTTAGCCGGGGAAGTAGTTGTTTTCTGTTAGACATTCACAAAAAATAACTTCATTCTAATCGTGGATTTTTCAATTAACAGAAAAATCTTTCTATCAATATTCTATTGAGAATGTTTCCCTTTTCAACATGAATACCCCACAAGAGGTTATCTTGACGATGGAAGATAGTGACTAAAGTTTATCTTTCAGTCGCAGATGATTCCACATCTGATTTTATGAACATCCTGTTTATATTTTCAACAAATCAATCTTTCATACCCCATGACAGGTTTTATTGTCAGAAAACACGAATTTCAGAGTGTCTCTCTAAAAAGAAATGATTCTAAGTTTTCCCATCTTTGCAAAGTGAGATTGCTTCTTGAAAATGTGTTTCCCATTTCTTCCGGTCCTCCTGATGATCGTGGAAGCGTGAAATAGATTTTCTCGACAAAAATGTATTGAAGACCTAGTGAATCGATGTCTCTCCTGCGTCAATGTTACGAATGATTTCTGGTGAGTACTCTCTTTTGGAAAACATTCTTCTTTGCCTCATTCATCTTTATGAGTTCTTAATTAAGACTGGAATAGAAAATCAAATAACTATCTGAATGAAAATGCAAATTTTCAATTTCAGATTTTTTCTTTTGAGTTAGGGCCTTTTCAGAATAACTATCAGATGTAGTTCAATGTCCAGCGTGACTTTAGCCGGGGAAGTAGTTGTTTTCTGTTAGACATTCACAAAAAATAACTTCATTCTAATCGTGGATTTTTCAATTAACAGAAAAATCTTTCTATCAATATTCTATTGAGAATGTTTCCCTTCTCAACATGAATACCCCACAAAAGGTTATCTTGACGATGGAAGATAGTGACTAAAGTTTATCTTTCAGTCGCAGATGATTCCGCATCTGATTTTATGAACATCCTGTTTATATTTTAACAAATCAATCTTTCATACCCCATGACAGGTTTTAATGTCAGAAAACACTAATTTCAAAGTGTCTCTCCAAAAGAAATGATTCTAACTTTTTCCATCTTTGCAAAGTGAGATTGCTTCTTGAAAATGTGTTTCCCATTTCTTCCGGTCTTCCTGATGATCGTGGAAGCGTGAAATAGATTTTCGTCGACAAAAATGTATTGAAGACCTAGTGAATGCGATGTCTCTCCTTCGTCAATGTTACGAATGATTTCTGGTGAGTACTCTCTTTTGGAAAACATTCTTCTTTGCCTCATTCATCTTTATGAGTTCTTAATTAAGACTGGAATAGAAAATCAAATAACTATCTGAATGAAAATGCAAATTTTCAATTTCAGATTTTTCCCTTTGGGTTAGGGCCTTTTCAGAATAACTATCAGATGTAGTTCAATGTCCAGCGTGGCTTTAGCCGGGGAAGTAGTTGTTTTCTGTTAGACATTCACAAAAAATAACTTCATTTTAATCGTGGATTTTTCAATTAACAGAAAAATCTTTCTATCAATATTCTATTGAGAATGTTTCCTTTTCAACATGAATACCCCACAAGAGGTTATCTTGACGATGGAAGATAGTGACCAAAGTTTATCTTTCAGTCGCAGATGATTCCACATCTGATTTTATGAACATCCTGTTTATATTTTCAACAAATCAGTAAATAATAACTTGTGAGCTTCTTGGATATTCAAAATTCAATGAAACCTTATACCTACAGACGTAAAGTAGAGAAATTGCCTCGCCAAAATGGATGTATTTGCTCAGGTATTCTCCATCTTGGAAAAGTTCTAATAAGCTCCTACCATGGAATATTATTTTAAAGAAAATTATCGGTTCTTCATCCCTAACTTTTCCAGCTTTTTCAGCTTCTATGAGTAGTGTATTCAGTCTTATCGATTCTTCGACTTTTTCTGGTGCTTCCATTCAATTTTATGAAAGCATTTATCTGACGCTCGCAACAAAAAACAATCACAAATCTTGGGATAATCCATTTTTAATATCATCTCGAATGAATTACATCGACTGAAAGCTGTTGGTACTGAAGAATCCAGAGCTTGTCTGGGTGGCCCCTTTCAGATCCCTTTTAAATGACGAGTCTTTCAAGATATTGTCTCGCTTTTGGGGGTAACTCAGATGGTAGTTGGGTGTTAAAATAAGTAAGCATGAATACAAAATACTGGTGTTTTATTGAATAAATATTGCCTTCAATAATGGATTTCACTCAGAATGAAGCTCCAAATATAAAATATAAACTAGACTTACCGGAGGTACATTTTCAAGAGTGGTGGATGTGTTTTCTCTCCCAAGGTCTGCATCAAAAGTGAACTTAAAAAGCACCTTCCAATTTTCGTTGGAAGTCCAATCATGCATGTCACCAAGATTGTTGCATTATTCGTTAATTGCTGAATATTATGATTAGATTAAGGTAACTGAACTTCTAGTTGATCAAACTATTATAGTACGGTGCATTACGGTCATAATTTGGAAATTAAAATGTTTTTGGGAATTTGGCTCTTGACAATATCTATTGGGCTGATACCAGAATTGGATATTTGTGGCTCTCTGTTAAATATTGTAGAATGTGGACTGTAAATTTTTTTTTTTGAATCAAATTGTAATTGAAAACTTAAAGGAATTGATTTTCTTTTCAACATTTATTTCCTTGATTCCTACTAAATTGTTTCTATGAAACTATATCATTGTCCTTTACAAGAAACGAACAAATTGAACCAAAGTACCAACATTCTCATAAATGTATATTTTGCACTGAAGTGAACAATGGTTTAGGCATTTACTCATACATTGTCAGTCCTATGGTATCGGCAGGTACTCCAGCCTTGATGGGCCTCCTAAGGACTATGGTATATTCTGATGATATGTCTCTCATACCTTGAGAATGTGGAAGGCATCTGGTGTTAGACTTAACTTGTGCTGATACAGTTGCAGCTTCTCATTTAGCAAATATTTTTGAGTCCATAGGTCCAGCGAGATATTTCTCCTATATCAGAAACTTGGAGATAATTGTAATTTTCATGCCATAGCAGTCAAAACTTTTGGTGTTTTGGGTCCTACCTCTTTGACTTCCAATCATAATTTTTTTTCTTGAGAGAAAACTGTAGTAATTTAAATGGGCAACACTCAGGATACATTATTTTATCATATAAATTTTCAGAATACATATCAATCCTAAGAGATAATTGCTTCGTACCTCCTGAGAAATCAATTTCTCTACCACCCCGAATAACAGGAACAACAGACACTCATATTCTTCGATCGACAGAAGTTAGCATCTATATTCATCAGATACTCAGTTCCTACATCAGACATGGGAGAACTGATAAACGAGGAATATATATGTTTTATGATTATCGTATTTTTATAATTGGACACTTCCGTTGAAATATTTTGAGGATCATTTAAAAAAAATTATCGATTTTATTGAAAATATCTGGTGTCCTGATTCTTCTGGGACAATGGTGGGTACCTACTCCACTTTTTCTTCGTCAATTCAGAAATGTTGTGCCTTCTTTTGTTGATTAGGCCCCAACAGATATCGAAGAGCTTCTGAGATATATTCCAGTTGGCTACATGAGAATTTAAATATTCCAAACGAAAGTGATATTAT
Source organism: Gonioctena quinquepunctata (assembly GCA_018342105.1). Taxonomy (NCBI): domain Eukaryota; kingdom Metazoa; phylum Arthropoda; class Insecta; order Coleoptera; family Chrysomelidae; genus Gonioctena; species Gonioctena quinquepunctata. Next base: position 99,016 of record JAFIRS010001381.1, on the reverse strand, counting down.
CATGAATGATAATTGAAGAGTAGTGGCAAGATATTTACTGACAGTTCCAAAATTATGGATACTTTTGCCTGTCAGCTGAAGTTTGAATTGAGATATAATTCCTGCAATAGTATCTCCATTACATTTGAATTTTTCTGAGTTCTCTCAGTTTACATTGAGATGTACTTCCTGCAATAATAGTTCCGTTTATTCGAACATTTCTCTCTAAACTGGTGGATCAACCATAATGCCTTGAACTTTTGACGGGAGAGCAGACTTTGGTTGGTTCTAGTCCGAGAATTCAAGAACACAAACAAAATTTGGATCAAGATGGAATAAATATTCTTAATATCATCAACGTCATATCGAACTATAGTGGCACTATATGGCATATCGCAAACATCCCTATTCAAATTATTGGCATTCTTCAATGACTTGTGTACATTCCATGACGAATTCTTTCAACTCCCAAGGAGTCGATGTGCGCGCAAGTTGATATTTAGGATTTTGATAGGGTTGGTTTTCCGAATTTTCCTGAATTATTCAATATTTTCATCTTGAACATATTATATATTTTTAATTTTAATTTTTTCAATTAGGTGAATAATTTTCATTGAATCTTAAAAAAAGTTGGTTCACAAAAGTACAATTCCTGGTGAGGCGTCAGAGTCAGCTTATTCCAGGCAAGGAAAAGTAGTATTGAAATTTGCATTCAGAGCCCATATTTTTTCACAATTGCAATTGATTTGGTAATTTTATAAAATGGTGAAATGTTGGTTAACAATTCCTTTTCTGTTTGAATAATCTATATAAATAATATTCCCACATTATAGCCGCTCATTACAAAACAAAACTAATTTCAATAAAGTTCCAGTATGCGAACTGTTCGTTTCATCAGGATCCGATATTATTAATTTTGTTTATATGGCCATAGTTTCTCCGAAACAACGGGATTCTGCTCATACAGGCAGGTATTCTCTTTTGCTCTGTTAGTCATTTGCCACCTATATATTCAGAAACCTACAACAGCACCACATTTTTTCGGGGTGATATTGTACTTGAAACTGACCTGGAAGCAAAAGTTGATGAAAGTGACCCGAAAAGCAGATACATTAATTGTCAACAGATGCTCTTTTGCAAAAAATTGTTATTAATGGTCGAAAGAACAACAAATCAAACAAATTAAATCAAATTCATGACAAATTATTGAAGAGCCTTCAGAGATGGCTGAATCATTCTTAGAGCACTATACTTCTATAGGAAAGGAACTTGCCGAAGATTGTAAGCATGACCCCACCTTCAGTTCCCCACAGACTTATATGGAAAACTCAATATACATATCTGAAACGGATGAAATTGAGGTTGGAGAGATCATTAAAACACTAAAATCAAAAAAATCCCCTGATCCGAATGGATTGAGATCGGAAACTTTGAAAACTATTGGCAGTTATATATCGCAACCACTAGCTTTTTTAATAAATATAGCTATAAAAACTGGTAAATTTCCAACAGCTTTCAAAATTGCTGTAATAAAACCTATTTATAAAAGCGGAAGTAAAGAAAAAGTTATTAATTACAGGCCTATATCACTTATAAGTAACATAGCAAAAATATTCGAAAAAATTATTAAAAAGAGAGTAACCAGCTTTCTCGACAAAAATAAAATAATTTCGGAAAAACAATATGGCTTTAGGCAAGGTAAGTCAACAGAGAATGCAATTACATGCGTAACAACACAAATCTATGAGAGATTAGACCAAAGTAGACCTTCTTTATGCATATTTGTTGACTTAGCAAAAGCCTTTGATACGGTGTGCCACGAAAAATTATTAATAGGACTAGAAAAAATTGGGTTTCGTGGAATTGCGTACGATCTAATGAGGAGCTACCTTCGGAATAGGCTATATAGAGTTTAAGTGGGAGAACAAATCAGCTCTGCTAAAACTATGGCATATGGAGTACCCCAAGGCACTGTATTAGGTCCGCTACTTTTTAATTTATATATTAATGATCTCTTCAAACTCGATGTATCTGGAGATATAGTCAGCTTTGCCGACGATACGGTGGTTATGTATCAAGCTGAGACGTGGCTTGAACTGAGAGAAAATGTTCAAAAACACTTTCCGACCATTCTCAAATGGTTCAATAGTAAAACTATCACAGTTAATGCAGATAAGACATTTTTTATGCCGTTTTCTCATATCTCCAGTAATTTGCCCACTTACAACACTTTACAAATGTCTGTTCTGAATACGATAATGAAAATAAATTCTGCAAACAAGATCAAATACCTAGGAATTATAATGAAATGGAACCATCATATCGAGTATATAGTCAAAAAAGTAAGAACCTTAATATTTCTGTTCAAGTTTTTGAGGAGGATTTTCAACCAGACTCATCTCGAAATCCTTTATAATTCCCTAGTGAAACCTCATATCCATTATGGTATTTTAGCATGGGGAGGGGTGACCAACAATCACCTGAAAAAACTAGAGATAACACAAAAGTGGATTCTGAAAATTATGTTATTCAAAAATTTCACATACTCAACTGAGGAACTATATAAGGAAACTAGAGCGTTTGATGCAAGACAATTATTTTATCAGCGCATAATACTAAACCATTATAGGCTTAGAAATACATTCAGGCAAATAGAACATGGTTATAATACAAGACACAAAGCCAAAACAACGGCTATACCAAAAGTTGAAAAAACCCTACCCAAAGATGCTATAATTACATTGGTCCCATTCTTTATGCTAAAATTCCTACCGAACTGACACGAATTAATGCGTACGGTCTATTCAAAAAAAAATTTACTGTTTGGCTTTAGTCTGTCCCTAGAAAAGAAATTCACAGCTTAATCGATAGGAAAAATACCTATTACTTATGAATTCACTAATGAAAAAAATAAATATAATAACATTTGATCCTTCTGATAGTTGATATTGATGTGATATATGCTGCCTCGGTCCGCTTATACCTACCTATATGTTATGTTCAAATTCTTTTAAAATTTGTTTTATATATGTATAACGTATGTGTGAATGAACGTAAGTATATATTTGTATAGGTGTATATACTCATGGATGTGTAATATATGTGTATGTTAAGATATCTATATACCCACGCACAGGGATTCATCCCTTTGTGGGTTACCTGTATTTACCTGCTGTACTGATATTGTCTCTATTTTATATTATTTTATTATTTATATCTATTTTATATCATTTTATTGGTAAATATATTATTATTATTATTATTTTGCTGTATGTTTGGTAACATATATCACAATTATGCATTAATAGAGAAATTGTACGTTAATAGGGGCCATTAACGATCGATTTCATGTAGATTAAACAGATTCGTGAATACGAGGTCTCCGGAAATATACCTTCACAGCCTCATGGGGCATAGAGTTATTTATTAGGTGGAATTATACCTAAAGGTAATCAGCAAAATGTGTTCAAAATACTTGAACTTTCAGGGAAAACTTTCTAGTAAATATTAACCTAATTATCACCCCATGTATGTTCATATAGTCAGGGAATGAACAAGTTACCTATTTTGGCACCAATTAAGTTGCCTGGGCATTCTTTGTCCTAGTTTATACCTACTGTAGATTACTACAATATTGGTTTAATTAGACTAAATGTCTACAACGAAGACAAAGTTACCAAAAATGAAATCCTCAAAGTAGCTTGGTCTATTATCAGACATTGAAGCCCGAATCTATTCGGATGTGGATGACAAGATACAATTTACTCTCTTCAAATAATTTATTGTGAAGCTGAATTTTAGAAATCTAGAAAATGCCTAGTAGAAATTCGAATAGAATCAAACCATACGGTATACCATCAACTACTATCGATTAGAATGGAAATATAATCCAAACCTACACTTCCCAAAGTCCAAAGATCAGAGCCATCATGTTACCACTTATGTGGTACATAGGAATATTCTACTATGGGCTCCACGTCTTTTCAGGACGGCAACTATTTGAAAACACTCATCATCCATTATTATGAATAAAAGCGGAAAACTACTACCGTGCCGTTTACAATGATACGACAAAATGAAATTCAATGAAGTTGGTCCAGCTGAAGCAAATGTGTAGAATAAAATGTATTGTATGCAAGAAAACAGAAGCAAATAGCAAAAAAAAATTAAGATTGAAGTGTTGAAACGATGACTTCAAATTGCGGCGTCCGGAAACGTCGAATTAAAGTTTTTAAGGAAATCATAATATCTCGATTTTTTTAAAGGTAGTCACAATTGGCAAACACATTGAATTGGATATCTTTGGGCATTCCCTCCTCATACCGAGATAACATTATTATGTGCATTGAATACAATTATTACGTACTATTTTCAACATCACTAATATTTGGAGTTCAATTCCAGAATAAATACTTATTACGGGGTTTTGTGGTATATGTCGTTTTCTTTGAGTTACTAGGTATATTATCATCTTCTTCTAACCTTCGATTGTTTGTTTTAGTATAGTGTTCATAACCTAAAATAAGTAGAAATGACTACATTTTTACCGTCAGTCGACTAGTCTGAAGGCAATTTTACCTTTTATGCATTCGACTTATTAAGCAAAATGTCTTGATTGCCCAATTTTCCACCTCTGAATTACTTCCATTTTTCCCATATTGGTAAATTTAAGGAAATTACAACGTAAAAATTACCCTTCCCTATTTGGGCTCTCACCTATTTGAAGGTCGAAATGATGTTAATTTTGCTTAAAATGTTTGTTGGGTAGTTGAAGTAAGGTAGCTAAGTAATCAAAAATCAAGTAGGTAGTAATTAGTAGATTTTAACCATAAAAAATAAAAATAAAAAATTGTTTAAGAGAAAGTTAAACCGACGAAAAATTAAACTGAAGAACTGAAAATGAAATAAACCTTTTTAGTCTTAATAACTAAACTCCTAAACAAATGTAAGTAACTAATTTTGAGTCGGCGCCAAACAACCAAACAAGCAAATTAATTAGGTACGTAAAGTGTAAAATTATAGAAAAAGGATGCACAGCGCGTCCCTTCGCCGGAAATTGCGCGTCCCTTCGAAGTAAATATCAGCTGTCCGAATAATAATAATAATAATATTTATTTACCACATAATAGGTCATAGGACATTGAAAAACAAACATGGCAAATAAGAAGTAATCCACAAAGGGATGAATCCCTGTACGTGAATGTAGCTTTGTTTAAATAGTAAGTGGTAGATAGCAATAGTAAAAATAATAAGAATAATAATAATACAAAACAATGGTAACAATCGAAATTATGTGAATGGCGATAATAATGCTAACATATCATTCATGGACAGAGTTGCAATGTTTAAATTTTTTGTTTACTTTTCAGTATGATTGTAAATGTTTTTTCTGTCAATGAGTTGGTGTATTTTTCTTCTGGAGGTACTTCAAATCCATAATTTAAGTTTTTTTTTGAATAAGCTTATTGAATGGATTCGATGTAACTCAATTGGGATTTCGGCATACATAATCGGACTGAGGTAAGTATAGCATCGTTGAGCTAATGTTTTTGTTACTTTGGGTATCATTGTGGTTTTTATTTATATCTAGTAGCATATTTATGGTCTATTTTTTGCAACATGTGCTTCTCTTTGTAGTGCTTGATTGATCCACTTCTGGGTAGTTTCAAGTTTTTTTATATGGGTATTGGTCACTTCCCCATGCCAGAATACCGTACGAGATGTGTGGCTGAACTAATGCATTGAATAAAATTTCCAAGTGCTTTACGTCGAATATGGCCTTGAAAATCTTGAAAGTACTCACAAGTGACCTCAGTTTCCTAACAACATTATCCACATGATAATTTCTTTTCAAATTGGGGTCGATGATTATTTCAAGATATTTCATTTTCGATTTTGATTGTATTCTTGAAGTAGAGTGAAGTGACACGATAGAGAGCGCATTTTTGGAATGTTATTGTTTATCGCTGAATAAGATTTCACGTTGCACTTTTATATGATTTTGTTTTGATTATTTCTTTAAAGTAATTTAATGATCTTCGTTGATTGTTTGTTTGACGCCGTGCCGACTCAAAATACGTTACTCACATTAGTTTAGGAGCTTAGTTATCAATTCAAAAAAGGTTCATTTTATTTTTCGCTTCTCAGTTTCTTTTTTGGTCGGATTAATTTTCTGTCAAAAAGTTTTTATGTATGAGAGATTGAGTTCCACGAATCCAATACCGTAAAAAAAATATTTATTTTTTATTTTGGGTAAAATTTACACCGATATTTTGAATCCCCCGAAATATTCTTAAAAGTCCTTCTCATATCTATCGATCTAGGAGGATTCAATTATCTTATTCATACGGTTCATGAACCTTCCTTCATAACAACTCCATTTTCCCCAAATATGTATATGTATGTTAAGAATGAAAACAATTTTTCCACATTTGCTATCCGAATGAATCGTGTGTAGCAAAGTCCGGCATAGTCGAAAGATCATATCGCGGAATATAGAAAACGTGCTTCGAATGTTTCCTAGATGTCCCACACATGACGGATTTATAACGTTAATATTCCGACATCAAACGTCCCGCCTATTTCGGACGTTCCGTTATCACAGTCCAGATTCCAATCTGAAGAGATTGCGGAAAAAGAGCTTTGAAGAAGGTATGAATGTTATTTTTTCGTGTTTATTCGTTGGATATGTTAATGTGAAGCATGAAAATTCGCTCATTTCGTCGGTAATGGTTTTATCTCGGTGGATGTGACCACGTTTCTGTGAAAGGTCAAAAGGGTTTCGGTGACTGGTGAATGGATGCAAGGAAGCGAAGGATGTTAAATGTCATGTGAAATTGCTACAAAAAAAATTTAAAGTAATAAATACACTCTTTACTTAGATGCATTTTTTCAATAACGAAACTGTTACTTGAACGGCCATTCCCTTCGTTTGCTCAGAGATTCCTATTCAAAGTTGCCAACTTTTCATACCGTCTTCATGACTATAATCTTAGGAATGAATTATTTAGCAGTAGGTTAATTCGAAAAATTGTAAGTGCGAATTTGCACGATCCAATAAAATTGAACAATAAAATTGACCAATATGGGTTATATTTACACCTGACAATTTATTGGTCAATACCAACATACTAACAAGAAATGGTTCAACTGTAGGAAAAGTTCCGATTATTCAATAGCTTACTGAATTGACTCTGATCCATTCTTAAATATCGTTTGAATTGATTAGGATCTGCACTCAGGAATTTTTCGTGAACTAGTGTCAAGTTTCCTTTCCCTCTTTTCTCAATCCAAGATCTAATCCACCATCTTCTATATTCAGCAATGCACATTGCTGCGAATGTAATGCAACGCAAATTATGTTTTTTTGTTCACACCATCATTTTTCTCGCGGTCAGGGTAGGGTATGTGAAATCGCGTAAATAATAACATAACCTGAAAATGTCTGTTCTAGCAGGCATCCAATTCATGGCCGAAAGTTACTGCAAATTGTCACTAAAAATTGATGAAAAATTAGAACCGATTCTCAACTCATCAAATTATTGGTCAAATTCAAATTGACGACAATTTTCTCTTTACACCTATCGATAAAATTCAAGGTCACAAAATTTACCAATTTATTGGATCGTGTAAATTCGCACTAAGAAAACATTGAACCTTTTTCTTAGTATAAAACAAACTCAACTCATATTACAGCATATTCAAATGGATAAAAAACAATTATGTTCATACGTTGATTTGTTAGTACGTTCATAAAACTTTTGGAGACACACATATATCATTGGGAATAATAAAATAATTAATAAAAAACCTTTTTAAGGAGAAGCTTTTATTCGAATGCGCCAAAAAGTTAAAAATAATAGCTTTGGATGTGAGTTATAGATTCAAGAGCTTTTTAATAACACATCCAAAGCAATTATTTTTTACTTTTCAGCGCGTTTGAATAAAAGCTTGTCTTTGAAAAGGTTTTTTATTAAATATTTTATTTTGTGCTTCCAAGTAAATACGCCTTAAACTTGGCATTTCCGTTAAAGCATCGTTATTAAAACGCCTTTTTCCTGTTCGTTATGAGCTATCTAGTTGTTCGAAGGCAAAACAATCTAAAGATTAACTCGTCCGCTGCCATCTTCAATTCATGAATTTTCACAAAAAATCAATAGTCTTTGACTAAATTCATAATCTCCGACCCCAAAAACCCTGATATACCAATTTTGAATGAAAACGGTCCTTAATCACAGAACTCATCCACCATATTGTAGCCGCCATCTTGAATTTATGAATTTTGACAATAAATTCATCATCTCCGACCCCAAAAACCCCCACATACCTATTTTGAATAGAATCGGACCATAAAAACAAAACTCGTCCGCCTACCTGACTTTATGAATTTTTACCAAAAACTCATAATCTCCAACCAAGATCAAACGGAACAGAGTTATAAAAACTGTTCGAAATGACCACCTCCACCTTTAGACAGGAATCTAGTCTTCGTCTCATAGACTGGCGCAAACGTTGAAATATTCCTGGTGTGTTTTGGATTGTCTGGCAGGCTGCAATTATGCGATTCCTTAAATCATTCACACATTCAATGGGGATCGAACAAATCAAGAACTTCAGGTGACCCCAGAAGCAAAAGTCCAAGGGGTTTAAGTCTGGAGATCTGGGAGGCCAAGGTTGAGGTCCTGCTCTGCCTATCCAACGATTTGGATACACATCGTCCAAATACTGACGAGCAGTTATGCTGAAATGGACTCGCGCACCATCGTGAATAAACCACATTCGTGGTCGAATAGCTAGTGGAAGTGTAAAATGGGAAGCTGTACCTGGAGAAAATTTGTATAGGTTGCACCAGTTAGCCTTAACGGTAGAAAATACGGTGCAATAATATTTTCGCCAATAATTCCGACCCACACGTTAAGTGAAAATTCATATTGCTACCTTCTTGAATTGCATGTGGGTTATCATCGGCCCATAGATGATTGTTATGGACATTTGTAATCCTTTGCTTTGAAAAGTTGGATTCTTCGGTGAATATTACGTTTTCTAAAAATTGAGCATTTTGGGTAATCTCCACTGACAAAAGCCTACTCGATGGGGAAAATATCGCGGCAAAAGTGCCTGGACTCGTTGAATATGGTAAGGATACAATTGGTGATCCTTTAAAATTTTCCAGATTAGTTTATTGCTAACATTAAGTGTGTGAGCAATTTGTCTTGTACTTAATTCCGGTCGATCTTCAAACATATTGAGAACCTCTTCTTTCAGTGCCACCGTTCTTATTACTTACTACCACAATCAGTTGTCCCTCTTTCACAGAGACGTTGGTGAAGATGTGCAAAAATTGTGTGATGAGGTATCACACACTGAGAATACATCTTTGCACAGAATTTCCATTGGCACGACCATACATAGAATGCATATCCGCCATTTCAGCGTTAGTGTGATTATTCATATTGAAGATTCAAAAGGCACAATTGAACTTTCAACTACCACATAGAAATCAAAGCGATTTGACAGCGACCTACTAGAGTTTTTCGATTTTACCAACTAGTTTTTTTCGACTTTAAAATACTACGATTGAAGTCATAATTTGTGACAGCCACATACTAGATTTTTTCGATTCCATTTACAGAAGATCCGTTCATGCACAATGTTGTATTTTATTTTTTTATCAGGAAACTATTGCTTTCACGGACACAACACAATGGGTAAAAAGTTTTGCAATGAAGCATTCTTTTCAACACATATTTTTAAGATGAGAAATTGTGTTTCGTTAAAAAGTTCTGGTAAAACATGGAATAGGGAATGTATGTTTCATCCCTTTAAAAGATCACAACAAAATTAAAAAAATATCCATAGGTAGCCTTTTTACTGGTAGAACATGCCCATAAGATGGCATTTCTTCAACTCGTCAGCAATTTCAAGAAAAATATTTTTTTTCTCATTTTTGGAAGCGTGTAACTTTTCAAGGAAAGGCCTAAGAGTTTACATGAAAGACCCTCTTCAATTTTCGACAAGGAATCACCCCCTAAAAACTTTCGCACTCATTTGGTAACACCCTGTATATATATATATATATATATATATATACAGTGTGACACATTTAAAATGGAACTACCCCTGTAGAATACGCATTTTCCGGTCAATCTCAAGAATATTTTTTTTTTAATATTGAGCATTCAAAACTGTATTTTGACACAAATTTTCATAACTTCAGTTTAATTTCCAAGGCACTCTATGGTTTTTTTCTTTGTCAAAAACGGCAAAAGTTTATAAGGCAATTTTTGTTTTCAAATTTGACTACACCACTGGATTCGTAGTCGTTATAAATGAAAACCATCAGAATTTCATAAAAAAATATTGGTTAACAACGAAGTTACAACAACTTTAATTTTGGAAACAAAGTATTTGATTATAATTTTTATTAAGATTATAGACAAATTCAAAATCTGGCAACACTGCTGATACAAAGAAGAACACTGGTGAATTTGTACAGCGAAAATCCGAAGTCAATAGCTCATTCCGTTCTACAGTTATAACTCCTGAAATTATGATAATGTGAGCGATTTGTGGTGTACTAAATCACAGCCTACTATTGATTTAGTACAATACCTATGCCTAATGTATTAGTTCAGCTTTCCTCAAATTATTGATACCTTCTCTAAAAGCTTGTTTTAGTTGAGTTTTGCAGAATTTAAAAGGAACAGTTTTTGTCCTGCTTTCTGTTTTATTATTGAATAAATAATTTTGATACTTTAAAACTTGATTCGGTTCATTTCGTTTTTATCGGCTATGGAAGACTGCATAACTTGAAAATGAATTTTTAATTTTCTGTTATTTTCGAATACCCTTATAACCTAAACTCAAATAAATGATTTCAAGGGAATATAATTCACAAATCCAGTGGCGTAGTCAGATTTTTATTACAAAATCGCTTCCACCACAAATCGCTCACATTACCATACTTTCAGGAGTTATAACTGTAGAACGGAATGAGCTATTGACTTCGGATTCTCGCTGTACCAATTCACTGGTATTCTACTTTGTATCGGCAGTGTTGCCAGATTTTAAATATGTCTATAATCTAAATAAAAATTATAATCAAACTCTTTCAAAATTAAAGTTGTTAACTTCTTGTTAACCAATATTTTTTATGAAATTCTGATAGTTTTCATTTATAACGACTACGAATCCATGTTAAATATGAACAACAAATTCTAACTTGCGTTATACAAAAAAAACTAAAGAGTGCCTTGGAAATAAAACTAAAATTATGAAAATTTGTGTCAAAATACAGTTTCTGAAATTTTTTTGAGAATGACTGAAAAATGCGTATTCTACAGGGGTGGTTTCATTTTAAATGGGTCACACTGTATATATATATATATAGATATATATATATATATATATATATATATATATATATATATATATATATATATAATATATATATATATATATATATATATATATATATATATATATATATATATAATATATATATATATATATATATATATATATATATCGTCTTTCGTGTATTGTATACGTCATAGTAAGTGCCATTTTGATGACACCCAGATATATATTTTTTATGAAGAATCAAAAGTTGAATTCGATAACATGATGCAGAATTCTGATTTGGATAATCTTTTAACGCTCCCAGAAAAATACTGTTTGTCACTCAAACCCACCAAATCACAGATAATGTTATTTGGAAGCAAGCCAGCTAGATTGAAAACTGAAGATATTATGGATATTAAGAAAGACTGATGGTACAATCAATCGAGTTAAACCTTATTTGAAAATTCCGTCTCTTAAAGGGTGAAAATGGTTTGTGAATTTGTAGTAGTCGTCACAAAGTATTACTTTCGCTATCAAATCAATTATGCCACCCAAACGAGATAACGGGATAAGGGAAAACGAAAGGTTATAGCCACATGCATAATCTAGATGGAACAATGCAAATAAAAACATAGGAAAAAAGTACAAATTCTACGCAGACGAAGTCGCGGGTACCAGCTAGTCATGCCATATTCGTTAAGCTTGAGAAATCTTAGCATCATAATAGATCGGCATTTGAGAAGGAATTTTAAAATTGTGGAAGATGCTGTACAAATTCAAATTTATTCATTAATTGTACACTCAAAATTTAAAAATATTACATTATGGAGTGGGTGCGATGGAGGGCTAATTATTTGGAAAAATCTATGAAATCACACATTTTTCCGCTAGCGATGACTTGTTTAAGCGATCAAGTTTCTTTAATACAGACAACTCTTCTATTGGAATATTTAAAAAAATATTGAAATGGGAAATAATCAGTGCGATTAATAAAAATAAGGAATGCTTATAAGCAAATCCTTACGAGATAAAGAGATATTTGTTACGAATCCAAGAGAGCACCACCATCCGCCAACAGCTGTTTCATGGTTACCCAATAATCAGGACGGCTTGTGGTCTCTTTCAAATTCGTATCAAATATCTCGTAGTGCTAATCCTACCGGCAACTACGAAAATGTGAAAAGCATCAAATTATAGATAGTGACACCTATAATCTGAGCGCTGAAGCTTAGAATCCTTACAAGTAAAAGCATTTGCTCATTAGCAAAAGGCATAAGGAAAAGCAAATCCTTATTTTCGTATTATTAACTTATGTTCTCATCTGTCTCATATCAACAATAATAGGAATATCCAATGGTATTCATGAAGGCAGTTTTTTAAGGAGTTATTTATGAGATGTATGAAGCGTTTCTAGGAGACATCTCTACCTCATTCTGCCACTGTTCGTATACATGTGAGCATATATAGTTCTTGTGGAGTCGTTATGTCTAGTTCAGATGAAAGTTCCTCCGCCAGTTCCCAAGAAGGAAGAGACGATAATGAACTGATCTTCATTGCTAATTTTGTGAAGGACCACCCGATCATACTGAATAAAAGCTAAATACCGTCAGTGGAAACCAAAAAGGACGAACATCTCAAACACATCTTTGACATACAAAATAAATATGGCACTATGATGGACAGTGAAAAAATATTGGAGAAATTGAATAATTTAAAAATTAATATCAAAAAACAAACAGACCGGAAAGCAACAGGCAACAAAAAAATCAAATTGAGTGCGGCCGAGTCCGTAATATATAATATAATGCAAGGTGGCAGCGATGAAAATCCTGTTTTCTCCAAAGTTACTGGAAATGTTGAAGTGGGTGTGGATAAGGATGTAACAGAAAACATAGAACACCCACCAATAAAAAATTCCTCCTGTTCTGGTTCCCCAGAGACTTGTTTTCCTGGAACAACTACAAGTTATTCGAATGAAGAAAGAAATACCATGAGAAAGAAAATGGAGGAAGAAAAAATATCTGATGGTAGTGGAATACAGCGAATAGGTTGCCCTTTGAATGATTATTGAGAATTTGTTGTTTCTTTGAATTTAAATAAATATTAGTTCAGTTGTGTTACTTAGTCGATGAAAATATCAAACTGAATCAAATCCAATATACCTGTTGACGGTGACAGTGGAATAGAAAAATATCCATATTTTCACTTCACTTCTCTAATTGAAAATAACGACCTAAGCAAGTAAATGTGTATAGTTTTAGAATAGATTTATACATGGGGTTTTGAATGATGTATCACACTGGGGTGTTGGTTGAGCTTAGGATGCTAATCAATAACGAATTCATTTCTCATTATCCCAGATTATTAATAATTTCAGCCAATTGTTGTTATTTTTGTTGGCCTGCAATTCTCATTGCATTACTGGAAACTTCATTGTGAACATCAAATATATTTTCTTCGCTTTCATCGGGGTGATCCTCTTCGCCAAATACCAATTCATTCCTCAAATATTTTGCAATATTGTGTAAAATGACACAAGCCACTATAAGTGTCGGAACAAAGTTGAGAGGCACTCTTACAGTACCTTGTAATATCGGAAAACGCTGCTTCAATTGTCCAAAACATCTTTCTATTATAACTCTTTCCCGCTTCAGCAAATCATTGAAGGCTCTTGTGGTGTGACTGGGTTATAATAAGGTGTCATAAGACATTTTCCAATGTCATATCCCTGATCTGCTATGAGAACAACATGATTGAAACCTCGAAGCGTTCGACATACACTGCTATATATGTTTCCAAATTCTACTATCATGTACTGATCCTGGCCATTCCGCACTTACGCTGGTGAACAACTCATCTGCATTACATGTCGCTTGAACGTTAATGCTGGGAAATTGTTTACGACACATGTATTCATCACCATGTTGATGTGCACGTTGTTTTTCTATTCTTATGTGAGTACAATCTAGAGCTCCAATAGCAGTTGGAAATTCATATTTTTGTATCCATAAGTGTTACGCAGTATTTATTGCATCAATACTTGAGGGAAATTTTACCAAGACATCAGATTTTTCCACAATTTTGGAGTTGACGTATCTAACAGCATTCGATACTGTTGCTTGACATACACCTATATCTTCAGCTACCCCAATTTGAAATCCTGAAATTAAGTATAGAGCGTAAATGTTTGGAATGGTGAGTGCATGAATTGAAGAACAAACATGTCGAGATTCGGCATACACATACTTTAATTTCGATTAATTCATAATTATTCCTCAAAATGATATGAATCTAATGAAATTCTCTGGATCTGCCATGTACCTCAGAAATATTTTCATTTGTGTATGGGCATTCAACGCTCCTCCACGTGTTTCTCTCATTTCTCCTAAAAAATACTCCGAAAGCCATTCAACATTCTCTGGAGTAAATCTGAATATCCTCACGAAGTGTTCTTGAGGATCTGAACGTTTTTTTTGTAAATTTTTCGTTTTCTACAAATATACTTCCTCCACAAGTATGTTTTCAGAAGTAACTGAAAAGGTTGACTCTTGCTTCTGCTGACACGTAAAAGGTAATTTTTATTTATGAGGCTATTAGCAAAACCTTTTACCAGAAAATATTTGTAATATTTATTAATACAGATATAAGGATTTGCTGACGAATTCATAAGTAAAAGCAAATACTTATTTTCATTAATCTCACTGATTATCTTACAGCAATGAAATCACAGCCACAATGCAATAAATAAAAATAAGAATAGCGTATTATAAGTATTGCCGGTCTGTAACAAAACCACGGCCAGCGAAATGCAACCTCCCTAGGTACTAGGTTATATAATATGCTACTGAATTACATAAAGGAAAACTTCAACAAGTAGGTACAATGAAAAATGTGAATTATGGAAAAGATAGATCTGGTTTTTATAAACTTGTGAATCAAAGAAATAAATTAATGATTGAAGCATTCTTCATATCGTTAATAAAAACATTTTTCCTAATTTTGATTCATTTAGCTTTATATGTTGACTATTTATTAATAATTCCCGTCTAGTTATTTATTTTTCAACAACATTCCACCATTAATACAATAAAATTGTAGTCCAGAATCGATATCACGTACATGAAATCAGGTAGAGCGCTTTTTTCACACAATGTTCGAGATGACGTGGGGGTACTTTGGTCAAGTTTTCTACCTCGGGGCCCCTCCAGAACTTAGTTTCCCAGCCCAAAAACTGCAATTTTTTTGCACTTTTTTCAGTTTTTGGCCATTTTGACCATTTTTCGACAATGACCATGGTTACCTTTGTTAAATTAGGTAGAATTTGCAGAATTTTGAGTTTTTTCTATCTCCTTAGACCCAATAGTTTCCGAAATACAGCTTTTCAAAATTTGGTATTTTTTTCAAATTTGCAAATTTTTTGCAATGATAAAATAAGCATGGCCAACGTTCAGTATGTAAATTGTGACGTTATATTCGTTGTTGTAGTGTCATTCAGATATCAGGATGTCGGAAACCGGATCTTCAAAGAGTTATGTGGTGACAGTTTGCGGAAAGGAGACGTTGTACTCGTATACTAATGTTGTGTGTGTTGTAAAAAATGCAATTTGCATAAAAAAATACACATTTGTTCAAACTCCACTCGATTTTGTTTTCAATTAAATTCCCTATCGCCTGGGGATAACAAATTTGTTACCATAAATTGAAATTTTCGAGTCGTCAAAAGAAAGGGTTGCTGAGGGTGGGGGAATTTTTGATGACTCATGAACTTGTTTTGTACAGGCTCAAAGGCAAGTACTAGCAGTTGGGATGTTTCGAACATGCATACTCGTTGATACGAGGGCGATTTTATGTAAAACAAGAGAAATTTCTGAAAATTTGCAAATTCGAAAAAAACACCAAACTTTGATAAACTGTATCTACAGCAAATTATATCTTGTTAAAAAAAGGTATTCATAGTCATGGTCGAAAAATCACTCACATGGACGAAATGGCCAAAAACTGAAAAAAGTGTCAAACATTTTTAATTTTTGGGCTGGGAAACTATGTTCCGAGGTCGAAAACTTGACCAGAGTACCTCTACGTAATCCTGAACATTGTGTGAAAAAATCGCTACTACCTGATTTCATGTGCGTGAGAATGTACTATTTCACTGTATTATATAGTGAATTTATTTTAACATATTTATTCGTTCGTATTTATCGTTTGTTTGTTTGTTTGTATTTTAGCTGCGATGGTCAATTCATTGTTGAATTATTTTGCATGTTTTCAACTCCATATTATTCCATTATTTTATATATAGATGTTTTAAACTCAATATTCATTGATGGTACCTCATTATACCTGTAAATCAACATGGTTTATTTTAATAACTTCATCCTATTTTTTTATGTCATCCCTCAAGGATATCTATTATTTTTTGTAATATATCATTCTATACTACATACTAACATATACAGTTACGCACAACTACCTATAACAACTCATTATCACACACTTCTGTGGCTCACCTATGTTAATTAGTATGTCAATATTATGCTAAATTAAATCAAAAACATTATAAGATTCTTGCGTTGGACGTAGAAAAATATTTGAAATTAAGTTTATTGATATTATCAAAAAACAGAAACGACGTTAATATTGATGTTATTCTCTATTCACCCATCACACAGACTGTATATTTACGAGTGTCAAGGTAGAGCTCTTATGATTCGAATAAGTCTTATAAATAATTGTAAGCTGTCGAGTTTCGACGTGTGATGCCAATACTAAGTGAGCGCCACCCGTGTAAGCAGACGTTCTTCTCAGAAGTTGATGATTTTGTTATTCTTCGCATTGTCCGAAAACGTGCTTAACACTTTTGATAAATGCTTGCAAGGTCTTTTTACCACAGAATCGATGAGAATGATCAACAAACAGTGGCGTAAAAGTCGCTTCTTCTGTGGATAATAAAAAGCGTGAGACAACAAATGTTATTTATAAAAAGCAATGAGATGCAAAAATGAAACTTCTAGTAAAATATTCCCAAGTGAACCATTAAAAAATCTTCAGCCCATGACCAAGAACATAAAAAGTGCTATGGAGGAAATAAAAATACGTAAAGTCTGGCAAGAAGACTGATTTAAAGGCTGAGCCCAGGAAATGTGGATATATTTTTAAGGATCAAGTAGTAGAGCAAGACTCTCAAACATTTTTATAACATAAAAGCTATTTGCAGTCTTATTATCTGATGAAGCCAAGAAATCGAAGCTTTAGTGCGGTTTAATCTTTGATAATAAGGCCGCAAATTGCACGAGTTAAATTTTCTAGAGGCAAAATGCTTGAGGATTTTTATTTTAAATTTTGCGATGAAATCGTCTAGCACGAATGATATTTGATAAGAATATTTCCCGAATCACATTTAAAACTGAATAAAACTACCAGAATTCATGTTATATTCGAATTTTCAACGTGGAAAGTTACCACAATTCTTCTCAATCCAAAATCGAAGGAATCGTTTTACAGATTCATTCATTCATTCTATTATTCACTGCTCTTGAACTCACTCAAAAACTTAAAATATATATAATTTTTTCACTATGAAATAAAATATTATTTTATCTAGAATAGATTTTGAAAAAAAAATCCACTGCTGGGAATCGAATCCAAACCTTTCGCGTGACAGTCTGAAAAAAAAACTATGTTTAAAAGTGATTATCGAAATATTTATTGAATAAATATTTTTTTTATCTATGATTATTCAAAAAAAAGGTAAAAAATTCAACGACGGCATGCGGTGTTCCCAAGCGGTCACCCACCCAAGTACGAACCGTGTCCCACATTGCTTGACTTCGCGTGACAGTCTGTTTACATATCCACACATTTCTTGATTCTCTGATAATATGGGAATTATATCATTCACTGCCTTACTTGGCTCATTTAACAGGCTGAAAAAGGTATATATTTGAATTCCAATATGAAATCACTGTATGTAGTGAGAAAACCCTTAGTCAATTTTTCATTTTGAATTAAATGCGTTGACATATAATGACAGGACATAGTGTGGTTTTATCGCAAAACATTCTCGAATCTACTGGTGGTTTCTCAGTATAAAACATCGAGAAGACGTTTTATCGAGGGTATTATCATATATGCTAAGGGTTTTATCGCTCAACATTTTTTGAAATTTTCGAGAAAGCATGTGCCTGGAAATTTCACTGAGTCTTATTATCTGATTAAACCACGAAAGCGAAGCCTGAGTGGTTTGATCTTTGATAATAAGGCCGCAAGTTACACGAGTTAAAACAGTTTGAGGGAAAATTAAAAAAAAACTGCGATAAAATCCTCTAGCACGAATGATATTTGATGATAATATTTTCCGAATCACATTTGAAACTGGATAAAATTATATCATGGCCCTATTCCGAGGGCCATCTGCCAACTTGAAATAATGAATAAATATGATGGTGATTTTGGTGTGAGTGTGCTTTTGTATTAGTTTTTGAGGTGTAATAAATTGAGATGGGGTGATAAAATGAGTGAAAATTTTTTTTGTGGTTAGATTTGTGTGGAAAAATAAAAAAAGGAAAATTTGAAAAATAAATTCAGAAGTCGCCGGGGCTCGAACTGCCAACCTCTGGCTTCGCAATCATACACCAAATGCCAAATCATTTATTAAGGTTTTCAGTATTGACATGTCATGCCTAATTCTAATTTCTAACTCAATCTATACATATATAAAATAATTACAGACAAAGGTGATTCGCGCAACCCTATTCTGGAGAGAGCCGAACCATCCCCCCGGAGCATCGTTTCCGGCACTCCAGACGGACACTCCGGCTCAAGACTGGCTGTTACCTGAACGTAAGAGGAAATAGGACCCATTCCAGCAGATTTTGGATCTGTTCTCTGAGCATTCGAATAGTGCATGTTATTTTCTGAGTTGAGTTTGGTCTCCTATCTTTCGATTTATACCAATGTTTTGTGTAGTTTTGTTTTCTTGTGAATGTAATAGGTTTGAGGAAATGTATTATATGGTGATTCCCAGGAAAAATATAACAAAAACCTGGTTAGGAGCAGTCATACAGCTTAACAGTTCGGCCACTGGCCTTTTGATAATGGTGGATTGTCCGCTATCCACTAGTCCACGAGAATTGTTGTTGATGTTATGAAAATAACGGATTTCAATTATTCATTGCCTCCAAAGGTGGAGCGTTTTTAGGTTGACAGTTTTTTGAGTCAAATTGCTAAACGAAACAGCTTAGAATTTGAACAACACAAATTTACCCGATATCAATACAAACATCGAGTGTAATTCGGCAGGACAATTCAATGAATAAGAAATTTAGAAACATATCAATGCAAACTTTATTTATTTTGGCAACCAACACCACCAAAACCACTAGTGCATTTGTCGCTGTAAAAGTTGCAGCTAACTTTTGCCGCTGTCAAACTGACAATTGCACTGTGGCATATGCACTATCACACTATAAAACTTTTTTTTTTATTTATTTTATATTAAATTACATATCTCATTACATTGGTATTATGAACTAATTTTTTACAAATTGAGTGCACCTGATCTCAGGATGAGATCGTTTTGTGCCTGAATAGTACTAATTAACTAGTAGTGTTCGAACATTTGGTAGATAATATTAATAATAATAATAAATAATATAAAATAGATATAGTAAAGAAAATAATCTAAAATTATCAGAAGCTAAGAGACTAAAGTAATAGTATAAGAAATTTTAATAATATATTGATATTCATTGTAGGAGAACTTCAAAAGTTCTAAAGTTCACGAAAATGAAGGACACCAGCTTTTTGCAGAACAGTTTGTAACTATAAATATTTTTGATGGACTCTGGGATGTAATTGTAACTTTTGGGGCCATTAAATGCTATCGACTTCTTATAGAAGGTAGAAAACTGACCTGATTGGTTCTCTAGTTTGAAATTTTGGCCATTTGATTGGTTCAAAAATAATGAGGGAAATAGTCGCTATAAAACTGATCTGATTGGTTCTCTGTTTGAAATTTCGGCCATTTGATTGGCTCAAAAATAATGAGGGAAGTAGTCGTTATCAAATTTAAAAAATAAAACATAATTTGCTAATCTAGCTATTCAAGTTGCTTGAACCAATCACTATCTACTAAAAGGAAAAAAACTTCAACCTTTTATGTTTCAAATTGCTATTTTCAGTATTCTTATGGGAGAAAGTTGATTAATTGAATAAAAATTGAGTATTATTCTAATCCAGGGTATAATGCTGTCGAGCAGACACTGTCCTACTAATAAATGATTATGTTCACATCGTTCTATATTCACATTATTATTCGAAGGTTTTTTTAATAAAACTGAATTTCCTAATAGTTATTTATGATATAAGAGTTATTTTTGGCAACTGTATTCATAAAAAATTAAATTGTAAAAAATGTTATAAAGTTTAGTCACCGACCATTTATTGGAATCGTTTTGTGACATGACATTAATGACAGACTATTAATTTTGACTTTTTCCAATAGAAAAACAACACAGCGAAATAATTAACATTTGTTGATTAGTAAGGTCAAATCACGTTCCGTTCACGTTATGACTTCCGATGGATAAACTAGAAAAAACTACCTCGATTCGTTGCCAAAAAAGTTCAAGGAGCAGTACAAAATTCCTCATAGATTTTTTGCAGTGGTGAGAAATGAAAGGCATTCCTGGAAAATTAGTAGAAATGCATTTCTGGCATATTTCGAAAACAGACCTATGGTACGGAAATGCTCATCTCTTAGGACTGATCATTCAAAGATGAAACTAGGTTGTATTCAAAGTGCAATCTAGACATTAGCATACATAACAATCTTTTTGACTCTCTAAACCAAAAAGGAGAAGGATTGAGCGAATTCTAAGAAATGCACTAGACGATAAGTAATTTCATGAATATCCCCACTATATCTGGTGTTTGTTGCAGAGAAGAGCACCGTCAATTCGATAACGTAATGATATTGAAAGCTATCAAGATTGTATTGACGGCCCAGAGATCATGAAATCAGGGGTAGAACATGCCAAAATAAATGCTAAAAGTAGAAAAGCTCTGGGATTCGATGAGACATCGACTGGAATATCGAAACTGCTAGACGAAGATAACATGAAAATAGTAGTAAAACTTTTCAATGCACTATTATACAACACCGAAATAATCCCGTGAGACTGGCTCAAGTCTACCTTTGTCGCAATCCCTAAAAAACATACAGCGAGAAAATGCTCGGAATATCGCTCAATTAGTCTAATGAGCCACACCCTCAAAATTTTCCTAAGAATACTTCACAACAGAATCAGACACAAATGCGAAGAAGATCTAGAGGAGACCCAATTCGGTTTTAGAAATGCGCTCGGAACTGGGGAAGCGCTTTTGCGCTGAACGTCCTATTACAAAAGTGCCGCGACCAAAAAAAAACTTTTTTACATGCTCCGAAGACTTCGAAAAATCATTCGATGAAGTTCAACTCAACAAATTAGATAAAGATACAAAAAAAGACAGGAATTGATAACAAGGATATTCTCATTAAGAATGTAAACTGGAACAAAACCGCCAACGTAAAAATCATAAATAATCTTACCGATGAAATGCCTATTCAAAGAGGAGTTACAGGGTCGTATTATGTTCCCAACACTATTCAATGTACATGTACAGATCAGCTATTTAAAAAAACACTTGAGGGCCAGCCATACAGAATAAAAATAAATGGCGAACTACTGATTGTAATTATATATGCGTATGATACGATAATTTCTATATAGACCAATCAATAAAGATTTTTTCGTGACAAAAATACTTCTAGGAAACCGACTGTGCCATCATACGGAAGACGCTCCGTAGTTATATACTGTTATGTTTCCTACTCCCAACTGTCATTGCTTAATTTGTTATAAAGATTTAAAAGCATTTTTTATCATTTTTGACTTGTAACTTGAAAACTAATGAAGCAATCTCGATAGGATTATTAGTAACGGAGAAAAACCGGAAAACGAGGAGAAACAGCTTTTTTAAATTCATAACTCTGCCACTTTTTGAGTTGTAGTGCAGGCTTTTCACGACATAGTAGTGATTAATATGTACTTTATGTGTGAAAAACTCAGGCGCTGTCGGATCATTAGTTTTGGCATAATTGCAATCTGATTTTTTTAATGCACTTTATTGCAGTAGACCTGGATGTGTCATAGGTGGTTCGATTTCAAAAGTTCTTGAAGATTTTGAGAGTTGAGGTATAGTACTACGAAATGACTATACTCATTTTGCGTTAAAATGCTGCGAAATAGGTGAGAAATACTTGCAAACATGACCGAAAACGGACGAGTGCATGAAAGTGGCTCAGGAGTGGGGTATTTATATACATACGCTTTCCCCGCGACTGCTGCTCTACCCCCACTACTCAGCCGCTTTCACGCACTCGCCCATTTTCGGTCATGTTTGCATGTATTTTTCACCTATTTTGCAGCATTTTAACGCAAAATGAGAATGTACATTTTGTAGTAGGTAGTATATTTCTACTCTCGAATGTTTTTTTTTAAATTGGAATCGGCCACCTATGACGCATCCAGGTCTGCTGCAATAAAGTGCATTAAAAAATTCAGATTGCAATTATGCTAAAACTAATAATGTGATAGTGCCTGAGTTCTTCACATATAAAGTACATATCAATCACTACTATGTCGTGAAAAGCCTGTACTACAACTCAAAAAGTGGCGGAGTTATAATTTTTTTTTAAAAAGCTAATTTTTTTTGGTTTTTCTCCGATACTAATAATCCGATCGAGTCGCGTTAGAGCCCATTTTTTGCATTTTAATTCTCCACAATTCGTCCATTGAGAGTATCGAGATTGCTTCATTGGTTTTCAAGTAACAAGTCAAAAACGATGGAAAATTTAAAAAAAATGCTTTTAAATGTTTATAACAAATTTAGCAATGACAGTTTGGAGTAGGAAACATACCAGGATATAACTACGAACCGTCGTATGATGGCACAGTCGGTTTCGTGGTAGTATTTTTGTCACCGAATCAATAGAGCAAAAAATCTCTATTGATTGGCCTAATCAGACAACGTTGAAAGTCTCCAATTTCTGCTTGATCGTATTCACGGATTGGCAGAGGAAATTGGCATCGAAATAAACAAAAATGAAACCAAATTTTTGGTCTGCAGCTGTAGCCCGCATCCAGAGGGTTCACAAATTAACATACTTAGAAACAATCATAACGGACCAAATAGATCCAGACATAGAAATAAAACGCAGAATTGCAAAGACTAAAACCACTTTCCAGAAAATGAGATCAGTGCTTTAAAAACATTACTGAAATGTCATTAATAATAAGTTATTTCCAAATTATATTCCGTTGATTTGGAGATGAAGAAAGTCGAAAACAATAGAACCACGAAGCCAAACGATTACAATTCGCATTTACAAATATAGATATTTTCCCTAGAAGAGAAACCAAAGCTTGTTGAACGATATCATTAGGTTTGGAAGAAAAACCTTGTGTTGATAACATTGTATGTTATATTCCTTCAAATTTTCTATAAGCTAATATTTCTCTCGTTTGAGTGGTACATTTATTTGAACTAAAGAACGAGTTTGGCTAGTTCACAAATGAAACACGGTTTATTATGATATAATGTCAACTATTTTTCACAGCTGCCATAAGAATGAATCATGAAGCCTAGGGAAATCAAGAAATTGGAAAAAAAAATCTAGATGTTCCAAATAAAAATTCATAATGACGTCAATAAAATATTTTTTGTAGGAAGTATGCCGATTTGCTAATAATTTTTGGACTTATTTTCATTGAAACTTTAAACAATGATAATTTTAAAATAGTGAATTCACATGAAGAACATTCCGACTTCCAACTAGGAAGAAAAACTTTTTTCCACTTAGAATAGAAAAACAATTGATTAGTGTAAAAAATTGTCTTTCTTCTTCTTCATTTTGAATAAAAAATCTAATTTGGAAAAAAAAACTCTTCTAGATCTAGAAACACTATATTATACTACCCGAGGATGAAACATAATTCTGCATTGCATCAGGCATCGCCAATAGACTCCGGCCCCAGCAGAGTCCTCGAATATGTAACCGTCTGTGTATGTTCTGTTCCCAGACTTTCCGTTTTAGGAAGATTGACCGGGACGTTTTGTTGAATCTGAGGAGGTTTGTTGAATGATCCACCGGCATATCCAGAGAAAGACATCCAGTTACTGTCCGATTCCATAATCGGAAGTGTCAATAGGATCCCTCCCTCGTCTTCATAGCAATCGTGATCGCTTAGCAGGAAAGTCTGTGTATCCTATCTAGAGAGGTCTTTGACTTGCCAGTTGTTGTACCTGACCACCAAACAATGTTCTTGGGGCTCAATGCCCACGTACTTCCGATCGACCTTCTATGTGCCGCTGTGATGACCCCAAGGTATTCGGCTGAGTTCCTATATTAAAAAGGCCTCCCTGAAAATTGAACTATTGGGAGTTCACCAGCTTGCTTTTCCTGGTGAAGATTGTCAGTTCCGCTTTTTCTAGATTACCAACCAGTTCGATGATACGACATCAGTTATCCACCCCATCTAGGGCCCTTTGTATCGTCCTCCTTTCGAAGTTTTGCCTATGGCTGTCGATGAGGATCACTATATCATCCATACAACCATGAGTGTAATTGCCCATATTGTTAATTACTGCTAATAAGCCATCTACCACTGGGCTTCGCAGTATGAGGGAAAGAACCGCACCCTGTGGACAACCCTTAGTGGTTATGGCTTCGCTGCATCTGCTTCTGAGCGTTGCTCTAGCTGTTCTCTGAGAAAGTATAGCGAGAGTCCATCTTATCATTCCAATGATGTGTTATTACAAAAAATTTACCAAGAGTGGCAGCGTCATTATTCTGCACTCCCTTGATCCTAAGGACAAGTCGATGTAGTTCCATCTCCATGCCCTTGCCACTGTGGTATGGTATAGTGTGTTGAAGATCGCTGGGGTGGCGGAGCCTCTAATGTGAGGCTGATAGCTCGATAAGGTTTAGCCTGCGTATATTCGCTTCTGCCAGCTTAGAAAGGGAGAGACCTTGGCTGTCCCTCATGACATATCCATGTTTTTCTAATGAGTGAGTGAGTGAGTGAGTGAGTGAATATACCTTTCCCTTTTCTAGTTCAATATTCGTGCATAGGTAATGTTGATCGCGTGAGTTTTCACTTTAAACTACCGATCAACTGGATCATTCTGAAAGAAGAAAAAATGTCACTCACAAAGCACCTAAAGGTGTAAATATGCAAGCTTATTTCCTCCACTGAGTTTTTTTATATAGAAAAAGGAGATACACCTTGAACTGAGAAAACTAACCTATGTAAGTTTATCGCTATCCAATCATTTTCGCACGTAAATAAGAGAACACTACCCAGCCAGATTTTGGCTAACCCTGCTATCCGAACTACTGAAATATAATAAAAATAATGAAATGCTAGCAATATATGCCTGCGCAGTGGGGGTAGCCGACTTGTGTATTTAACATCTCGTTAAATGCACTGCTTAATTCTTCCGACAGTATAATCATATTCTTCACAGACACATATGACTCCATATGCACATCCCCTTCATTGCAGATCAAGTTCTTATTCTTATTTATTACCAGCTTTTATTTAGTTTCACTTATCAGTTAGTTCGTTGGTTAGGGTCAAATCTTGCAAGTGAATTTTGACCGACTTCAGTTGTACGATTAATTTGAAATTTGGCAGATGTTCATAATTCTGGTGACAATGCATTATGGAATTCTTGTTAGAGAAAAAAAACAAAATGGCGGCTCCAAGCTGGCGGACGAGATTTGTAATTATGATCCGGTTCGATTCAAAATTGGTATTTTTTGTCAAAATTCATAAATAAGGGGCCAAGATGGTGGACGAGTTTTTTTTTAGGTCATATTTTATTCAAAATTGGTGTGTGGGGGTTTTCAGGTTTGGAGAGATTATTAATTTTTTGTCAAAATCTATAAATTCTACATGGCGATTTCAGGATGGCGGACGAGTATTGCGATTATGGTCAGAGTCCATTCAAAATTGGTGTGTGAGAGTTTTTGGGGTCGAAGATCATAGCTCAAAACTTACAGGGAAGCGACCTTGTAATAACCATGCTCTATTAGAAACAAACAGATCAAGGCGAACTAAAAAGCAAAAAATAAAATAAATAATAAAAAACCGTTTCAAAGACAAGCTTTTATGTAAGCCGTGTACTAAAACGTATAAAATAAGTTTAAGTCATCGCTGACAATGATTTAATTATTCATTGTTGAATTATTTGGTTTCAAGAATCTTGTCGCGCAAATTGTAATAAAATTAATACTTCGACAAGTTGTTACTTACCAACCAATTAATTGGTACTTACTTCTATGAATACTTTGTGAAAAATTAAATACTTTGACAAGTTCTTACCTACCAACCAATCACTGCCCAATCAAATTAATTGGTATCTACTTTATGAACACTTCGCGCGACAAGCTTTTTGAAACCAGTAATTTTTTTTATCGAAAAATCATATATATATATATATATATATATATATGGCCAATAATTTTATTAGTACTTCAACGTTCGGGTTCCCTTATAACGGACGCCATTGTCCTTAATGAATTCACGAACGATTTACGAGACCACCCTTCCCGGAAACGCCTAAATCCGAGTTCCTGTGTGATTTTATCAGCTAAATTTTCATTTCGTAGGCAATCTGACAGATTAAAAATATTTTTCACACGCAGAAAACGCATTGTTATGTTGGTGGTCAGTATGAATGAAGAATTGGTTAATATTTCTTTTATTCATAAGCTTAGGGGTGGTCCGGGGTGTAATATATTTCAGGTGTGGATCTTTTCGTAAATGTAAATTGATATGGTATACACCATATTGACAGTTATTTTCACAAGCTTTTATTTAGTTTCACCTATCCCGGTGTCTGTCTGTCTGTGTGTCTTTCTTTCTGTAATCAAATCTTGCAAGTTAAATTTGACCCACTTCTATTCGTCCGATTGATTTGAAATTTGGCAGGTATACATAATTCCGGTATGGATTTTTTTTTAGGGAAAAAAACAAAATGGCGACTCCAATATTGCGGACAATTTTTGTGGTTATGGTCCGATTCTATTCAAAATTGGTATCTAGGAGTTTTTACCATCAAAATTCTAAAATAAATTAGATAAAAATCACTAAACTAGTTATTTAACATCATAAATACTGAAAAAAAATTTTTTTTTAAAAACTTATTAGTTGTTAATAAGAACAGAAAACTAAAAGTTAAAATAAAAATTAAAAACAAACAAAGACAAGCTTTAATTGATAGAAATGCACTAAAAAGGAAAAAATAATATCTTTCATTGTTTGCTTCAGGTTATTCTGTGAGAAACAGATTCAAAAGCTTGCCGCGGATACAAAATAGTGAATCTTGCGCGGCAAGATTTTGAATCTGTTACAGAATAACCTAGATCAAACAATGAAAGAAATTATTTTTATTTTTTAGCGCATTTGTATAATAAAAGCTTACCTTTTTTTCATTATTTTTATTTTTAACTTTTTAGTTCTGTTTTTATTAACAACTAATAAAGCTTATTTTTATTTTTTTACAGTATGGTCGATATGGCAATGATATACAGAATAACTACGTCACTACAAATACCTGAGAACAGAATAGAATTGATAAAAATGTAGAAATATCCGATGTTTTGAAATACAATAATTTTTACTAATAATAACCTTGAAGCGATTTTTTCTAAAATAATGACAGGCATAATAGTATTATTCGATATGATTCAACTAAATGAATAGAATTAATAGTTTAGAGCATTTTTCAATTCAATATCAGTAGTACAGTTCCGTAATGATTTCAATTCTATGTTACCCAAATGGTTTGAGTTCGCATTCTGGCATTAATAAAAAAAGATCACGTTCGAAAACATTGCGAGAAATACTGCGAGAACTGAGAAATTTTCATCCATATTCAAAAGACATTTGAAAACAGGAACGGATACAGTTTTCGAAAGATCAAGAGTATATCGAGAAGTATCTTTCAATTCAATAATTTTTTCTGATAGGCAAAACTCAGAATACGACTAGTTACTGAATATTTTTCCATTCGTGAAAAATAATTTGGTGTACCCAGTAACTTACGGGGGCAAAGTAATTTATTTGCCCTCTTACACTTGCATAATTCCATTATCCATTTAATTTTGTTTTCAGATTGTGGAAGGTTAAACTCCCGAAAAAAAGTGTCAAGAATGAATATTCCTCCACGAAAAATAAGCTTCAAACAATAACATTTTTGTATTTTCTGAGACTCAAAGGTCTCTTACCTGGTCAACTCATTTGAGTGCCTCATTGAAGTGACATTTTGCAACATTGTCCGATTGGAGTAGCAGACAGTCGGATGCGTCAGTTATTGTTTTGTAAACATTCAGATCGTCGGCGTAAAGAGAAAATTTAGAATAAGTGAAGCGACTTCTGATGTCTATAAAAAATGGGTTGGAAATTAGCGGTCCCAGATGGAAACCCTGAGGCACTCCAGACGTAACTCTAGCTAGAGTTGAGGAGTAGCCGTTGATTTTGACAAACTGGGATCTATTATTCACATAGGATTTTACTCATCTTCATCTAAAGCTTTGGAATCGGAATCGATTCGATGCCTTTACTCATTAGGTTATTAGTAAGGGTCGGCCGGTTTCGGAAAAAGCCATTTTAATGCTCACTAATCAGATGCTGTGTTTAAAAAAATAGTTCGTTTGTTACAACGGCCTCTTATAACTTCATAGCTATTGAACGTATGGAAATAGGGCTGCAATTTTCAACTAAAGTTCTATTTCCACTCTTCAGTACTGGTGTTTCTTGCGCTTGTCGCAACGCTGTAGGGTAGAATCTTTCGGAAATTGGTTTCTTGAATATGAGAAAAATCGGATATCAGGTAGTTTCTCCGCATAATTTGAAGAAAACCTGGGATATGCCATGTGGTGAGAACATCGTCAATCACGATATATATGTTTTTGGTTCTCACAAGACTGTCCTATTGAAATTGTCATTAATTTTATTCCAGAGCACTCACTATCGAGAAGTAACTTTCAGGTTATCATTCATTATACTGATATAACAACGAAAAGTTTCAAAACAAACTGGATATCTTCCTGATGATTAGAATAAAATAAAATAAGTAAAAAATGTTTTTAAGTTAGAGAAACATAATAATGATGCAGATAATATATTAAAAGCTAAAAATTAATTAGGTAGGTACCAGGTACCAGTCATCACACTACTCTCCTCGTCAATATAGGGCCTTGATCAGACTAAAATAAAATCGTGCGGTGCGTCGAATTTCTATTATCTACAGTCAACTGCTCATATCATTATATGCTTTGGATGCATCTTCTCAATAGACAACTTATGCAAAATGTGTGTAAAAGTAAATCCGTCACTATCATCGTGCGACATCACAGAACGCTAAGCCCCACGATTTTATTTTAGTCTGATCAATGCCCTATATTGATGAGGAGAGTGGTGTGATACCTAATTATTTTTTAGCTTTTAGTACATTATCTGCATCATTATTATGTTTCCTATGCGTTCAATAGTGCTACAACCCTCCGCTGAATGGAATACTTCCTGAGGCACTTGATGTGCTTCTGATCGAAACAGATCAACCTGTTTTGGTCATGGGTGATCTGAACGCTAAGCACGTACAATGGAGTCGTGTAACCAACGCAAATGGTAGACGGTTGAGGCAACACAGTGACAGGTATGAATACCAGGTGTTGGCTCCAGATGAGCCGACGCATTTTGGTCCATACTAGCCCGATTGACATTGCGCTGGCCAGGAATATCACCTGGAACTGGGATATACACGTTCTCGCCGAGTTGAGTTCAGATCACAACCCGGTGATATTATAATTGGGGGTTGATCCTCCGCCCCAGACGGATCGTATGTGTACTGAGGTGAATTGGAAAAGATTCCGTCCGCTCCTAGAGACAGCTTACTGTGCTCCTGAGTGGATAGATTCTCCGCTCTAGTTGGTTGGAGGCGTAGCGCGCTACGAACTCACGATTAAAAATGCTTTAGAGGATTCCTTCCGCAGGGAACCGGCTCCTAAATTTCATAATGAATTCCCATTGAGGATAAAAAATCTCAGTCGGAGAGAAATTGCGCCAGAAGAGCGTATCAAAGGAGTATGTTTCCTGCGGACAGAATCCGAGCTAACGAACTGAATAGGGAGGTTAGAGAAAATATATCGGAATTTCGGAACGAAAGATTTGGCATAACCCTCCAAAATTTAGAAAACTGTGATCAAATTTGAAAAAATCATCAAAATTTAAAATCTAAAAAGACCAATTTCCTCCCTATTCATGGTGAGACCAGACTGTGCTACGACCCTGAGTACAAAGCTCAAGCTTTTACAGACTCGATGGAAAGACAATTTAAATTGAACCAGCATCCAGAGGATGATCTGGATCGTGAGCTTTTGTTGGAAGATCGGGTCCACTGCACCCTTAGGGAACCCAATTACGACGATATTCGTCCAGCTACGTTCGATAAACTTAAGGCCTATATTAAGGGACTCTACGCTAAAGAAGCACCTGGTTATGACGGAATTGAGTATTTTCCGGATAACCAGGTGCAATCATTGTTGAATATCATTAATAACTCTTTGCGCCTTAAAAGATTCCCTCGGAGGTCGAAGCATGCCGTTGTGGTTATGATTCCGAAACAGGGACAAAACCCGACCTTCTCACAAAATTATCGACCGATCAGTCTGCTTTGCAGTTCGGCTAAGTTGGCTGAGAAAATCGTCCTGCAAAGGCTTGACGAAGAACAATTTGGTTTTAGACGTGCTCACTCCACCGAGCTTCAGGTAATGAGGCTGGTGGAGGACACAATTACATCTCTGAACACTTACAACAGTGCTCACATCGTACTGTTAGATATCAGCAGAGCCTTCGACAGGTTTGGCATTAAGGCCTACTGCCAAACGTATAGACTTTCACTCGCCATTAAGGTAGGACATTTCAAGTCAGGGTCGACAATTCTCTCTCGGATTCGAGAGAAATTGAGGCCGGCGTTCCTCAGAGGGCAGTACTGTCTCCTGTATTATACGCCGTTTACACGTCAGATATTCCAAGAAGCGAACATGTGAAGGTCTCCCTGTTCGCCGATGATACGGCTTTGCTTTGCTCTGCAGCCGACCAACTGATGGGTGTCGTTTATTGAACGCATCAAACGACCTCCAGCAGTGGTATCTGAAGTGGAAAATAAAGCTGAATTCTGAAAAAACACAGGCGATATCGATGGGCCGTAAGAGAAACAACCCAGAGAGGGGAGTGACTATCTCTGGAAGGGAGATGAATTGGCCAGAGCAGGTCAAGTACCTGGGAGGTACTGTGGATAACCATCTCACATGTCAACCTGCTGCTTGTAAGAGACAAAATTGTCAAAAAAATCAGCGCATTAAACTCCCTGTTTAACAGGAAGAGTAAGCTTTTCCTAAAAAATAAGGTCATGCTCTATAAAATGATGTTCAGGCCTGTCATTTTGTATGCCTCAGCTGCCTGGGGCCAAATATGCAGGTCTAGCATTGGCGTCCTGGAACGGGTGCAAATGAGAGTCCTGCAGATGATAACGTGGTACGTGCGGAACAATCGGATCTTCGGAGACCTAAATCTGCCTTCCATCAGAAGTATCATTAGAGAACACAACAAAAAGTATTTGATTGTGCGATAGCTCACGAGAATCCGCTTGTGAGGGAAGCCACTGACTATAACATAGACGACCCCCCGCATTTTAAACGTCCCAGGCGCTCTCTGGAGTGATGGGTTACCTACTAATCCATACATGGTAGCGAAGCTGCATCCTCAATGAAAATTATTATTTCTCCAAACTTTTAGACCAAAATACCCTTTCGGTCATTTTCGAGCTTCACCACCATGGCAAGTACTAGAAACCGGCCTCTACTCCTTGGCCAACCAAATTCTAAATTCGTGAATGGCTGTGGCTCACTTATTTGAAGTTTAAAGAGATTTGAACTGAAATATAGAAACATGATTTTGAAGCAGAATGAATCATTAATTAAACATTCGTAAAATGTTTGTTATAAAAATGTTCCATTTATGGTGGTGATACAGTATATATCAAATGCTAAAGGATGGATTTTTCAAAATAAGAATTTGCATATGGTTTAACACTTAGACTAAATAATAATTGATACATTGTATTTGGACCTTTATTCCCAACTGTTGCACGCTCGTTGATGAAATCTTTTACATAATAATAATATTGTTCATACTTCGACAAGAATTTTTTCAATTATAATGATGATCAAAACATATATTTAATAACCACATTGATTAATCCTTACGGCATTGTCCCAATGTTCAAGAAGATATCATTCCTTAACTGCTCTATATTGTCTTAACTTAGGTGATTCTTGTTTGTAGATGATTTCAAAGAAAATTATTTCTATTCTATTGTCGACGTTCCGAGTGCAGGAGGTGCAGGTAATTCAATTTTCCTTACAAAGATCACGAGGCGTTGGATGCAACTAAAGTTTGGACTAGCAGGCTATTCTGCGAATATAAGGGAGCATTCAGTGCCACACAGTATTTCAAAGTGTGAGTTCTGTTGGTTTTCTTCTAAGTTTCAATATTAAACAAATATATAGTTTGTTCATGCATATATATTATTGTTTCCTTTAGTGATTTTTCTCTATGATTGTTTTTTATTTTATTCCAACAACAATAAAGTTGAGGTAAGAAGGTCAGTATCGATATGGGGTAATGCCGCGCACGATGTTTGGTATTGCCCCATGTTGATGATTTCAATGATAAAATATAATTAGGTGCCTACTTTCTATTCCAGATGGTCCGAAATTACATAAGGAAGTCGCAACGGAAAAGTTGGTCGATTGAACGAATTGATAATGCCATAGTTGCCGTTCGTTCAGGTGCTAAAGTACGTGCCGCGGCAAAAAATTTCGGTATTCCGGAATCAACATTGCGAGATAATTTAAAACAATACGTTGCCTTATTGCAATGATGATGAGGCTACAGCTCAACCTGCTCAGATGCCTTGCTTGGGACGGAATCCACTTTTCACGAAGCAACAAAAGCAAGATCACGAAGTGAAGTTGGGAAATCTGTTATGGATTAACTTCCGACACTTAAGGCGCATAGATTTTGATTTCAGCATTCAACAAAGAGAAAAAACAGCCGGCAAAGACTTAGTGAGGTGTTCTTTGAAGAGGAATCCGCAACTAAGTCTTCGTCAGCCAGAAGGTACAAGTATTATCGCCAAAACTGTTTTTTTTAAATCTTGGAACAGTATTAGGCAAGCATCAATTTACAGGAGAAAGGATCTCCAATGTCGTCGTGTCCGGTATAACAACTGTGCAGAAAAATTCCGGAAAAATCAATGCTAAAAAAGGACAAAAACAAGTAGGAATTGCTATTTCAGCCGAACGAGGACAAACTACCATTTTCCTATAAGCTGTTAGTGCAGCTGGTTCCTATATTCCACCAATGATAATTTACCGAAGAAAACGTATGTCTCCACAATTATAGAAGGACGTCCCAATTCGATCCATGTATTCATTCATGTGTGGTCAAATGACGTGTTATTTCTGAGATGGTTAGAACATTTCCAAAGTCATGTGACATCGACTGCGACTGAGCCAACTTTACTTATCTTAGATAATCATGGAAGCCACATTTCGTTAGGAATTTTTGAGTTCTGCAAAAGTAACCATATCGTACTTCTTACTTACTTACTTACTCACTTATATCGTAACCCTCATACGTCAAACCACCTTCAGCCTCTCGATTTAATGTTCTTTGGACCTCTCAAGAAAGCTCTCTATGCTGTTTATGATTCTCATATGATTTCGACTGCACACGAGAGAATCACAATTTACGATCTGGTTCGTTTATTTAATCAAGCATACATAAAAGTTGCCACAATGGATAAAGGCATTTCAGGATTCCGAGCTGCCGGGATATTCCCCTTCAACGCCGATAAATTTGCAGCAGAAGAACTCGCACCAGCTGAGCAATTTCGAGCACATATTTGGAATATCCAGGAATAAGGAGCACAAGGGACGGTAACCTGCTCCTCACACTGGATAGAGATCCCGAAGCACTGGGGGCGATAAATAAGGCTCTGGGAGACGAAGGATCCCTAAAAACAAGGAGGCTAGGGGAAGATCCCTCTGAATCAATTAATCTCAGGGGCATGTCAGGGGACGTTACTGAGGATGATATCATCGGTGCTATCAGATCAAGGATTGGGATATGGAACCAAGACTGCAAGCTCAGCCGCATAAGACCACTCGGCAATCAAACCGCAGGGGCTACGTTAACCCTCCCGAGAGAACATGCAAGGGCACTGATGAAATATGATACCGTCAGGATAGGTCTTGTTCGATGCCAAATTGAGAGACGGGTGAACGTGCCCAAGTGTGCAATGGTGCTGGAGTTATGCACATAAAAAGGAGGCTTTGTGAAGGGCCGGACAGGACGAAGAGCTGCTATAGATGCGGGCAAGAAGATCACTCCGCCGCCAACTGCAGCAAGGAAGAGCATTGCCCCATCTGCCGGGAAAATGGTCACAGAGTGGGCACAATAAAATGCCCAGCATTTAAAGAGGCACTGAGGGCGGCCAGGTCAGGAAAAAGACATGGCGGGAGGGAAAGCAGGACCATGGTGGACGATGGCGTGTTCCGACAGGGAGAACCAAACGTCTCTACATTTACAAGGGACAGTACACTGCATGGGATACCGACCCAGGACGAATTGAATGAATCCCACTCTGTTCTGATTGGGCTAATAGACGAATCGCTCACCGGGCGTAATGATGTAGGGGTAGGGGGAGGCCATACAAGGCTCAAAATGATCCAGATATTACAGGTGAATGTCGATAGAGGGAGACATGCGCAGCACCTGCTGCTGAGGACGGCGATGGAAATACACGCGGACCTGGCCTCATCCAGGAACCGTGTCTATCCATCACTAGGGCAGATACCAGATGGATTATGGACTTGGATGAGAACACAGCGGCCTGGTGCAGAAACAGAACGTGCGGAGTCACCAGCCATACAGCGGAACACGGCTTCACTTGCCTAGATTTTGATGGCTTTGCTATCTACAATTGCTACATCCACCCAACCCACTCAGACTCGATTCCAGCAATATATCGACGAGCTGGCGCAGCAGTGCGGGACGGAAACAGGGAGGTGATCATATTGGGCGACTTTAATGCAAAACCCAGCTTGTGGACAGGCAACATCACGGACGCGAGGGGACGGTACTTGAGGACTGGATGAACGCAACGAATATGATGGTACATAATTGCGGAAGGGAACCCACCTTCGTAGAGCGGCCCAATCGTCAATCATAGATATTACCCTAGTTTCCGACCGGATCTCTACGAAGGTTAATGACTGTCAGGTCTCGCAAGATGAATCCGGTAGTCTCCACTGATATATAGCCTTCCGGGTAGAGACCAATCTCCAGTTCAAGAGGACAGAACAGCCGCGGCAGAGATGTATAGATCAAGTGACCCTCAAGGATACCCTGCAACTGCTTGAACATAACATTACTGACACTCAGGGGTCCAGAGGTAGTAATTAGGAATGCTCAAAAAGTAGCACGGTGCGGACCAACGCAGGGGCGGACAGAAAGCAACCCGTATGGTGGAATGATTCCATCAAGGAGAGCAGGCAATCCTGTACAAACGCTAGGAGAGAGCTCACCAGAATGCGCGGCAGGACAAATGCCCCGCAAGACCAGGTTGACGAACTGGAAAGGGTCTACAAGGAAGCGAGGAAGGCGATGAAGAAAGAAATTATTGGGGCAAAAAAGGAGGAGTGGAAGTTGCTGTGCGACAGACTGGAGGAGGACCCATGGGGGCAGGGATATCGGATCGCGATCAGGGACCTGAAGGGATTCAGGTCTCCGTACGAGATGGATGAAGCACGCAGGGAAAACATACTGCTTGAACTCTTCCCTGGGACAGCAGAGGTTGACCCCGAAAACCAGGAGCCTGACATAGAACTACCCCTCCACCCATTTACTAGGGAAGAGCTAAAAGAGGCAGCGCGGAAGCTGAAGAGCAGGAGATCCCCGGGGCCCGACGGGATCCAACCGGAGACGGTGAAGTACGCCATAGAGGCGATACCAGACACAATACTCACGATAATGAATGGATTACTCAGACAAGGAGTCTTTCCAGGCAGCTGGAAAAAAGGCAAGGCTATCCTGATTCCCAAAGGAGATTCGAGAATAGATGGGAAACACAGACCAATCTGTCTTCTGGACTGCCTTGGGAAAATATATGAATACCTATTGAAGGCCAGGCTGGAAGAGGAGTTAGGAAACAGAGAGGGCATAGCCAGCACCCAGTTCGGCTTCATAGCCAAAAGATCAACGGTAGGAGCCATCAAGCACGTGCTGGAGAGGGTGAACAGTGATCGGAAGGTATGGGGAGCGGTGATCATGATTGACATAAAAAATGCCTTCAACACGGCAAAGTGGCACCTGATAAAGCACGAACTGGGCCGCCTTCAAATTAGCCCCTACTTACGCATTGCAATCGGGAGTTACTTATCGAGTCGAGAGCTGACCTCTGGGAAAATAAGGATGAACCTGACACAGGGTGTCCCGCAGGGTTCCGTACTCGGTCCCACTTTGTGGAACGTGTTATACAATGGCATCCTAACGCTGGACCTCCCGAGGAATTGCGCAACCGTCGCGTACGCCGACGATCTTGCACTTATAATCACGGCCGACAAAAGTGACGAGCTGACGCGCACTGCAAACCAGAGCAATAATTAAACGCTGGACGGAGGATAATGGGTTAGAGATTGCCCCGCAGAAAACCGAGGCTATCATAATCAGGGGACGCAGGAAGAGGGAAGGAATTCGCTTCGAGCTGGCTGGCACGGAGATAATTCCAAAAAGATTCGTTAAGTATCTCGGGGTTTGGCTTGACGACAAACTGAGGTTTAATAAACACGTCAGGAGACCTGTGACAAGGCGAATAGGCAGGTGACGGCCCTAACGGGTCCTTTCAAACACAAAGGGGACCTGGCCTATATAAGAGAAGAGTGATGTATGGAGTGGTGCAGTCCGTCCTCCTATACGCGGCTCCCGTGTGGGCGATGTCACCAGAGTGAAGACATACAGGGCATGTTGATATCAACGCATCGGAAGATGCTACTCCCGCGTGGCCATGGCCTATAGGACTGTGTCGGCTGATGCACTGTGCGTCATAACGGCAATGCCGCCAATAGACGGCATGATAGAGGAAAGGATACGTCTGGATTCCATTCCCAATCTGACTGAAAGGGGGAAAGAAGGAAGAGAGGAACAGGACCATTGAACAATGGCAAAACGCGATGGGATGAAAATCCCTACTACTGCTCAATGGACCAGAAGACTCATTCCGAACCTGAGAGCGTGGATAGAATGTCAGCCTAAGGGCACAAATTACTATAACCCAGGCCCTAAGCGGGCATGGGTCTTTCAAAAAATACACCTATAAGATAGGAAAAGCCGCGGACGATTGGTGCTTGTATTGTGGTGAATGGGATGACCCTAATCACACAATATTTGGATCAAGAGATGGGAACGAGAGCGACACAACGCGAAATGCCTTGGGGTAACAATTATGCCTGAGAACATGATCGGACTCATGATCACTGATGAAAGAGATGGCAGGCGGGCTACAATTTTCTGAGACAGGTGATGGAGGCTAAAAAAGGGGAAGAGAGGGCTATGCAAAGGCAGGACCGATTCCCAATAAATGATGGAGATGAACTGTGATATTTGAGTCTGTGATACCTATGTTTGTGATATTTTAGTATAGTATTTTATTTATTTTATTTATTTATGTACTGTACGTGACGTGACGTGGAAAACCCATGCGAAGATAGAGAAAGAAGCAGCTGCATGGTACGCCGCCTATGCTTGACGCTATGTCGACAAGATGGTCCCAAGCATAGCAGGGCGAGGGGGGGGTTTTAGTCGGAGTTGCGCCCGACACTACCTGAGCTGATAGACACAAGGCCCAGGTGCCAAGCGGTTTCCCCCTTCAAAACCAAAAAAAAAAAAAAAAAAAAGGAAAGAAACACAGCAAAGGAGCAACAATCAGAAATGTCGATGAAAGACATACTTGTTCTAAAACAAGCAAAACGAGATGAAAAATATAACTAAGCGAAAGCTGAATACACGTGGAGAAGGAAAAGACAAGAAGGTTATCATAAAAAGAAAACGGGCTGGAAAGGAAGAGAAACCGTTGGAGGAGGACTCAGTAGAATTGTCTCTGTCTGATGATAGCAATTCAGATGCCAGTGAATTCGCCATTGCGTAGAGGGCGACTCAATTGACAGACGAAATATGCATCATTTGCGGCGAATTTGGTAAGAATAGAGAACTCTGGTACCGTTGCGTCAAATGTGGAAGATGGGTTCATTCCAAATGTTCTGGTTGGGAGTCTGCCAATGAATATGCATGCGATGAATGCAAAGAAAACAATCCGAAAAGGAAAGGAGCAAAATGGCATTTATTCAAATAATCCCAAAAAATAAGCATACCTTAAAGTTTTTAGAAGTCTTTTTTTGTTCAAGAATTTGTATTTTAATATATTCAGTTCATTATATCATAGTTACTTTCAGCATTTTCTTCTACTAACTTTTACTCAGCCTCAAATACATGCGCGGTATCACTCCAATGGTTGCGCAATATTGCCCCACGGGTGGGATAATACCGAGAAATGCACTTTTACTTATTTTTTTTAAGAGCTCCAGTATTTTATTTTACTCATACACCATCATTTACTAAAGATGTGTAGGAATATTTCCCAATTTATAATGATAAATTTTAAAAAATCTAAAATTTCGCTTCTGTGCGCGGTATTACCCCGCTCTCCCCTAATAATAATAACTACTCGAGGAAAAATGGATTCTCGTGCAGATCCTGCGAGAGAAGCAAGACAACCATAGCTTCCAGTAATTAGATTTCCGGTAATTAATGATCATTTGAGATCACCTATGTTTGCCCTACACTCCAGAGAAAGTTCGAGGAGAATAACATCAGTTCTTTTTTTCATTTTCTCTATTTTTGGCGGTAAGACACTATTTTGGGTTCGATAAATAATAATAATAATTTATTAGCCCAAGCTATGTAAAATACATTTAATGTTGTCACAGAGAAATGAGTAAGAGTAGAATAAAATACAGGATAGAAACCACCGTAAACACATATATACATAAACACATACACACATTTGCCGAGGAAAATTAGAAATATTTCTCGTTGAAGTGAAAAACATTTTCAATTAAGATATGTAGAACGGGTTTTACGGTGGTGTCCCATTGAACAAAAATGCAAAAAATCGTCAATTGAATAGAACGCTTTATTCAATAAAAGTGTTGTCATGGCCGCTTTCAGTTGCTTGGCTGTGACATTTTTCAGCGCAGTTGGTAGTTTGTTGAAAATCTTTAGGGACGTATAATTAATTGGTTGCTGCGTTAATTTCAGCATGTTGTGCGGAATGGTCCGATCCTTTTTGTTTCTGGTGTCATAACAATGGTGAGATGAGTTGGAGAAAAGTGAAGTTTCATTTTCCTTAACGAACATAATACATTGTAAAATGAATGCCGAGGGTGGAGTTAAAATATTGAGTTTTTTAAACAGCGGCTTGCAGTGATCCCTGGGTCCAACTTGCAATTATACTTACAACTTTTTTCTGGATTTTGAAGATTCTCTCACTTGCTGAGGAGTTGCCCCACAGTAAAAGTCCATAAGCGAAAATATCATAAAAGTTACTGTAATAGTATGTTAGTGCAGTGTCTGGAGTGGTGACTTGTGCGAGTTTTCTGATTTGGTATACTACTGTATTCAGTTTTTTGCCGTATGATCAATATTATTTTTCCAATTCAATTTTGGGTCGATATGAATACCTAATAATTTGACAATTTTTTGTGAGTCTAGATTCAGAAAAAATATTTCGTTTGTTTTTTCAGAATTGAGTTTTAGATTGTATTTTTCCATAATCTCGTATTCCAATCAACTCATTTTATGTCAGACTCACTTCTCAACTATTTTTTGGTTCATTTTGTAATTCTGACTATATCAGTGTATAATTTGGCATTCCTGCCTTTTCAAAATGGAATCTTGATAGAACGTGTTGTTTCATAATATTCAGTAACAATTTATCCAATAAATCCAAACTCGTATCGTTCTTGTAACATGTTATAATTGAAATATGACAAGACAGCACTTGCTACACAGGAATATCGGTGTAGCTCGTCAAAGAGGCAACGTATTAGGTATGCCGGGCATCCTTAACGTATAATGTATTCAGAAGTGGGATATAATATATTTATAGCTGTTGTTTTGGCACGGCCACGGTCGACCGCCACATCTGGCGTATGTTTCGTTCCTAATACGGCAGATATGAATTGTAACCAACTTTTAGCATAATACCATGCCATTCGTTCCATTTATATAACTCAGCCGTCTATTGTTTAACATCGACGTTATATTTATGGCGATGCTCGTCGCCCGACTCGACACCAATGTGAATGGGCGATTGTTCCGATGTGTTTCGGACGATTTAACGAGATTGGATATTGTGGAAGATACCAAGGCTGGGAGCAAGAATCATCCCCGACATACGAGAAAATAGATAATGGAATTCACTGCGATATAATTGATGAAATATCAAAATACACTCATTGGTGTTCTTGGATATCTGGAAAGTGCTTATGACATGAGAATCAGCAGAGAAGGAAAAGTGAAAGTATTCGGATTACAAGAATTTTGGATGCCATTTCGATCTCCGAATAGATTGCTTCCAATTTGAAGGAGTTACCGTTTCCGTCAGATTTACGCCACATTTGCCAATTTAGAAGTGTAACACCCTGTAGGAAATGTACCATGTGATACGTGAATTATATTCTCTATATTATAAACACGGAAAGTGTTCGAGACAGGTCATTGAAAAAAATACATTCGGTCAAATACCATTCAGAATAGCAACTTATCTAGGACTGCGAATGAATATACCGGTCACTGCTTCAGACATTCCTCAGCAACTTTGTTTACAGATGCAGGCAAGGATATACTCAACATCAAAAGACATGCTTGGTGGGAATCAATAACTGTTGCAGAAGGTTAAATCAAAAATTATGTTGCAAATAAGCTAAAGATTGTTAAAAAAATTGTATGGAATGATGGGCATTCTATTGGCCATTTGAGTCAATCTGAGAATAATTTAAACTATGTTGAACCACCAGGATCTAAAATCAGTTCTCTTCAGACTGCATCTTCTAGTAATAAGGAATCATTTGGAATCAGTAACTACTTGCAGCAGCAGAGGACAACGAATCCAAATATTTCTACAACCCGCTGTTATGATTGTATTTTCAATATTAAGTTATAAATTATTTGAATTGATTATGTTCATAGATTTCTTCATAACATTATTGATAAAGTTTTGGGTTTGATTATATCATTTTGCATCAATTAAAACCATCGGATAAAATTACAAAATAGGAAATTAAAGTAAATATCTGCTGAACATTATTTAATCGAATTCACATAAAATTCTGGAAGCATCTGGTGATAGTGAGGTGGCCTGCAGTAAACGTTGATTCATGTTTATTTGTCTGATTGACTGCAGAACCGGGCGATAAAGTGCTACTTTAGGCCCGGTCGTGTACAATAGTTAGTTATGTATCTTGGTCGTAATATAGCGTTCAGCGCCCGATGGCGTGAATATAATAATAATTACACGCCAAGGGTGCTAAACGCTATTTACGACCGAGATACTTACGTAATTTTATGCACAAACCTGTATTTATTTCATTAAATTACATTTTGTAATCAGAATAATTTTGACTCACTCAGTATATATGTTCTGATTGACAGCAATTGACACTGATAACAGCGATATTTTTAACCGACGAAACCAAAAAGGAGGAGGTTCTCTAGTCGACGCGTATATTTAATTTTTTTTATAATTTTTTTTATGACGCTCGATTTCGATAATTCTTTTTTCAGTGGATAGCGTGTACCTCGAAGTTGGTCCCATTTGAATTTCAGAAATGAAATTCAGCCCTAAGGGTAGCAAAATGAAGGATATTTATCACTCACCCTCTGAATTCTGGTCCGTTAACCGATTCTATCAGGCATAACTATGTACTGGAATCTTCGATTTGGATGATTCTTTTTTTATCAGATAGGGTATACCTCATAGTTGATCATATTCCAATTTGAAATGAAATGATCCACTCCTATGGGTAGAAAAATAGAGGATGATTGATTTTTCACTTGTGAACAGTGGCACACATATGTAGTTGACATTGACAGATCCTCCTACATCCGTCACAATAATAATTACATTCTATGGAAGGATGGAATTATACAGGGTGTTCCAAATTAAGTCGGCACCATTGCCAACTCCGTTATTATTGATGCTACGATTTCGGTTAAATGGGCAAACTGGTAGCATTTTTAGTGGCCTTCTGGATGCTGAAAACAAAACAAAAATTGACAGTCGCGTTGTCATAATATTTCATAAAATGATATTTTTTTCAATGGAACACCCTATATTTTTTCATGCATTTCGATTCGTAATAACATTCTCAACAACAAAGCTCATCTGACTTTTTTTCGTATTAATAGGAAACATTTTTAACAAACGGGTTTGATAAAGCGCTATAAAATATCGAGTGGTGCGACATGATGATCACGGGTTTCACGAGTTCACATCCCAGCGCAATTTTTTCTTTTTACTGTCTTATTTTGCTATTAGTAACAGAATATTGTCATTCGTATAAGTACAAAAAATGGGTGTTTGGACAATCATGAGGTTTTATTCGCCAAAACAAAGACATTTTTTGTACTAGTGAAAGAAATAAATATTTCCACATAAGTCGCTCATTTTCCACTTTAGGAAGAAAAGTGATATTAGCTTTGTTGTTGAGAATGTTATTACAAATCGAAATGCATGAAAAAATATGGGGTGTTCCATTGAAAAAAATTTCATTTTATGAAATATTATGACAACGCGACTGTCAATTTTTGTTTTGTTTTCGGCATCGAGAAGGCCACTAAAAATGCTACCAGTTTGCCCATTTAACCGAAATCGTAGCATCAATAATAACGGAGTTGGCAATGTGCCGACTTAATTTGGAACACCCTGTATACAAAGTGATGAAATCAACTAACCAGAATTTTCAAAAATAATGTATATTATATAACAATAAATAGTTAAAGTAGATAATCATATTATTTAACAGTCAATAGTTGAAGTAAGCTAAGTAAGTATTTTGGAAGTGATAAAAAATTAAGTAGGTAGTAATTAGTAGATTTCAGCCATAGAGTAGTCCGATTTCGATGATTATTATTTTTTCAATGGATAGGGTGTACTTCAAAGTTGGTCCCATCTCAAATTTTTAAAAAAAATGCCACCAAGGGTAGCAAAATGGAGGATATCGATCGTTCACCCTCTGAATTTTGGCCCATTAACGATCGTTCACACTCTGAATTTTGGTCCATTAACCGCAAAGTATGCGTTAATAGGCAATCGGATCATCATAATTTCATTTCCCCATGGTCGAAAAAAGCCATATTTTCCAACAAAACACATCACAACTATAAAATATTTTAAAACCTATTTCGATCCCAGGCCAGAGACGCTACTGGCTTTTATGTACTCAGACCTCCTGACACTGGTGATTTATTAGTCTCAACGTATAGACACACCTAAAAGCATTATCATTGGCTTGCGGTCACTCAAACAGCTGTCACTCAAACCCACGTTGACTATCGGCTCTTTTGATCTACCGTTCGCCGACAGAGTAGTACACATTATTTTTCGTTCCGTTTCTCGCATATACGCTCGTGTTAGCGAAGTGAGTTTTTGATTTACTCCCTATAGAAACACTTCTGCAATTAAAAATGATTTTAACTATTACTATTATTATTTCTAATAATTATTATTATTATTATTATTATTATCAGCTCCAAACTGTTCATTTCGTCTTCGTCAACAATCTTTTTATCGGTTTTTGTCTCTGGTACGTTTACCAAGAAAATTGATTTT
Source organism: Gonioctena quinquepunctata (assembly GCA_018342105.1). Lineage (NCBI taxonomy): Eukaryota > Metazoa > Arthropoda > Insecta > Coleoptera > Chrysomelidae > Gonioctena > Gonioctena quinquepunctata. The sequence goes on along the minus strand of JAFIRS010001381.1, from coordinate 54,571 downwards.
TTATCTTCTACTTCAGTAACTAGCATATTCACAAGTTCTTGTCGTCGACATCCATCAAATATGCAACTTTGTTTATTAAAAACGTCTCATTCGGTGCCTCATGAATGAATTCTAAGACATCTCTAGACAAAACTTCAGACTATTTTGGCTGGTATCCTTTTGACCCTTGCTTCAAATATTCGCTCAACTTACGATAATTAGCTATATTAATATTCTTATTTACCATTGAAGCCTTCTTTACCATTGAATACTTGGCTATAAAGGAACTCGGAGAATATGTTTCAGCGAGTTCGCCGAAATATCCAAGCAGCACAGTTTCATTAATATGTTCTACACAGTTTTCTGCCATTCAGTTCAGTAATGTGTCATATTCTCTGTCGTAGGCCTCTCTCGATTTACTCGGTAGCAAGTTTTGTGTTGCTTTTTCAGCTTTTTTTGGAATTTCACCAGGAATTACAAAATTTTTCTGCATTTTGTCTTTTTAAGTTTGACAGCTATAGCAAAATTTGTTTCTCCAACAATTGAATACAGTTTCCCTAGCAACAAGATGATAAAATGGAAATGTCCAAATTAAATTGAATTTTCGATTTTTTTTTCATATTTATATTGTGGATGCAATAACGAACTACTATGAAATGAATAACTAATAATATTCTCGGAAACCCAGATACCATATTTTGTTGCAAACGATAAGATATTTCCACAATGGCGCGAACTACATCTAATCTAACAAAATTCATGTGAAGCGTACCTATCCTTCAAGAAATAATTAATAAAAAAAAACCTTTTTGAAAACAAGCTTTCATTCAAATACCCTAAAAAGTACAAAATAATTGCTTTGGATGTGTGACGTAGGTTATTCCGTGAGTTCTAGATTCAAGAGCTTGTCGCGCAAAGTTTTCATTTCGAATACAGATGCGACAAGCTTTTGAATCTATAACTCACGGAAAACCTACTCACAATCCAAAAAGCTTTTGAATTTATAACTCACGGAACAAGTTTTTTTTATTATTTTATTCCGTGCTTTTTAGTAAGTACCCCTAACACCCACATACCAATTTTGAATCGAATCGGACCATAATTACAAAACTCGTTCGCCATCTTGAATTTGTCTCCGACCCCGAAAACCCCCACATACCAATTTTGAATAGAATCGGACCATAATCACAGAAATCGTCGGACATCTTGATTTTATGAATTTTGTCAGAAAATTCATAATCTTCGACCCTGAAAAACCCCACATACCAATTTTGGATCGAATCGACCCATAAACACAAATCTCGTCCGCCATCTTGGAGCCGCCATTTTGTTGTTTTTCTTCTCTAACAAATGCATAATGCATTGTCACGGGAACTATGAACACCTGCCAAATTTTACGTTAATCGAACAACTAGAAGTGGTTCAAATTCAACTTGCAAGATTTGATGACAAACATCGGGACAGGTGAAAATAAATAAAAGCTTGTAAAAATAATATGATCTTTCCAACACCCTAATAGTTCTGCTGCTGAGTTTTAAAATAACTACATTTGATTGGACACAAAACAGAGGGGTGACATTTTCAGTATAAAACAGCGATAAGACATTCAACATTGTTTTCTGGCATGATTTATCAAAAAATTTTACTTTTCCAAAAATTATTCATCAATCCACAAGCTTATACAAGTGTAACTAGTTATTCCAGGGCCTGAAATTCGACGGTTAAAACGGCCCCTAGTTACTTATGACGTCAAAGTACGATACAGGAAATATGTTCCTATCTCAATTATGAATCTTGGGCGCCAGATTTTATAGTAGTTTACTCCACGCACTAGGGTTACAACAGATGGAAATACGGTATGTCCAGGGGTCTGGTATTTTCACACTTTTTGAACTCTTCAAAAGGATGTAGGCTTTAATTACAATATTTGATACTGGACACCGGTTGCATTTATGTCCCCAGAGAGACAGGCAGACAAGTCCGTCTTCACATTAGCAGACAGACAGAACTGTCTTTATACTACTTTTGAAACTTTGTTTCGTGACTCTGCTGACTCTATTTTTCCACAATAAACACAACGTGTAACAGGTATTAAATCAACTGATATATTCAAATTTTGGGTTATGGATATAATTCGTTTCACATAATATAGTTGTCGGTCTGGCAAACTTGAATAGGCGTACGATACATAACAATATTTGTACCGCTTGTAAGTCTAAATTAACACAAGAGTATGTATATATTACAAAACTCAATCCTAGAATAGGTATGTTGTCTGTAAATCAGTATAAGATAGATAGATAGCTTTATTTAGGTGGTATTAGTTTTAAAGTAATATATTTTATCCATGACACCTAAGCAATGCTTGTGTCGTGAACATCCTAGGAGACATTTGTTCAGTTTCAACCCTGTATTATTATAACAATATAATAATTGTAACTATATTATTATGAAAATTAATGTACAGAATACAGGTATGCAAGATCTGGAGGAAGCAATTGAGGAAGAAAGGAAATTTAGTCAAATAGTTTTCTGAAAGTCTCATAATTTTTATGAATATATTTTTTATCTCTTTTTTCATATCTTTTTTATTTTGCATAGTTTTTAAATGTAAGGGTAGTTTATTGACTAGTTTCGGGCCATAGTAGGAAATGAATTGCTGCGTTTGACTTTTTGTATATAGAAGAATTGAGATAGACATTGCTAGAGGCTTTTGTATTGTATGCATGGGTGTCATATGGGTATATTATTGGAGAGTTCAGTGTCCAAATCAGGCCGTGATACACATACAGTTTCCTGACGTCAAATAAGCCTGTTTCCCGATATAGTGAGGTAGTTGAATACCTTCGATTTTCTTTAAACAAAACTTTTATTAAGGTATTCTGAGTGACTTGAATATTGTTCAAGATAGTCTTACCTACATTACCCCAGATTATAATGCAGTATCTTATTATTGATTCAGCCAAGGCATCATAGATCATAAGTCGTAGTTTTGTGTCAACAATGTTTCTTAGTTGGTAAAATTTGTAGATAAATTTTCTCAGTCTTTTTACAGTATATTGTACATGTTCGGTCCAAGGCAAAATGTTGGTCTACCATCATCCCAAGATATTTTGATATATTCCACTTTTTCCATTCTTGAACATGTACAGTTTATATTATTACATCCTACGTTATGAATTTTGAGGATTGTATTTGTTGGTTGATCCCTTGCAGTAGCGGTGTAAGTTATATATTTCGTTTTGTCGATATTCAAACTCAGAAGATTTTCATTCAGCCAGTTATGATAGATATCTAACTCTGTTTCTACGGTTTGAATCCACATATTTATTTATTTACATGAATGGGCTACTCAACAGATAGTTCCACTCATCCAATTACAGAGTAGCGCGAAACAAAACAATATAATATATAGTTGTGAAAGTTGCCAATAAAGTACTGAAGTGGAGAATAACAAAAATCATTCAACTAAAAAATAACTTGGTTCAGAAATGAATGTGAGCATATCAATGTCAGTTCTAAAAGTAACATAGCACAAAAATGAATATGAGCAAAAACTAAATAAGATAATATAACGTAAGAATTGTGTTTTATAGGGAAAAAACTATATATTACTAAATTGTTGAAATCATGAATTTTAACAAAATAACACAACCAAAAAATAATAGTGGCATCAGCCCTCAATTAACATATTAATGGAAGAATATTATAATATAATTCCAAGAAAGAATAGCTGAATGCCTTGGAGTATGCAGGACTCAAAGGTTAATGTGACCAAAAAGAGGAATCAAAAAATCCAAATGTTATCAATGATTCAAAACATTATTGCTTTCAATCGCTTATTGATATAACCCCTCCTTCTAAGAATTCTAGTCTAAGTTTTCAGCTGATGATGGTTCGAAACATGTACCAATCCTGTTTAAGAGGGTAGTTAACATTGTGGGGTTCGACTAAGAGTTTTCTTGGAACATAATTCAAAACTGCCATCTGTACACGTCAACCCACTTCCGACGGGCCGTCAAACTTTCTCATCTCCGAGTCGTCCGAGAAATGTGCGTACCTAAGCACTTACTCTCCTCCCGCCTTCCGTCCGAGCTAGAGATGCGGGGGTGAGATACGCGAATCGCGCGGCACTCTATGATGTGCGGTGCGGCGTGATGCTATGCGGACAAATGACAGACGTTAAAGGCTACGTGATCTGAACTATGCATACGAGTCGAGGAGACGCGGTCTTTGTTTAGTGTGAGAATCGCTACACACTCTGCGAAAATCTTGACTGCTCATCGAGCCCATAAAGCAGATAAGGATTTTTATGGACCAGAAAAGCTAATTTCTCCGAGCCGTATATAGATTGCGTGGCGGTATCGTTGTTCTTATTGAGGATAATGGTAGAAAAATTGAAGACAAATTGAGCGGGGCTTTAAATCAACAGTTTTTGCTGGAAAATCTTGTCGAACATTATGAGGAAGTTGGCGAACGATTCACTACGAATATCAGAATTCTCTATAAAGCAAAGTTCAAACTAACTCATCCTCATTCGTTTTATGAGGGACAACTTATATGAGACAAAATCTTTCTACTATTATCGCTGATGATGAACTTCCGCTAGGTGCTAACACTTAAGGTTGTAGACAAGGGTTCTACCACATAACACCTTCCCTACACAGAAGCGCAACTGGAAGGCGGCTCTTTGATCTTTTGGGGTCAAATTTTCGTGACCTTAATTTAAAATTTGGCTTGTATAATGTCATTTCTGGGCGGTAAATTCAAACTGTCGATTGAAATACATTTCAAGTGATCCGCCTTTGGAAACACCCGATAAGCTGGCTCGCGCAATTTTATAGTTCTCATTATGAGTGTACTCAGCATTTATGCCTCCTGAACTCAAAATGGGGCTGTTTCAATAACATTTAGAGATACATTACATTATGAAACATTTATATGCTGTAAAATTATTATTTTTTATTCAATCATGTCACTTGCATTACAGCAAACTCGCTTGCATTACATACAATATTAGTATCATTGAATAGGTTTTTTCGATACCATCTGAAAGAGGTGTCGCTTGCCGTAGGGTTCCATTTAAAATCATTGGTCACAATGGCCTTTGTTCTTTGACGATTTTGTCATCTATCGCCACTAGTAGGGAAGTTTACAACCTTTAATATTCAGTTTCCAAATTTCACTTGTTTATGTATAATCGTTCCAAAAATAAGAGGGGGGGAGCTGACTTTTGAGAAGCACTCTATGAGGTAAATGTCCCAATGATAGTCACTGACCGAGTTATCGTCAGTGCGATTAAATATCCTCAAAAATTAAGCATTCAATAGCAAAATTCCATTATAAAATAATTTTAATGATATTTGGCGACATCTGACGGAATAACTGGTAAAAATTATTTTCAATCGAGTGACATTTGTGATGTATTGAATAAATCTGTAGTTGGTGAAGTTGTTAATATAAATGTTAAGGTGAGTTGTTCTTGTAAAGTCTCTATAGCATGCACGTACAGGATCTCATTGGCAAGGAATACCTTTTTGATGAATTAAATACATATAAACTAAGTAATTGGCAAATATTTTAAAGTTAGAAGTCCGTTAGAAATTAATTTTTGTCGTGACGAATACTGGTACAGGAAAACAGTTGTCTGCCCCAATATTCGTCAGATGTGACGATCATTGGGTCATGCATCATTTTAATAAAATTCCACATTTTTCTTTTTTTGAAGTTGCTTTCACAACTGTAGAGGAACAAAGGCATTGAACTTGTGTTAAAAAATATGCGTACCAGTAATCGTCATATCAATATAGGCCGGGGATAATATTTACGGTGGTATAAAATCTAGTGACGAATACTGGGTCAATAAGTGACGATAACTGGGTATCTTTATTATAGATGAGTCGTTTCAATTATGATGACGAATATATGGAAAAAGCGATCGAAGCAGTTAAGAAAGGTTCGCCAATTGCCACAGCAGCCCGAATGGCACTCTCGGTTAAATTTAAAGGAAAAACTCCGATGCAGAGAAAAATGGGACCCCCTTCGTCACTGTCCGAAATTGAAGAACAAAATTTAGTTAGGTGGATTTGTCACTTAGGTAGTAGGGGTTTTCCGGTAACAATTTGTCATCTTCTTGATAGTATCTAAATATTACTTACATCTCAAAAGAAGCCTAACCCATTGGGCGTCTGTCTCAGAAACAAATAATCGTCGGTAGTTTGAAGAACTCACCGAGTACTTCAAGCAGAATAATATGTTAGATGTATGTAATGATCCAATTCAAGTATGTAGTTGTGACGAAACCGCATTTTTCTCAAGTCCTGGCAACAATCGTGTTCTTGTTAGAAAAGGACAAAGAATGGTTCATAGTGTAACCAATTCAGATGAAAAAGAAAATATCACAACAGTCGTCATGGGAAACGCAGAAGGGAAATTGGCTCATCCTATGGTTGTAGTCAATTTAAAGAGGGTGCCTAAATCATTGGCCGCTTCCATGCCACAATCTTGGGCTATTGGTAGATCTGACAACGGTTGGATGACTGGACAGACATTTTTTGAATACGTTACAAACGTTTTATATCCTTGGTTAGTACAAAAAGACTTTAAACTACCAGTAATTCTGTATCTAGATGGACACGCCTCTCACTTGACATTACCGATAAGTGAGTTTTGCAAAGATATAGGAATATAAATTGTTGAGCTCTATCCAAACTCTTCACACTTTCTACAACCAATGGATGTAGCAGTGTTCCATTCATTAAAGTCTTCTTGGAAAAAGAAATGGAGAATAAAAAACGCAGGAGTGCGTTTGAAACGAGACAATTTTTCTGTACTTCTTCACAAAGTACTGAAAAATACCCGAGATGTTGAAGAATGGATTCAGGGCTTGTGGATCATTTCCTCTAGATCCAGATGCTTTAGACTACTTTATGATAAAAAACAAGGAAGATAACGCCTCAGTATCAAAATCCTCAAAATTGTAATTACCTGAAAGCAACAAAGCAGAATCTCCCAAAGAAGGTTGGTGACATATCAGATATTGTGAGTACTCAAGTATCCTAAATTTCGTATTCGTTATTTGCAGGTGATCTAGATAAGAATGCTCCAAGAAACTTAAAACCAAATGAACCAAACATTTCTCCAAACAGTCAACCAATTTTATGCCCAGTTTCTTACGAAAATTCAACAGAAATATCAAGTGAACTATCAGTAGATAGTATTACCATTCAGCATTACGAGGCAGCAACAGAACAGGCACCAAGTAATATTACCCAAAAAGGTAGGTTATAGGTATTCAAGTAACAATCGATATTATATCATTACATATGATTTTCAGATAATTTGTTAGACATATCGATTACTGGAACAGATGAACCCACTTTACCTACAACAGAAATAGAGGTTCTTGACACAGTTATTGAGGAAGACCAATTTTTGCCATCTACGGCATAAAAAACTGAGAGGAATATTCCAATGAATCTTCCTTCAACGGCCACAGCACAACTAGCAGTAATCAATCAAGATACACATAGTGAGAAGAATATGCCCATGGAAGAAAACACCAAAAAAATACAATCTCCTTTCAAAAACAGTTTGTTTTGGCCAGATAGACCAAAGGTGACTAGAAAACTAAACGAAAAAATACCTTCAGTAGCAACTTCTAAAGATTGCCAAGAAAATTTTAGAAAGAAAGAGAACAAGAAGTTGGAAACAGAACAAGAAAATCAAGAAAGGAAAAGAAAACGACTAGAAGGCAAGGAAAATGAAAAAAATACAGGGGCAAAAATTGTGAAAGAGAATAAAGAACATACACCAAAATCACAAAAGCAGAAGAACTGAATTTGTGAAACTGAGAAAACACAGAAAGAAAGTTGGTTTTGCAACATATGTGAGGAAGACCGTGAAGACGACATGATTAAATGTCAAAAATGTTTGCAATGGATGCATGAGAGGTGTGCGTCTGCTTCAAGAAAGGCTAAAAAATTTATTTGTCAAATTTGTTTGTCAAATTTGTGATGTACCTAACTGATTCCCTACATAAATAAATGAAAATAATACTTATTCATTTGAGTCTTCTTGCATTTAACTATGTGACGAATACTAGGACATTAACTGACGATAACTGGGACAGCCCCTTTTTTGCATGACGAATAATGGTACATGGAAACGTTTATTCTGAATTTGAATAAAATAACACTTAGAGTTAAAATTAAGTGTATTTGTCTAAACACATAAAAGATAACTTACCTTACTAATCATCAGAAATATTTTGACACGAAAAAATTTATATATGAATTTTATACTAAGTTTCATATTGGAAACATTGTCTTAGCGTGACGAATACTGGGACATTTACCCTAACTTTTTAATTCTACAAATAATTACTCAATTTAGAAAAATGCTAATTTGAAATTAATTGATATAACAATTCTGAAAGTGTTGCCCCTGAGTGTAATACATTTTATTTTAATATTTTTCACTTAGTTTTTCGAGCATGTTAATTTTTTTTTTATGAAATTTACTTTTTGATATTATTCGAAATGTATTTCTTGTCTTACAACTATTACTCATTGGATATCCAAGATCATATGTATTGAAAACATGTTCCTTATATTTCACAGGAACAGAAATGAGATGCTGTACTCTCTACAGGAAATTGTTTTTGCATTTTCATAGACCAAGAGTGTTCTGATGGACCGAATACTTCGGGTAAAAGTGCCGAAAAACTCACAGAAGTAGCAAGGGGGCTGCCAATATCAAAAGCAGTTTCAGCAGAATTTAATTTTGTCAATGGTAGTATGTATACCGGGTGTCAACAAATCTATTAGACAAGTCATAACTTCTAGAATATTAGGTGTATCAAAATGAGATTTGGTATAGGTAAATGGTATGTGAAGAGGGGAGTTTTCGTATATTTTTCACTTCTCTGTCACTTCCGGTTTCACCGGAAATGGCTCCGGTTTTGAATTTTTAAATGGAATAGCCTGTATATTGTAACATTTTTGGATTTCTGAGACAATTCTGGATCAAAATGTGATATTTTAAAAAGTTTTTACGCCTACTTCATTTTTTTACAGTCACTTTTAATATTGCATCTAGGTGGCGATGATCGGACGTAAACTAATCTCAGGTGACGTCAGAAAATTACAATCGCAAAGTTTTAGTGACTAGTATGATAGATAGGAATAATACAAGTTGCCAAAATTACATTTTCGTGTCCAGCTATTATTTTTCAAATGGCGACCCTTTTTTGACAAGCACTTTCCGAAAAGAGGATTTTTTGACGAATTTAACACAATACTAATTTATTTGCGATTGGATTAAAAATAAGAAAAAACATTAAATATTACTAAGGAAAATACTGGATAATAATTTATTTACTTTTGTCAAGTGTACCATGGATAATAATTCATTTACTTTCACTGGAGTAAATTTTCAAAGTGCATTCTTCCTTGTTCAAGACACATTTCAGCTCGTTCAATTGTTTCTCTCAACACGTTCCGTAACATTTGAGGCGTTATACTTCTAAATGCCCGTAGAATTATTTCTAAATGCCCGTAGAATTATTTATTTCTCTCTGACCGGGGCTGTTGCATAGAAAACCTTTTCTTTGACATATCATCAGATGAAAAAATCGAGCACCGTGAGATCCGGTAAACGGGCAGGCCACCATACTGGACCATTGGTTGCAATAACTTGATTATTAAAATGCTCTATTGAGTAATTAAGAACTTCTCTGGTAGTATGAGGGAGTGATCCATCTTGTTTAAAGTAAAATCACCGTTAAACTGCTGAAGGTAGATTATTAAGATGATCCTCTATTTCATTTTGAAGAAAACCTAAGTACCTAACCCCTGTTAACTGACCTTGGAACAATATTGGCCCAATTATTTTGTTCCCAACGATACTAGCCCAGACATTGACGCCAAACCTTTCTTGAAAATTGCCCTCTCTCATTGCTTGTTGATTTTGTTGTGCCCAGTACAGAGTATTTTGCTTATTGAACATACCATTATGTGTAATGAAGTTGATGAAATTTGGGTTAACTCTATTATTCTGAAGCAGCCAATCACAGAACACTATTGCCATCGTCAGCATACGTCAGCATTATGTTGATGTAACTGATTTTTAAATGCTCGATATCCGTGCTTTTTCAGTATTTTTCTTGCTGATTCGTGACTTATCTGCATTTCTTGAATAATGTATCTTGAAGAAACCGTTTTATCAACCTCAACTATATCAAAAACGTTGATCTCAGTCTCTTTATTTATGATAAACCTCTGTTCCACCTCTCGATTTCCTTCTTACCTAAAACGATTCTCAACCTACGGAAAATACTGATGGGCTTGATGTTGCCGATTGGGATATCTCTGAGCATACAACTCAGCAGCATTCCTTGAATTTCTATGACATTCTTCAAATATTAACAACATGTCCACTTTTTTTAGTATACATTATTTTGAAGAAAAATTAAACTGAAATTTAACGAAAATCAAGAAACTTTCACTGTCTGCTCATAAAGCTTATGTCACTGTCATTACCTAAGTGAATGTTTTGTTTTCCAAAGAAGACCTGATAAACATAACTGCAAAAGTATATGTATCATGGCTCTCCATGGCACACTTGACAAAAGTAAATAAATTATTATCCAGTATTTTCCTTAGTGATATTTAATTTATGTTCTTATTTTTAATCCAATCGCAAATAAATTAGTATCGTTAGATTCGTCAAAAAATCCTTTTTTCAGAAAGTGCTTGTAAAAAAAATGGTCACCATTTGAAAAATAATAGTTAGACACGATAATGTAATTTTGCTAACTTGTATCATTCCTATAAATCATACTAGTCACTAAAACTTTGCTATTGTAATTTTCTGACACCACCTGAAGTCCTCAGATCAGTTTACGTCCGATCATGGCCACCTAGATGCAATATTAAAAGTGACTCTAAAAAATCAAGTAGGCGTAAAAACTTTTTGAAATGTCACATTCTGATTCAGAATTGTCTCAGAAATCCAAAAATGTTACAATATACAGGGTGGTACATTTAAAAATTCAAAATCGGAGCCATTTCCGGTGAAACCGGAAGGGACCGGAAATTGAAAAATATAATATTATCTTCACATACCATTTACAAATACCAAATCTCATTTTGATACTCCTAATATTCTAGAAGTTATTACTCGTCTGATAGATTGGTTGACACCCGGTATGTATTGTTTGTAGTGTAAACACCTGCAGCAATTTTGCACCTATAGATAACTCTCAAATTGTTAGTTTTCAGGTTTTCTGTTTTTGTACGTTAAAATATTTTTATGAATACTAAAAAAATGTACTCATTCACTGCTGATTCATTTATTGCATACACATTTTTTTCATAAGTGTATTATCTGACACCGTAAATCCTCTGGATAAGGTTCTCTTCTAAAAAGCCTAATCAATAAAGACTTCCACATTTCTCCAAATATTTATGAGAAACTATGAATAAAATAACAATTCCAATAGGAAATTTTGTTGTAGAAACATTTTAAACATCCCGATTCTTCCACTAAAGCCTCATTTTGCGTACTTGTTACATAACTTACTATTATGATATTATTTATTCATATTCTATGGAATTTCATTGGTTACACAGTAGTCCGAAAACATCTCTAGATCCTGGTACATATTATAATTTTCCCTTCGGAAGGTATGGATTTGTATAACTTCGAATCCACGTCGTAAAGTGACACACTGCAACATCGTTTATGAATTATTTGAATTAATTATATACCACGTTTATAAAACTAACTAAAAACTATGAAATAATGTCTTCTAGCCCCATACAGATTGTTCTTAAAATTTGTGAAAGTGAATTTTCAATAGCTATGAAAATACTTGTAATATTTAAAATACAAAACGTGGGGCGCATGCGTAGATAACTGATGCATGAATACTTCACCTAAGTCACTAATAATTTCATTGAACTGCGAATGATATGAACTGTTGGGTGAGTTTTCTCAAGGACAGCTGCTCCCTACACTCCTTACTATTATCTATTGCAACAGACAGACAAACAGACAAACAGGAAAGCTAGTCATTCAGTTCTGAGCTATGTTAGAAGTTTCAAGTCTGTAGCTCATCGGGAAGTTAGTTTAAAATCGATTGCAAAATTTGTACCAAACAGACAGGAAGGAAAGCAAGTTAATAAAAATTATAGTTTAAAAAACTTAAAAAACACGCTTTTGTAGCAACAAGAGCAAAAAAGTCAGAAATAGTAAGAATAAAGTCATTGAAGAAAAAAAAATTAATGTAAAAAAAGCGTGGGGTGCTCTTTACTTACTTTTCCAAATGACTCTACCTTTGCGAATAGAAAAATTAAGGCAACTCATATCAAGCACCCCACGCTTGTTTTTACATTAAAGTTCATTTTTTGACTTAATTTTTTACATTAAAGCAAATTTTTTGGTGAATAATTTTATTCTCATTATCTTTAACTTTTTCTACAAAAGCGTATTTTTTAACAATTAATTTTTTATTTTATTTTATGGTCCTTATTGCTGGAAAAGCGTATTTTTAAACTTTCCAACTACGGGAGAGAACTCTTTGAATAATTCATCCACATAAGTTTTCACACACTTTTGGTAAAAGTAGATATGGTTGTTCAGCCTCTCCATACCTATAATAGTCCAGGATCCATGGTCCACTTTTGCACTTGATTACTATCAAGCTAATTTTCCGTGAGTAGCTTCATTTTGATGAGACGCCCAACAATTTCCTGTGCGAAACTCTCGATTGTGGTAGCTAACAGAGGTAGCAAGGGTAAAATATGTCGATTTGATGATTCTCAAAAATTTATTACTAAGTGGATTTTTTTTGTTAAATCTCAAGATAATTATCTAAATTATTCGAAAAAATATTTGTCCTACAAAATGTATGGTTTGATCAAAGAGTCCCCTCCTTCCAACATGTATCGATAACGGGGTCATCATAAATGATTACTAACCAGCTGATTTTTTTTCTTTACTTAGTTTATATTTATATCATTTAACAGTCATATTGTCCTACAAATTGCGTGGTACGTTATCCCGGTCCTACGCTCAGAAATTGTTAATACCACAAGACCATTTTTCTCATTACTAACTGTAGGACAAAAATATTACATAATAAGTTAGTGTGTTCTCTGCCCAAATGAAACAATGTCCTACAAGAAAACAGGTATGTATCACTAGTCCGACAAGAATTGTCATTTTTTCGTTTTCCTATTTGTAACATAAGATACAATGAAAAAATCGTTTTTAAAATTTAAATAACTTTATTTTTTAGTAAACTAGGTACAATTTGTGTATTTATATATATATAAAAAAAAATAATCTTCATCAGATTCATCTGATAAATCTTCATAATCTCAGTATTAATAGGGTACCTTGTATGTCAGAAGTTAATTCTTCAAAAGATGGACTTTGGGGACAATCAAACCAATAATATTCATATTTGCCATCAATTATCGTCCATCCAAAATTTTCTGGCACCGCATGTGTACATTACACCATAGTTTGCAGATAAATGCAGTTCTTTTAATTTGTTGCAACAATTCTTGTTTTGTTGGTGGTAAACTGGAAGGATCATATCCTATGACTTTTTGTTTTAAAATTCCTTCATTTCATTTATACTCTTTTTCAAATAACCGTCCTTTGTTGATATCATTTTTTGTTTTTAATGAATACATTTTGCATACATATTCTTCAATAATTTGAACTACCTCATTCGATGTTGTTAATGCTGTATTTTCAATTCGTGGGAGTTGAATGAAAGCCTCTTGAAATTTTTTATTTTTCTTCAAAATACTGAAAGGTCTCTTTTTTCCTTCACGAAAGAAAGCAGGATTGTAATCATTGCCTGTAAAAATATGGCATATGGCGATTGAACAAGATAATTGATCTCCAAGCTTTGCATAAATTTCATTTATGTTTAAGTAATTTTTTTTTACTCGTGCTTAAATTAATTATTATTTTAATTTGATCTTTTAAATGCTTGAAATTTGCCAACATTATTATTGGTATATCAGAATCTGTACAATGTATCTGCACACGATAGTTAGTATTAAATTGACAAATGTGGTATACAATTTTGGTATCAGCTAGTAATAAATTTTTGAGAATCATCAAATCGACATATTTTATCCTTGCTACCTCTGTTAGGTACTACAATCGAGAATTTTCGCACAGGAAATTGTTGGGCGTCTCATCGAAACGAAGCTATCCACGAAGATTCAGCTTGATAGTAATTATTTTTACATCAAGGATCTGTACTACTACTTTCGAGCGTAGGACCGGGATAACGTACCACGCAATTTGTAGGACAATATGACTGTAAGATGATATAAATATTAACTAAGTCAAAAAAAATTAAAATCAGCTAGTTAGTAATCATTTATGATGACCCCGTTATCGATACATCTTGGAAGGAGGGGACTCTTTGATCAAACCATACATTTTGTAGGACAAATATTTTTTCGAATAATTTAGATAATTATCTTGAGATAAAACAAACAAAAACCCAGTTAGTAATACATTTCTGAGAATCATCAAATCGACATATTTTATTCTTGCTACCTCTGTTAGCTACCACAATCGAGAGTTTCGTACAGGAAATTATTGGGCGACTCATCAAAATGAAGCTACTCACGGAAAATTAGCTTGATAGTAATCAAGTGCAAAACTGGACCATGGATCCTGGACTATAAGGTCTTCAGTACATAAAACTTTTGGTGACAGTACCAGTGAATTCATCTTTGTAATGTAGATTGGCCATTTTTACCTGTGACTTCACCAAATCTTGTTAATGTGAATTCGATTTTTTTCCGTGACGATTCCGGTGAAAATACCAGGTTAGAGCTACGAAATGATTGTATTGTCATCGGTTCTTAATAAGTTACTCATTCTAAAATATTGATAGTTGTTAGTACAACACATTTTCAAATTAAGTTCAATTGAATTTTTTATGTCAGAAAAGTATATAACAATATAGTGCTGATTTCACTAGAATAATATAATATAAAATTAAAGTTGTATTAAATATGCCAAAATCATATAATAAAAATAAAATTGTATTAAATATGCTAAAACAGGGCTAAAATGCGACTTACATAGAATTATCGAATCATAAATATCACAAGGAAAAATAATAATAATAAACAGGTCTAGAAGATGAAATACTAAACAATGATTTGATAACCATACGTTCTACGGAAATAATATAATATTTATTGTGTTTTTGAAGGAATATATGTTTAAAAATTCTTCGATTTTTTTGGAAGAAAGTTATAAAATCTGCTAGCTAAAAAATTATTCCTCTACCCTATTCTCTTTTGGGATGATGCCATTTTCCGAGCGTTATTTGTTTTCAGACGGGTTTGGTATTTATGGTTGATGAGTGGTAGATTGAATCTATTTTTGAATTGTTTTATCACAATTTTATAATAATAATGCTGACGTAAATCTAGTGCTTTCGTTTCTGTAAATATTGAATTGGATGAGTATCTAATTGGTTTTGATGTTATAATTTTCAACAATCTCTTTTGAATAACTTCGAGATTCTGCAAGTGTGCATCTGTTGCTGCCCCCCAAGCTATAATACCGTAAGGTAAGGCGTGTTCTCACCAAGGCATGATAAAGAATTTTGAAATATTTGAAGTCTAGTATAAGCTGAAAGTGTTTGAATTTATACAGGAGCGAACGAAGAGTTTTGCAGACTTGTATCAGATGTTTATCCCACCTTAAATGACAATCAACTATTATGCCAAGATATTTCACGTTACTGGCTCTTTGTATCATAATACTGTCATCAGAACGCACATCAATTTGTAAAGTGTCATAGTCAGGTAGGCCACTGGCGTGACAAGAAAAGGTTTTTTCATAATTTCTCGAAAGTACTTTTTGTCCGAAACACTTAATTAGATTTTCCATATCTTTCTGCTTTTTCTTTCAACCCGTCCCAAGTATCATCCTCGTTTCATCAATGTTCACACATTGTTTTTTTCTATTTAAAAGGTAATTTTTCATCAATTCAAATGCATTTCCTCTAAATCCCAGATCTTGCAATACCTCCAACATTTGTATATGATTGACAGTGTCGAAGGCTTTTGCATGATCTAAAAAACTTATAGGGATGGACAGCCTCTATCCAAATTTTCATAAATTTTAGTTGTAAGTGAATCGCATCTTCCGTAGATTTCCCATCCACGGAAGATGCGATTCACTTATGTTTAACTTTTTACTTCATATTGCTGCGAAAGTGAAGTATTTTAGATTTTTTAAATTATAATTTTTAGTTTTAACTTTTCAGTTCGAAGCATGTTTTTAAACTGTCCAACTACTGGAAAAAACTCATGGATTAATTCATCTACATGAAGAGTTTTTACTAACTTTTGGTAAAAGTTGATTGTATGGGCGTGGGTCGATATGGCTCTTCAGCCTCTCTGTACCCCAACCTATAAGATCTTTTGTTCATATCTTTCGATGAAAGTACTAGGATCGTACCAGTGAATTCACCAACTCTTCGAAATATAAATAAGGCAGTGAATTTACCAAATCTTGTGAATTCGAATTATTTTCTGACTATCTTGGTGAGAATATAGCTATCAAATTATTGTATTGTTATCGGATCTTAAAACATGTGCAAAATTTCAAATGATTCGGACATCTGGAAGTGGATAGAAATTAATTTCAAAGATTTTGTTACATACATTCATACATAGTTACCATACAGGTGAAGCTAACAAAGCGCGTGTAAATAATTGAGATTAGGGTGACCGATCCACAAATTTATATATAGGGTGACCGATCCACAAATTTATCACTACAGTATCGATTGATGATTGGGGCACCATTTTTCTGGATAAAAGGTGCAGAGTAGTACACTGTAGGAATCGGGTTGGTTTAGGTCCATCAGCATTTTCGTTAAAAAAAAGGTTGATCATTATTTGTCAAATATATTTATGAGATAACTTAAAAGAAAAGTTTTTTCATGATTGGTGATTTCACTTTTTGTCAGATTGGAGAATTTCAGCGATTTTCCATTTAGATGGAAACCTACCATTGTTCATGAATATGTTGATGATAGACAAGGAATTATTAAATTTTTCATCGTGTATAATGCAAACATAATAATAATATATATATATATATATATATATATATATATTTTGTTATGGTATTTTGAATTTGAAATATATAAATATTTTTCTTATAAGTATACTTTTTGCACCGCGTTGGGCGCCATTTATTATGGTATGATAAAATTGTAAATATAATATTGTAATATTTTTGTCCCACTTTTGGGCGACAAATTGTTATGTTATGATAAAATTTTGAATTATATATTGTTTTTATTATATTGAGATTGCTAATTATTTTTGGTATTCTTTGTGAGTCAAATTGATAATGATACAAATAGATATTTCTGCCCCTGTAATAATAATTGCCAGCAAACGTCACTGTTCTCTCGTCACGCTACCAACAATTATTATTTTTCCTTGCCACGGCTAGACAACAGCTGGTACGCTCTTTTCTCAAAAGGTGGCCGGTTCAAAGCAATAGATACTCTGCCACTGGTGACTAACTTCAGTTTATTGAATGATCTTTGTTATGTTAGTTGATCATTGTGAGAAAATAAACAACAAAGTATCAAAAACAATTATCTCCTTTATTCAGGAAGACTTAAAATTACCTGGCCTACGAGAAATAACTTATTACTAGAGTGAATCAAACAAATATTCACGAATAATAATGATAAATCAGATCTTGGATAAATAAACAGAACCTCACTTTTTACGTGACTGTCTAGTTTTCTGTTATTGTTCAAAATATGGTGAAATAACGTTCTTCAAATGTGCAATTGGTTATTAGTGAAATAGTTCTGGACTGGAAATACACTATGAAAGTTTTTATACCTGGTTGGAACTGTTGTTGTTCAAAACTATACCATAAAACTGGATGTCTCCTCTCTCCATTCGCTGTCAGGACTGCAATACCAGTATCAGGAACTATATAGATGTGGAAATCAGCATCAGGATACGTGGATATGTTATACCATAAGGTAATATTATTTTTGTTTATCAAATGATGAAATTATTCCATTTTTCTTTCTGGTGAAATTTCTGCGTGGCATCCGCTTGGAAATTTATTTTCGATCTCCTCAAGCTTTGTTTTTCTGTCGCGTAGCTACCTATTTTCCTCCTTGTTTTCAATTTGAATTT
Organism: Gonioctena quinquepunctata; assembly: GCA_018342105.1. Classification (NCBI taxonomy): domain Eukaryota; kingdom Metazoa; phylum Arthropoda; class Insecta; order Coleoptera; family Chrysomelidae; genus Gonioctena; species Gonioctena quinquepunctata. The sequence continues at coordinate 36,356 of JAFIRS010001381.1, read as the reverse complement.
TCAAATTCGCGCACTAAATTTGTCACTTTTCACTGTTTATGTTTGTATTGCATCATTTATATTTACAATTCTTTTTCCATTCTTATCATTATTTACATATTTGAATAATAATTGCTTCTGATACCATTTTTTTCAATTTTACACCTGACCATCTATTCCCTGATTGGCTGTTTTTATAAAGACGTTTGCTGTTCTTTCATTGGCTACTATTAGTTAGCTACAATTTCATATACTGTATGTTTCCAATTTATAAATGTTGATTACTTTTTATTCATGACAATTTTGTACATTTGGACCTTTTTGTTGTCTTTTGAGCAAATATGGGTTAAAATAATTTTGACAGTGTATGAAATTGTTTGTTTTATAGTACTTTGACATTATTATCTATCCATATCATACCTAGGCTCACAATATACATAGTGTTTCACAAGTTATTCACAAACAAACTCTAGAAATTAATAATTATTTATTATTTATTCTTTTTGTGGGTTTTTTATTCTTTTAAAATTTACAACTGGCATAACATAACACAACAATATATATATATATATATATATATATATATATATATATATAAATATATATATATATATATATATATTGTTTTGAGGGGGTGATTGCGGTTTGTTTTATTTCATTATTTAGCTAGTTGCTCTTTGAATTTAATTTAATATGTTCATAAATAAATACCCATATAGATATTTCAAATGTCCGGCTATGTATTTTACCTCTTTTCCATTTGACTCTTTTACCTTACTTTATTTACCTCAGCTAACTCAATCGGTACGCCTATGGAATCTCAGGAGTAAGTTCAACTGTGTTCTTGATGTCAGATTCAGAAAATGGCAAACTGTTTTGATCAATTATCGAAAATAAGTCAGAAATTCATCAAAATAATAATTTCCTTCATTCAGGTTTTCCTTGATAATAACTAAATTAGTGTTTCTTAGCAAAATATACATGAAAAGTGCAATTATGTGATAATAAAAAGTGAAATGTAACCTATTTTTGTAGGTTATGTAGTCTATATACCAATTTTTCATCGAATGAGTTCATAAAAAGGTTTATTTTTAAAATGCACTGAGTTTTGTAACTTTTATGGTTCTATTGTACCTGTGGTTTCTTGAAATGCCACTGTTCAGTATCTTGGATCACTCTCCGGTTCTTGGAAACTGCCGTTCCAGTCTGCAGCCCCCTTGTTCGACTGTGAATTCGTCCTCGGACTGGTATATCTATGAAATGAGAAGGTAATATTGGTTCTGTACCTGGTTTTTATCAGCTAATGTTCTTTCTGGTATTTTCTTGTGGTTTAGTGGCAAATAACTGTGTTTGTAGTGAAAATATCCTTGATTTTCCAAATTAAAATTTGTTCAGTTGGTTCTTCCAAAAACTATTTTTTCAATCTCCCCAGCTTGATGATTTTTTTCCATCGATACCACCTATCTTTTGTTTTCTTTACGAATTCCCGGTTTTCAGGCACTTTCTGCTGCACTTTTCATTATTTTCGTTTATTTAACAGATTTTACTCACTAATAGTTTCTAAATACCTTACATACTATATATATATATATATATATATATATATATATATATATATATTAATATATTAAAAATGATTTTTGACGTTTTCTGGTTTTCATATTTTTAATATTCATAATTTTGCATCAAGATCTTTCCTGGCATCTTATTGTGTTCATTGATCTAATTTCATATACAGAATGTTCTAACTTTAGCATTTTGTTGTCTGCTTGTACTCAAAGATATATTAGTAAATTTTGATTTCTATAATGTGTATAAATTATGTCAATTGCTTGTAATGTTGAAAACATTTTTTTTCGAACATAGGTATCGACCAATATTATATAAGAGTCCAGAAAAACGGTAGAATCCTCAGAAAAACTGCAAAATAATATAGCATAAATTACTAAATATGAACATTTGTTATTAATGTGCTTTTTCAGTTTATAATTTTCAAATTATCTCTTTGAACATTCAACACGTACTTCTGAACATAACAATATATATATATATATATATATATATATATATAATTTCTTACCCGGTAACATCAATTAGCATATCCTATTTTCGATAATTAGATTATTTTTCTTTGAATATAATCTTATTTTCTCCAATTCAAAATTATTAAAAAGACCAATTGATCTCTAAATTACTGCTATGACTTTCATTAGATCTTGATTATGTATAGTTTCGACTATTTCTTCACTCGTGACAAACAAAAACATATTAGAATTATTACTATCCCATTATATCCACTACAAGTTAGAACAAATATTACTTGACTGATTCAAGAAGTGGTATGAAAGGATAGAGGAACTAACTAGATTGCCCAAAAAACGAATATTATGATTAATGCTTTTTTCAGTCTCGTAGTTTATCTGTAACTGGAATGTTTTAGAACAGTTCTCATAGTGGTTTCCAAGCCGAATTAAATATTTGGGCTTTTCAATAAATATATACATATATAAAACTTTGCCATTCATTGACATATCCTATTTAAAAAACACAGAATTTTAAAAAGCAGTTGTGAAATTTTCATTTTCTCACCATATTGATCGTTTCCAATGAAGAAGAAAATATGTAGTTCCCACACATCGTATTCACCCGGTATGTACTCACAAAAAAAAAAACAAAACCATCTCCAGATGTGATACCGACTGGTTTCGAATACGACGGTGGACATTTCGTTGGAACCATGCTGGCTGGGAGTTTAACGATCGTCACGACAGCAGAAAGAATACCTCTTCGAGAATACCTTTACAATGTGTGTTCGACCTTTATCTTAACTTATTGTTATTAGCGTTCGATTTATTTTGATGGCCGGAGATGAGCGTAGGAAATATGCCTGATATTTCGTTGGTCTCACGGCTGCTAGCTCATCCCTTCTAAGAATTTGACGGGAGAGTATCTGTTGTTGAAGATACCCGCCACCATTTTTTCATAAGCGACATTCCAATGACAAAAAATCGTCATTGATATGTGAGGAATTTTCTTCGATCTATGTTATGCTGTAAATTTATTCACATCTCAGGCTGTGCTGGTTCTAAAATTTCACCCAGTATAAGAATGTCAATAAAATCTATTTTCCTTTGACGTTAGGGTTATCAGTATATTTACCAACAGTTCGAAAAGAAAATTTTCAGAGATGCAATATTGATTTCTATCATTCAAAATACACAGTAAAACTGGCACTTGTAGTAAAATAACAAGAAATGGAAAAATACTTTCGCGTGTTTAAGAACAATTTCTATATCATGGTGTGTGTTCGTTGAAGATCCCTCGAGAATCGAGCATAATAATAATAATAAAATGTATTATAATAATATAAATAATAATAATAAAATTTATTGAGTCCTTCACGATCATTAAAATGACATTGGAGACGTCAGACAGCAATTAAAATTCACATACAGTCAACATCTATCCATAAAAATAACCAAAAATAAAACTTTTTCAGACAAGCTTTTATTTGAGCCGTGTACTAAAACGTATAAAATAAGTTTAAGTCATCGCCGACAATGATTTAATTATTTTTTGTTGAATTATTTGATTTCAAAAAGCTTGTCGCGCGAAGCGTTCATAAAAGTAGGTATTAATTAATTTGATTGGACAGTGATTGGTTGGTAAGTAAGAACTTGTCGAAGTAATAATTTCATTACAATTTGCGCGACTAGTTCTTTAGAACCAAATAATTCAACAAAAAATAATTAAATATAATTGTCAGCGATGACTTAAACTTATTTCATACGTTTTAGTACACGGCTTGAATAAAAGCTTGTCTTTAAAAAGTTTTTCATTAGTTATTTTATTTTTTGCTTTTTAGTTGATTTGCCTTAATTTTTTCATTTCTAATAGAGCATCGTTAATACAAGGTCCCCCGTATGATCAGACTGAGCTATATGACCTACTACGAATAAAATTGAAAAATAAGTTTTCTTCAGGTCACGATGAAGTACCCATGTTTCTCTTGAGAAAAACACTCCATATCCTATCCACTCCACTTTTACATTTGGTGAGTCTATCATTTTCCAGTGGCAATTTTCCAAATATGTTGAAAATCGGAAGAATTTCACCAGTATTAAAAAAAAGGACAAACATTCAGTAGAAAACTATAGACCAATAACAGTTCCATCAAGTTTCTCAAAGGTTTTTGAATACGCATTCTTGAACAGGCTTCTTTCTTTCTGTCATAAATTCAATATTTTCTCTAGAAGCCAACATGGATTTCTTAGTAAGAGATCAACCACAACAGCAGTTTATTCATACTATGATAGAATAATCGGATTCATTGAGGCAGACGAGTGCCCTGTGGAAATCTTTTCTGATCTCAGCAGGGCATTCGACTGCGTCAATCATTCTATATTACTCGAAAAATTGGATAAATATGGTATCAGAGGGCTACCTCTGCAATGGATATCAGATTATTTGAGGTATAGAAAACAGTATGTCACTCTGAACAACAAAAATTCTGAAATGAAGGACATTGATCTTGGTGTGCCTCAGGGCTCAGTTTTGGGCCCCGTATTGTTTATCCTTTTTATTAATGATTTGAGTATTTCATCAGTACCGGCATCTTAACTTTATATGCAGATGATACATCTGTGATCATATCAGATAAAACCGATCTAGCCTTGACATATAAATGCAACACAGTTTTCTCCAGATTGCACGAATGGTATTCTGCGAATCAGCTGTCTCTAAATGTTGGAAAAACACAATCCATAAGATTTCATAACCGTCAAAAATTGTGTCAAGATATCACATTCGGCTCAGATGATGCCTCAGCGCAATATGTATCTAGTAATAGTATAGTTATAACGTTTTTATGTTTTCAAATTGATTCATGTATAAGCTGGAGAAGTCACTGTCAATCACTGATATCAAAAATGAATTCACTATCATATCAATTCAGAACTACTAGGAAAGTGTTGGAAATAAATCAGCTGCTTTCACTCTACTATGCACAAGCTGAAAGTAGATTGCGATATGGTATATGCCTATGGGGTATATCTGTATCCTCACACGATGTTTTTATTGCTCAAAAGCGAGTTTTGCGTTCTTCCGTTGGTATATCGGTCCGTACAAGTTGCAGGGATGTCTTCAAGTACCATAAAATTTTAACACTTCCTTCATTATTTATTTTTGAATTCTCTGTTTACTCATTTGAGAAAGTACTTTATTCAGTACCAATAAAGTCAGACATCAATTTGATACCCGAACAAAAAATGACCTTCATGTACCTTTTAATAAATTTAGCGTTTCATTCAACTCTCCTCCCTCTATGGCACCCAGGGTATTTGATAAACTGCCAAAATATTCAAAAGAACTTAAATGTATTAAAATATTCAAAATACAATTGCGGGAATTTCTACTTGAAAAGTGTCTGTATAGTGTTGAAAAGTTTATGTCGTAGAACCGTAATGTTTTGTTTATATGCTTTTATTCTGAGACGTCGTCATGTTTCTTTCAGAATGTTCTTAGGACAATTTCATTTGAGGTTGATAATTGTTACTTCAAACCTGTGGTTTCAGCTTTTTGGTTTTATCTGAAAATCGAAATTCTGAATTTTGGAATTGTTGTGTGTTTCTATGTTTTTATATTTACCTAGATTTAAGTGTATGACTCTTCCTATGCGATGTTATGTTGTCTACTGGAAAATAAAGATCTTATCTTATCTTGTCTTATCTAAGGTAAGTTCCCTGTGAGTTTTTAGCTGAAAGAAATCATAATCATCGACCCCAAAAACTCCCACACAAATTTTGAATAGAATCTGACCATATTCACAAAACTCGTCCTCAATCTTGGGGCCGCAATCTTGAATTTATGAATTTCGACAAGAAATTCATAATCTTTGACCCCGCAATCCAATTCTGAATCGAATTGGCCTATAATTACAAAATTCATCCTCCATCTTGAATTTATGAATTTTCTCATAATCTCCGACCCCGAAAACCCCCACATACCAATTTTGAAATGAATCGGACCATAATTACAAATCTCGTACGCCATCTTGGAGCCGCCATTATGTTTTTTTCTCTAACAAAAATTCCATAATGCATTGTCACTGGAATCATGGACATCTGCTGAATTTCAAATTAATCGGTCAAAATTCACTTGCAAGATTTGACCCTAACGAACGAACGAACGAACTAACAAGTGAAACTAAATAAAAGCTTGTAAATCTATAACAATTCCCCAGTCAATATATATATATATATATATATATATATTATAATATAACAATTCCACAAGATAGAAGGAGATACATATTAGTGATTAAAATACTCATCAGTACTATAAAAGCAACCATTAATCAAGTATTCTTCGAGTTTCGCTTTGAATTGATTTTCCCCATTAGGTTTTTTATTTCGTCAGGTAAGTATAAAATTGTTTCCCCTTATAAGACAGACAATTTTCATAAAGACGAGTTGAATGTTTCTGAGGTATTATTAATTCGCCCTTTCTGTAATTCTGTATCTGTTTTTGGAATAACAGAGTACAATTGTAAATATAAATGCACAGTACGCACATAAGTTTATTCTCAATAAAGCGGGGTCTACAAGATTATCTGCAGTATATTCTATATATTAGTCTTATAACCCTCTTCTGGGAGACGAATATTTTATTTAATTTTATGGGACAACCCCAATATTATAGGAAATATGGACATATACAAGAGCAAAGTAAACATTTAATAGTTGGGCTCTATTGAAATTGGACCTCAATTGTCTAATTGCGTAGTACCAACTGTTAACTTTCTTACTGACATGATTTATACCCGACTTCCAGGTCAAGTTACCATCGATATATGTACCAAGGAATTTGGTATTATCTAATGATTCAATTATTTCTTCACCAACTCTAACATGAAAGTTATAAAAAAAATTATTCGCCCTGGAATAAAATTGCATCAGAACAGTTTTATTTGCATTCACCACCACAGAATTTTTATGAATCCAACTTGTGAATTCGAGACTCAATGTATTCAATTTTTCTTGGAGTTCCTCTGGGTTATCGGCATTCGCTGCGATCGTTGTATCATCTGCATACAAAACTACATAATCTGTGCTTATATGATTAGGCATATTGTTGATGAAAAGAAGAAAAATGAGAGGACCCAAGATCAAAGCCATACTGCTGCGACTGAAAGTTGTCAACTTTAAGATATGATTCAATCATTTTTTGTTCAATTATTTGGTCGAGCGAATTGTAATAACAACAACGACAAGTTCTTGCTTACCAACCAATCACTGCCCAATCAAATTCATTGGTACCTATTTTTATGAACACTTTGCGCGACAATCAATTGAAAACAAATAATTCAACAAAAAAATTATTAAATCATTGTCAGCGATGACTTAAACTTATTTTATAAGTTTTAGTACGCGGCTTGAATGAAAGCTTGTCTTTAAAAAGGTCTTTTATCATTAATTTTTTTCATTCACCTACAGAAAGCTGCTTTGAGAAGGGTTGTAGATGGCCTCTGAATAACAATTCCGATTAGGTGAACTTAATTCTCTTAACAAATATTTTTTCTGAAAAAGCATCGTGTACAACTCAGCTCCCGGGAAAATAAGTCCCAATCCTCCTACTACAAAATACTTGAAATCGTATTCTCAACAAACTTCACAATTTTCACTAATCACCCTTTATAAGTCTTATTTTCTGATCAAGATTGACTGGGAAATGAAATGTCACATCGAAAATAAAAACGTATATTCTGACATTCAGGTCCCAATTTCAAAATGATTGTGATAATAACGCCAATTTCCCTTTTAATCTTGTTTATGTGCTGTGCTTGTCTCGCGTGTTATTGAAAAATGATATGTATATACGCTAGCATTGCCACTGCAGTAGTTGTAATTGCATTGTGTTGCATCGTTATAAGAAAATCCCCTTGCATTAAGAAGACCAAGACTACCATCAAGACTCCTGCCGATACCAAGAAAGGCTGCTGCAAGTAAACTTACACACTGGAACCAGAGAAACAGAAGCCTGGGAACGAAAAGGAAACGGGATGTAATACCCCCTTCCAGTATTTTTCTGAAAAAGAACGTTCGGAGTGGAAAGCTTAGAAGGAGCGGAAAAAAAACATGCGCAAGCACATGAGAAAAATATAAAATAGTATTGGAAATTAATTGTGTAATACATTACTCAATTTGAAAAATGTACACTTTCGAATAATCGGATTTTGAAGCGTTGAGGAGTATTTTACTTTATAGGTAAATGTCCATGTACCCCACGCATGCTCCTAAGAATAGACGTTTGGTTGTTCTTACGCATTTTTGCTTCCTGAACACGAATCAAAAATAAAAACGCAGCTCTCTCATACCCTATTCTCAGGGAGCCTGAGTGGGGTTGATGGACATTTACCACATGTCATTGAAATCGATTCAATATTGGGAAAAAAAATTGTGCGAAAGTTGCAAGAGAATGGTGAAAATAATATGCCGAGCCCGGTCAAATCAACACTCTGACTTGAATCAACCGTATCGTATTCGGATTGATTTTGGTGAACTTTATGATTCTATCTAAGATATGAAGATTTAAAATTTAAGACCTTCCAAGTTCCATCTTATGAAAGTCAAGTGACGATTTATTTTTAAATAGTTATCTGAGCTCAGTAAACCGGATAAACAACTGGAAAAGTATCGGTACAACTACACTATCTGTATAATATTGAGAAGGTTTGCAGAAATTTGGATCAGGTTGGTTGGAGAAATATGATTGATTCCTTGCCAACGTTTCAAAATTAATTAAATTCATCTTCAGGGGTATGTAACAATGAATTCCCCTTGGGCTTCACGGGAGAAAAGTCTATGCAATGTTTGTTAATTTTCGTCGAGCATTCGATAGCATTAATCATAAACTATTATAGCTGAAATTGTATGAAGTAGGCATGAGTTCAAAAATTATTAGAATAATCGAAAATATCTATGACGGAGCATTTTTTTCAATAAAACAAAGTAACATGTATAGCAAGAAGTATGATATTTCTGAGGGAGTACGTCGTTAAGTCCCTTTTATTTTCCCTATTTACAGCTGACATTGAAGACTACTTCCGAACACACGGCTTAACAGGACATTGATGGTAAAAATGATATATTGATGTTCTCGTATGCGGTTACTAGATCTAACACACAAACTGAAAGTTCTGGAAAATTACGCATTAGATTATATTATAAACTCGTTAAAAATACGAGCAAAACTAAAGTTATGGTTTTTTGCAGAGGATGATATATCAGTAACCTTTCCTAGGAAAATCACGTGAGGTCCATTGCCAAAAGTGCATCCCAAAAACTTGGTTTTCTGTTTCGTGCCAAGAGCTATTTCACCCCCAGTCAGCTGCTTATGATCTATAAGGCACAGATCCGACCTGTCCTGGAATACTGTTCCCATATTTGGAGTGCGGCACCTAAACATATCCTGAGGCTATTGGATTCTGTCCAAAAAAGGGCAATTCGTCTCGTCGGTGATGCCTCGCTTACAAACTCGCTCACTTGTCTGGAACACCGTAGAAAAGTTGGCGATTTGTCTCTATTTTATAGATATTTTCATGGGCGATGCTCTTCTGAAATATCAACAATCGTTCCTGCTTTGGCAGTCTCTTCGAGATTAACCCGTCAAGTTCAGTCATCACACCCCTTCGTGGTCACTTTGGAGACCTGCAGAACATCACTTTCCAAAGACTCGTTCATCCAACGAACAGCGAGGCTTTGGAACTAACTCATTGCCTAGGGAGGTGTTCCCGAGGCATACAACCTTCAGAAATTTAAGAAGAACACCAACTCCTACCTTCTTTTCCTAGGTTCCCACGATGTTCTCTGAACATTACAGGATATCCCTTTTCGTGGGAACCAGAACATAAAAAAAAAAACTATAACCTAAGATTCTTGGAAGTTATAAGAAACTTCACTTACTTAGGGACAGAATATGCTTCCTTATCCTTGTTCCTCGAAATGGCAAAAAGATCGGTCATGAAAGCCAACCAGGCAACTGGATCTATAATGAACCTAATGTATCATTCAAAAATCAATTGGTGGTCACCAAGAATCAAACCATACGAATCTATTGTGTTGTCTGTGCTATCATTTGGTATTGCTATATGGAGCATTCGTAACGCTGATATAATAGGGCGTATTCAAGTTCGTTTTTCCAAACGTTTACTTTGTTTACCTGAAAATACCCCAGACTATATTGTGCGCATAGAAACTAACTGCATTAAATTATCATACATAATTTTCAAATCTTCGTAAACTTGGTTCAATAAATTGAAAACTATGGACAATACCAGACTTTCCAAAATTTGCTATGTACGTCTACTTGATTTAGAGCGAAATAACACTAGATTTGATTGGCTTTCGCAGGTGAAAGAATACTTTATATTTACTGACTGTGAGAGTTTATGGCAGCGTTTTCTCAATTATCACTCGAAAAAGCTTACGGACGACATTCACGGACCCTTCTCCCAAAAAATGAATGTGATCAGTAGTATCTGAAGTGATTAGGCCATAATAAAAGGCATGATGACCTGGTGGGATATAGTCCAGTATGTCCAACATATCCCTCTTTTCTTTGGTGGTGCATTGTACAGTGTTTTTGCTGGTTAAGACCAATTGGAACTTGTTCTCCATATTAATTTTTCTTTTTCTTTTGATTTTCTTTTTCTTTCTGTTTTGATTGAGTGATACACAGATTCAAAAGAAACCTCATAAAATAACGTGAAGGACTCTGTTCTTACGAATCTTAATCACAGCCATGAAAATGTACACTCATTTTCATTGGCCGATCTTTGTGTTCACACAACACATGACAGCGTCAGTCAGCTCCTCGGTCGATTTATATTCTCGTTGCATTTTTGAGATGTGAAAGGGGATTTTATTTCTACACTGTAATATAGCTTCATTTATTTCATCAGTTTTTCTATAATATATGACTCTACCGGAACAAAGTCTGTGTAATTCAATTTATCAGGAGAAAAAATTACTTGGTTACTGAGTGTTTGAAATGCAAATTGCACAATTCTTCTCCTTCGCGCCCGCCGCTATATTGAAAAAACCGAAAAAAATCGGAACTTTCTTCAGATTTTCGCTTATATCTTCGTTTTGGTGCATTTAAGCTACAAAATAGTTCCATTCAATGTTGTAAAAAATGAAATTTTCTATAATATACGTGTTGAATTTTGTTCCTAAGACTGATAATTACGGAAATATGCACTTTTAAAAAAATAAAAAAAACGCATTTTTCGGAAATTTGCCAAACTTTTAACTTTAGAACCCTGTAATTCAGTTATGGCCTATTCTGGGACAACAAGTTTCGGTACAAAATTTGTAGGGAATTTAATTACCTACAGAATGTACGTTAATTTTTTTTCAATCAACTCTACGGAGTGGGGAGTAAACAAAAAAGTTGAAACAACGTTCTATGGTCGTTATTGATGGTGGGTACCTTCTTCACAAAGTTGTATGGAACAGAAGCTCGACCTTTGGAGGGATTCGCCAGGATTACGTCAAGTACGTTCAACTATGGCACCGATGTGATGGGGTGATTTTTGATGGCTACACTACAGATCCTTCTCAGCAAGGGACCAAGACTGCTGAACGAGCAAGAAGGTACAAGGCAAACTCATCATCAGACGTGGTGTTTGACAGAACAACTGTCAACACCACACCTCAGGATAAGTTCCTGGCCAATGAGGGAAACAAGGACCGATTCGCGAAGCTGCTCTCCAGTGAAATGCAAGCGTCAAACATAGCCACAGACCAAGCTTCCGAAGATGCTGACAGGTTGATAGTTGCCACAGCTAAATGCCTCTCCCCCACGTACGACGCCGTCATTATTGTCGAGGAAGACATTGACCTACGCGTCCTGTTGACTGGCACAACACCTGCGGTAAACAATGTCCACCTCAAAAAACCAGCGAGACGGAAACATCCAGACGCAATCTACTCCGCCTCCTCCTACAAGTACAACACCACAGGATGTATTTTGCTCATGCACGCAATATCGGGCTACGACTCCACTTCAAACATTTTTGGGTTTGGGAAGAATAAATTCTGCCAACTTTTTAGGGAAGACCCATCATTGATAGAGCAGCCGGAGAGGTTCGAGGACCCTGCTGCCAGTCCCCAAGAAATTTCAGCAGCAGGGGAGAAAATCTTGGTATCCCTGTATGGTGGCAGTAGAGAACAGTCGTTGAGCTCCCTTCGATATAGCAAATTGAAGACAAGTACCACCAAGCTCAATCTGGCTAAACTACCTCCGACCACTGACGCAGCACATTTCCACTTCCTGAGGACATACCACCAGGTCATGGAGTGGATGGGGATTGTCAAAGACCCTATCGAGTGGGGCTGGTGTAGAAAAGCTGGAAGGCTGGAGCCCATCAGGATGATTAGACACCTACTCAAGGCCATCTCATGCAGAACTGGCTGTATGGGGGCGTCTGGCTGTAGAAAGTGTTCCGCCCTTTGCAAATTCTGTGTTGGCCAAGAATGTGATCAGGTGAACAGGAATGGAGTCATCGTCGACGTAGAAGACGACGCCGATCTAGTAACTTCACTATTTGACGGAAATGAAGACCCCGACTTCACCCCCTACGAAACGAGCGAAGCGCATGTGAATTTGTTTTCTTTTCAGTTCTTAGCTCAATTACTACCGATTTTTGTATGATTATTACTGCCTTTTGTTCTCACTTTTTTCAAATAAATGAATCTTTGAAAAATGTATCTGCTGTGTGGGTTATTTGAAATTGATCATCCCCTCTCACCAGTAGGTACTCAAGTGAAATAGTACCTGCCTCATGAGCATTGCGCTGTAACATGTAAGTAACTCAAGTAGAATTGGTATAAACTCAAATTCAAGCCAAAACTGGAAAATAATTAGTGAATTTTTTAAGATACAATGTGGAGTCACAATAGCCAAAAAAAAAGCAATATGCCGTTGTTTTAGCTTTTATGTTTACCCCCCACTAAGTAGGGTTGGTTAGGAAAAAAGAAAATTTATTTTGTAGGTAATTAAATTCCCTACAAATTTTATTGTGATACTTGTTTACCTAGAATGGTCCATAAATGAATTAAAGCATTAAAAGTTAGAAGTTTAACAAATTTCCGAAAAATGCCATTTTTTTAAGTGCATATCTTCGTAATTATCAGTCCTAGAATCAGAATTCAAAACGTAAATCATAGGAAATTTCATTTTCCACAACAGTGAATGGAACTCTTTTGTAGCTATAATGCACCGAAACGAAGATATAACCAAAAATCTGAAGAAAGTTTCGATTTTTTTCGGTTTTTTCAATATGGCGGCGGGCGCGGAGGGGGGGAAATTGTGCATTTTGCATTCTAAACACTTGAGAACCATCCCAGACAACATATAAAAAATTTAGAACTACCGGACCGTTTGTAAGGTAACCCCTCTCTCTTTGTCTCTATTAATTTGGTTAATTCTACCGAAACAAAGTATGTGTCATTTGGAAAAAATCAGGATGAGTAGACACGCTGCTACTATATATTTAAGATCAATCAGGCAAACTGATCTAAGTCTGACTTTTGAATAAACTACTGACAGCAGTCAGGCATAGTGACTATCGACAGAAGGTGAATTGGCCTATAAGGAATATATATATTAACTTGACTCAATTGCGAAAAAAATGTGACTTACACCACTTTTGCCTTTCACCCGTCCAAATCAGGGGTTTATTTCAATTTATTCATCTGGTCTTTCTTTTTCTATTCGACGAATAAACTTGAACCGACTACACCTCTTCAGAGAAGAGCTATGGGGTGTTTCAAAAGTGCCCAAGTTGCTTCTAGAAAAGGTTAAATACTACATTGTTCGTAAACTTCATTTCACAAGGTTTATGGTATCTACTGAAAAATAAGAATTCATAAACCAAGATGCACAAAATGTATACTACTTAATAATAATAAAATAATAAATCGACTTTATTTAACAAAAGTACATGCATTTGCCCTGTAAAGGCGAAGATTAGCTAGATAGCTACTCTTGAACTCTTAACCTTTTCAGTTTACAAAAGGTAACGATACAAAAAAGAAAATTAAAAAATAAAAAGATAATAAAAGGAGAAAGCATTTACAATGTTATTAATATTGATATAAGTAAACAATTTAGTAAGTTTTGTAATCAATATCTATTCCGTGGAGTTAATAATTCTGGTTTCAAGGAATTAAAAAGTTTCACTGCATTATAAGTAAAACTGCGTTCAAACAAAGCTGTCAGGTGGTGTGGCATGTTAAGTATATGTGAATGACTGGTATTAAGATTGTGAAAATTGTTTCTGAACACTAGTTTGTCAAGAAGGTATGGTACACTTTAAGTATTGAACAATCTATTCAAAAAAATGAGGAAATGGTGTTCAAATACATTTGAAATTTTGAGCCCCTTCAACTGCAGGATGTATTGAGAAATGTGATCATATTTCCTTAGATTAAATAGAATCTGCAACAAGTATTTTGCACTCGTTGAAGTCGATTTTGAGTGCATTTATCAAGACATGGATAGTAGACAATGTAACAATAATTTAAAGGGATAAAACCAAAGATTCTGAAAGTTTTTTCCTTGTTTTGAAAATTAAAATATGTTGACTAGCTTAAGTAACCGAGTGCGCATAAAACATTTACGTAATAAAAGATTTACATGATTCTTGAATCTAAGAGAAGTATCTAAGGTCAATCCTAAATTTTTTGCCTTATCAGAGATGACTAAACGTGTATTTTTTAAAGTAATATTCATATTATTCACAATGTTAGGCCTCAAGTTTTCATTTCCAAATAAAAAGACCACTGTTTTAGAAGGAATGATTGTTAGGTTGTGTTTATTAGAATATTCAACAAACCGTTGATAATAATGAATGATGTAGGAAAAAAAAATTGATTATTTGTGTGTCATCCGCATAAAGTTGAATTTCACTAGTATTTAAAATTTTCGGTTAATTGATGTATACAGTAAAAATAATAAAGGACCTAGGATAGATCCCTGAGGAACTCCAGAGACTATTTTTGTCGAGTCTGAGTATTTGTTATCAATGCACACTCGTTGTGTTCGATTCCATAAATACGATTTGAGAAAAGAAAGTGCGGCTGTATTAAATCCACAATGCGTTAATTTGGAGATTAGTAAAGTGTGATCAATCAAATCGAATGCTTTGGAATAATCCAAGGTAACTAGAACAGCAGTAAGTTTTTTATATAAGGCTCCAATTATATTATCTGTTAAAAAGAGTGCAGTAGTTGTACTGTGACATTTTCCAAATCCGGATTGTTGAACAGGTAATATGCTATCATTTATAACAAATTCAATTACTTTTTATTTTAGAACAGATATGTAAAATTTTCAAACTATTCGTTGTTGTTCTTTTATTCCTCAAAGGAGATTGTTTTTTTTTAGTTTACATTTTATATTATGATTGACCATTTTTTTTATTCGACAAGCTGTACTATAGTTTTACTCCTTATTTGTTAATAGATGTGTTGAAGTTAATGTTTGTGTATAATTTTTTCCAACCGAAGTTGAGGAATGGGAAATTGAATGCAATCAGATTATTTTAATTCAGAGGCAAAAGTCAATTATTAAGTTATATTATCACTTGAATAGAAGTCCCTCGAGACAAAAGACAAAAAGTACTAATTTTTTAAGTTATTCAAAAGAGAGACCTCGCATACCAAGCCGAAGGCATGAATCCAAGTCCGACGGAGTAGTGTAAACCAAAATATCAGTGCCTTACATTATAGTATAGAAACACTATCAAAATTGATGTTGTGTGTAGAAAAAACAATTTTTCTACATACACCCAGGTGACAACAGCTGCCCTTATAATATGTAAATATTATATGTAGAAACATTTTGGACAAAGAGAGTGACTAGATTTTACACGAGGAGTTGAGATAATATAAGTAAGTATGGGAAATTCCATTATGTTATCAAATCGGGCGCTCGAATTTATTTAAAGTTCGTCCATTCTTTCGATATATTTTTCGGTAGGAAAAATATTGAGAGTTATCGACAAAATAGTTTTTCTTTGGAATTTAGTTTTTTTCTTAAAAAAATTAAAATAAAGACGACAAGTCAATAGTTTATTGGCATGTTCTACGGGATCTTATTTTGATCAATAAATGATAGATTGAAAATATTGTCACTATACCTATTATTTGAGTAGAATTCGCATGAGTTGGCGCAGTTATTAACCGATGAAACCAAAAAGGAGGAGGTTCTCTAGTAGACGCGTATATTTTTTTTTTTATCATTTTTTTATGTATGATCATGCATAACTTTTTACTAAGGCGTCCGATTCCGATAATTCTTTTTTCAGTGGATAGGGTGTACTTCGAAGTTGGTTCTATTTGAATTTAAAAGATCCACCCCTAAGGATAGCAAAATGAAGGATATTGATCACTCACCCTCTGAATTCTGGTCCGTTAACCGATTCTATCAGGCATAACTTTGTACTGGGATCTTCGATTTGGATGACTCTTCTTTTATCAGATAGGGTATACCTCATAGTTGATCATATTTGGATTTCGAAGGGAATTATCCACCCTTACGGGTAGAAAAATAGGGGTTGATTGATTTTTCACTTGTGAACATTGACACACATATGTAGTTGACAATGACAGATCGCTAGTGTCATTATCACAATAATTATATTCTATGAGAGGATGGAATGATATACAAAGTAATGAAATAAACTAACCAGAACAACAAAAATAATTTATATTACAACAAATAGTAAAAGTAGATAATCATATTATTTAATTTTTATTACAGAAATGAAAAAAAAACTTTTTAACAAAAAATTAAACCGACGAAATACGGAACTGAAAAGTCAAAAATAAAATAAACCTTCTTAGTCTCAATAACTAAGCTCCTACACTAATGTAAGTAACTAATTTTGAGTCGGCGCCAAACAAACAAGCAAATGAATTAGGTAAGGCGTAAAATGATGGCATCGAGTTGGGCGGTGACATTCTGATAATTTTTTTGAAGTAATTTGATGATCTTCGTTGATTGTTCGTTTGGCGCCGACTCAAAATTAGTTACATTAGTTCAGGAGCTTAGTTATTGAGACTAAGAAGGTTTATTTTATTTTTTACTTTTCAGTTCCGATTTCGTCGGTTTAATTTTTTGTTAAAAAGTTTTTATTTGATTTATCAGAAATACTTATAAAGTATTCATTAATTTCGTTTAGTTCTCGCAAGGTATCAGGTAGCTCACTGTTACATTTAGAGGTTTTCATTTTCTTATTTTGTTAGATACGCTGATTTTTCCCTTTCACTTCTACATATTTTGATAGCATATGAGTAAGGGAGGTAATGAGATA
Organism: Gonioctena quinquepunctata; assembly: GCA_018342105.1. Taxonomy (NCBI): domain Eukaryota; kingdom Metazoa; phylum Arthropoda; class Insecta; order Coleoptera; family Chrysomelidae; genus Gonioctena; species Gonioctena quinquepunctata. Next base: position 18,997 of record JAFIRS010001381.1, on the reverse strand, counting down.
TGGCTTAGTGAATTCGTCAGTGACAACCAACAATCCCTATCTGAAAATCAAATAGTTTCATATCCATGGCATAATTAGTTAGCCAGTAGACAGAATCCGGAGTAACTCGCTCATATAAATAAATGAGTCCATTGTTAGAGTCCTCTATCCGTCGGCCATCTGAGCGGTGGCAGTCCAAGAGAGATGAGAGATGGAATCGCGCTATCTATCATGTATTGTCACACTGAGTCCGATAGTTCATTGTTTTGCTCTTCTGATCCATTCATTCATTTGACTGGTGGTGGTACGGTTCAGGAATGGAGGGTCGGAACATGTTTTAATTAATTTTCATTTTTGTGTCGTGTCCGTTCGTCGCTTGCTATCCGGATCGAGTGGGACGCGCATGATTGAAAACGGTGGCTTTGTGTTTTTGTCATGTAGGATGATGTCGCCAGACTTCCCTTTTCTCTTCATCTGGATCCGAGATTTAACAATGAGTTATTTCGGAGAGGCGATTTTTTCATTTTTGTTGTGGGATGTTTTCGCTTTGATGCGGGAAACACGCGTTCGCCTATCTTTATTAGAGATCATCGGTGGGTTTTCGTTAACTCAATGATTTGTCATGTATCTGCTTTATTTATCAATGAGACTGAATGTAACTGAAAAAGAATCTCCAAAATTGAGTTTTTATCCAAATATACTAAGGAGGAAAAATACATTTCGGTTAGATGTACGATGTCAATGAGTATGTTCGTTTTGAATAATCTATAAAATCGTGATTGATGTTGAATTATGATTACGTATGTGAAATCAAATTGAATTAATATCTTTGGAACAAGTTGGACTTGTATGAGAAAACATTTTATTGCGGATGTCACCACTTTTATGACTTCCAAAAAATATTTGGTAAATCCTCGCATTAGATCATGGCCATTAATAATTATAATAATATTTATTGCATTCAATTCTAGTCGTTTGCATCCTCAGAAAATAATACAGGTAATTAATAATGAAGAGAGAGAGAGAGAGAGAGAGAGGAGAAAAAATAAGACAATCGTTATTCTACATTCTACCAAATAAATACATTACAGAAAAGAAACAATCAAATAACTTCCTAGTGTTAATCATTTCAATATAATAATGATATTTATTGTATTTATCAATTTTACTCTCAAATGGCAAAAGTTGGGATAGAGATGTTTGTTCATAACATATAAACAATATAAACAATATAATAATAACAATTCATTTTTAAGGAAAAAAAAACCTTAAAATTAATTTAAGGAAATTAGGGCAAAAAACCATGCATTTTGAAGTGATGCGGCGATACTTGCTGAAAATCCATATTAAAGCAAACAAAAGATACTTACTTCACTAAATGATTGTCACCACTAAATACCATGACACGAGTTTCCCTTTAGAATAGCTTTTTCATGTTAAATAACCAAAACTGTCTGATCATGTTGGTTCAAATTTAAGCGTAAGTAACTGTTATCCTCCGCACATAAATAATAAAATTTCTTACAAATTTCCGAAATAGGTTTATTTCATATGAACTGAAAGATTGGAGGTTTATCGATGATTTCTCTTTCGATATAGATGCCAAATCTCAATTTTTCTTTGATGTAATTATATCTGCTCCGGATATGTTCTTCCCAGTCAAGTCATTTTAAATAACAACAAAAACAATCTAAATTGGTACACAGATTATTTAAGGAAAATGAGAGAATCGTTACATTTTCTCCTAGATACTTGTAAAGCACAAAAAACGCATTTATGGAAATGAGATAATAAAAACTAAAAAAATGTTATGACAGTTACATAAATCGCAATGGAAATGACTAAAAGAAATGTGGAATTTACTAATATAAATAAGTAATTCATCAGATATGATTTCTCCTGACGATTTCGATAAATATTTCGATAATATTGCTGAAAATTTAATCAACACCTTACCTTCCACCAACGACAATTCGGAGAGTTATTTTGAAACAATGTGGTTAATGAAGGCTTTGAGACCAATACAATGCTTAGACCTTAATAAGGCTTTAGACTGTGTAATGATAATTATAGAGGAATCGATTTTTCTTCTAGAAAATGTGATACATATATGCACGACAAAGTTGTGACCCCCCAAAAGTGACAAAGACCTGTAGGCGGCGGCCCCCTACAATTAGGGGGCAAACTAAGATCAAATTTGAATTTCTCAAATTGAAAAATCCCCAAACACCAATTTTCGTCCAAATATCGACATTATTTTAAAAATTATTTACGAAAAACCAAAATAAAAATAAATTTTCATCACCTTGTATATCAAAAATGAAGGCCATGCGGACCCACGCTTATATGAACTTTTCACCTTATAAATAACTGAGGAATTGTCCTGTGAAATATCGGACACTTATTACACAACACCCTGTATAAGTACATGTCCTGAGTAACTGACTCACTGGATTGGCTGATATACGATCAACGACCAAACCTCTGGACCTAAGAGCTAAAATTTTGACATAATATTTTTTTGATATTCCATCCTTGAAGGGGTGAAACGGGAGGGGGGTGAAAGTGAATGTACAGTTGATTTTGAAATTAGAGTCATGGGAATTATTATTTGGGCCCTTCTTCACAAATGAAAATAAATGTGTTTTTGAAAATTCAACCCTAAAGAAGTAAAATGGGAGTTGAAAGTCTATACAGTGCTTCTCAAAAGTCCCCTCCCCCCCTCTTATTTTGGAACGATTATACATAAACAAGTGAAATTTGGAAACTGAATATTAAAGGTTGTAAACTTCCCTACTAGTGATGATAGATGACGAAATCGTCAAAGATGACGTCACAAGGCCATTGTGACCAATCATTTTAAATGGAACCCTACGGCAAGCGACACCTCTTTTAAAAGGTATCAAAAAAACCTATTCAATGATACTAATTTTGTTTGTGTTTATGGCAGTTTCGATGGCTCATTAGTAAACATTAAAATTTAAATTCCATTCAGTATGATATTAATTACAGATTTAAGAATCAGTATCTACTTAAAGAAATTGCTCGAAGTGACCTCCATTCACTTCCTGACAGTGAAATATCCTATTTTTAAACTCTTCTCGTACTTTTGCAAATGTGTCTGCGGAAACAGCCTCACATTCTGCAACAATACGTTATTTCAAAACGTCAATATTGTCAGGTTCAGTGGCGTAAACCTTCGATTTAAGGTACCCCCAAAGAAAAATCCAAATCCAAAGGTGTGAGGTCCGGTGATCGAGCTGGCCATTCCGTTGAACCACGTCGTCCAATCCATCTACCACGATACTCCTCATCCAAATACCGTCTTACTGCACCGTAATAGTGTGGAGGAGCACCATCCTGTTGAAATGTTATTTCCAAATTGCCGAATTCATCTGGATTATCTTCCGAAATTTCAAGGATTAACGGTTCTATTGCGTTTTGCAACAGCTCCAGATAAACCTCACCGGTTAAAGTAGTATTAAAAAAGAGGCCCAACGATGTGGTTTCCCAGGATACCTGCCCAAACATTCACCTTCTGAGGAAATTGGGCATGTGTTTCACGAAACAGGTGAGGATTTGCGTCACTCCAATACCTCATATTCTGTGTATTTACATTTCCATTTAGATAGAAAGTACTTTCGTCACTAAAACAAATTGTTTTGACATAGTCTGGCTGTTGGTTAATTTTAGTTTCCATATTTTCACAAAATTCTAGTCTTCGGTCTGGGTCGTCGTCTGAGAGTTGATGAACCATTTTTAATTTGTATGGATGAAATTTGTTTTTTTTCAACACCCTGTGTACTGTACTTCGACTGACTTCACAGGTAGATGCAACGTGAGTTGTTGAAGAAGTAGGATTAACTATTACTTCTGCCAGTATATCAATTTTTTCTCAGTAGAAATTTGTGGTCTGCCAGATCGTTTCGCATCATTAATACTACCCGTTGTTTCAAACTTACGAAAGAGCTCCCTTGAATAAGTCCTCGAAACGGGGTGATCGGGAAACCTCTCATTAAAAATGCGTTCTGCTGCATGAATATGTTGTCCAGTTTCACCAAGAATTAGGATCGCGGCTACTTTATCACCTAAAGCACGTACCATTTCGTTTATTGAAGCACTTGAACGTTCGGCTCACAACAGCTTAACAAATTATTAAAATGTACAAAAATATTAAAAGTACCAAAAGCTGCTAAAACAGTTAAACGTTCGATCAACAATACACAAATTATTAAATGTACCAAAACTTGGACAATTACAAAAACGTCGAATTAGGGAAACTAACAAAAACGTCAGCTTATTTGACAACTATCCAAAGGCGGAGCTTGAATTTGGAATTTTAGTATTAACTGATTTAATTCATCACAGCTTTGCGTTTTTTAAAAGCGAGTTGCCAAAACTACCATAAACACAAACAAAATTAGTATCATTGATTAGGTTTTTTCGATACCTTTTAAAAGAGGTGTCGCTTGCCGTAGGGTTCGATTTGAAATTATTGGTCACAATGGCCTTGTGACGTCATCTTTAACGATTTCGTCATCTATCATCACTAGTAGGAAAGTTTACAACCCTTAATATTCAGTTTCCAAATTTCAGTTGTTTATGTATAATCGTTCCAAAAATAAGAGAGGGGGAGGGACTTTTGAGAAGCACTGTATAGTTAGTTCTAAAGTTAGAATCATGAAAATTGGTGTTTGGGGGTCTTTGTTTCAAATGAAAAATACGTGTTTCGGGGTTTTTGGAAATTCAACCCCCTACAGGGGTGAACTGGAGGTTAAATTGTGATTGGAAGTTTGTAAGGGGATTCCGTTAGTTTTTAAGTTAGTGTCATAAAACTGGTATTTGGAATCTTTGTTACAAATACGTGATTCAGTAAATTTTTTGCAATTTTGTCCCTAAAGGGGTGTGTGAATTTGTAATAGTCGTCACAAAAAAAACAAAATTCAACGGGGAGGAAGTCATTGGTACCAGCTGATTATAGTATATTACCCTTAATAGTTAAAGTAAGGTTGGTCAGTAAGTATTTTGGAAGTAATCCAAATTAAGTAGGTAGCAATTAGTATATTTTAGCAACAAAAAAATTTAAAATCAAAACTTTTTAATACAAAATTAAAACGACGAGAAAAGAAATTAAAAAGCAAAAAATTAAATTAATCTTCTTAGTCTTAATAACTAAGCTCCTAAACTAATGTAAGAAACTAATTTTGAGTCGGCGCCAAACAAACACTCAACAAAGATCATTAGATTACTTTAAAAAAATCAAAACAAAATGACATAAAAATGCAACGTGAACATTCCAAAAATGCTCTCTTCGTACGACCATTCGCATTGACATGTGCCCTCACGTGGCCCGTTCGGGTAACTGTCTCGCTGATTTTTTTGTTTGGCGCCGACTCAAAATTAGTTTCTCACATTAGTTTAGGAGCTCAGTTATGAAGACTAAAAAGGATCATTTTATTTTCTGCTCTCCAGTTTCTTTTTTCGTCGCGTTAATTCATTTTGAAAAGTTTTTATGTTTACTCCAATGACAATTTTCATCAAGTATCGGCTGTGACAACTCGAAAACTATAGGAAATCATTTCTAGTGCAAATTACCTTCGATTAAGAATTATTCAAGAGGTCTAATGAAGAAAACAGTATATCATAAAACGTTACTAACGTATATTTTCAATATTTTTTATATATTTTCTATTGTGAATTGAATGTGAAAAACATCTCTTTACGATACGTTACAAGCGAATTGTAAAGTGTTTTAATTCCCATGTTAACTGATTTAGGAGGAAGAGAATTTATTTTATTGATCAAGTGATTTAATTTTCAGAATGTGGAAGGTTACGAACCCCAAAAAACATATCAAAAGTGGTACTCTTCTACAAGAAAATAATCAATAGATACAGTTTGAGTAACTTACGTTCAATATTTGAGGTTTTTTTGGTTTGTATCTAACCCATGAAATTCAATGCCCTGTTTTAATATTGTACGTTTTGATAAAGATGGAGGTACAGTGTATATGGTCCCCTAAATGATTGTCAATAATCGAAATATAACGGTATTTAAAAAATAAACAATGAGGCACATGCTAGATAAACAAATTCTCGCCACTGTCACCAGGGGCTCAATTATTGAAATCGCAGGAAATTTTTCTCCAGAGAATTATTTCATACTTTCAAATTCTCTTGCGAAATATGAAACGTAGGAATAGTTATTCTTGGACGAGTTAGGAATGTGTTTCCAAAAGGAACTATATGTTATGGATATCGAGTATGATTTCGGTAGAATTTATATTTTAACCAATCACATTCTCAGAACACGACAGGTTTTATTGTTACCCCTGTAATTTATGAATTCCAATGTGGGGGTTTTTTTGTTAGAATTCTCGTACTGATACAAATTTTGAAATGACAAAGAGAAATTTTGTGAGCGATAAACAAAAAACTCTTTTGATAGATATTATTGAAAAAAAAGATAAAAGGCGGCAAATTTACTAATAAATTTACCAGAATGAATTCTGATATACAAACCGTCTATGCTCTTGCATAATAAACTGCCCTCTCCTGTTGGTCATATTATGGATAATGAACGTTCCTTCTTGCATTTTCCATTTTTCCGATTTTGTCAAAAATAATAAACGAAAACAATCGAATCTCAAGAAACAACGAGAACAAAGAATCGTGTTCAGCCAATAAATCTCACCAAGGAATTATATTTCTCCTAGTGAAAACTTGGAGAAAGTATTCCTAAAGTTTTGAAAGGAATCAACTCCTGAAATAAGTGTCAAGAATAGCAAAATCCAGTATTGGGAGAAAATGACGACATTTTCTCTAGAGAATATTTTCCTGCGAATTCAAGAATTGGGTCCCTGGTGTAGCAGTAGTCGGTAACTCTTAAGAAAATACTTATACGTTTTGTCGCAGCGTCCGACATCCATACAAGATATGTATTCACAAGTTATACATTCATTTTTCATGGATTCTATCCGCGACATTCGACAAAATACCAGCCTACGGTAAGTGTCTATATAATTAACAAATTTTTCACGTTGAATTTGACTTATTTATAAGTTACCTTCATTTATTTAAAGAGTATTTCAACATTCCGAGACGCGGGTTCGAGTGACAAGTCGAGGCACTTAAGAATTCCACCATTACCAACCCATCTCGGATATAAATTCGGCAGATGCTACCTGAAAAAATCGACCATTATATGTCGTTCTCTTATCAGATAACAGAAATCTGTATCGAGTAACACGAAAACGGAATGGACGATGATAATCGAGAAACATTAATTTGTTTGAGGGGAAATTTGTTGGCGGTCTTTCGAGAAAATGGCAAGAGGACAAACATTTCTGATATTAATTTTTTTTTTTTTTTTATTCCATTTTCATAGTTTAAAGTTTCCGAGATATAAAAGAAATATTTTCCACAATAGTATATTGTGTATCTAGTACTAAAAGCAATACATTCCCGGACGACAATGTAAATTGTTGGCCGAGGACAACAAGCATTGAAGTCTGGGAATGTGCTTTTACTACGAGGTACACATACTATTTTTTCTGAAATCACAATGAACATTATCATAAATTAAGGAATTTTTATAAATGCATAACAATTTTTCATTGCCATCTTATTGCCTATGAAATAGTTTCCTTGATAATCACTGTTTGTTTAGTGACAAAAGTCAGAGATTCACTACTTATTTTGGTTTAATACCTACTTATCGCTAAAAAAATATTTAAAAATGTTTAAAATTGACAGTGATTATGATGACCAGGTGTGCGGGACACCACCAGAGTTAGTAAATGCTGCTGAAAATGTCATCTTAAATTTATTGCCAAATAAATCCAAGGCAAAATATGAATACGCTTACAGACGTTTCAGGATTATTGCCAAGAAAAAAAGACGATCTCCCGATCTGAAAATGTTATGATTGCATACTTTTCCGATTTATCTACGTCAAATTACTCCATGCTGAGAGCTACACTTAGTACAAAAGAAGATATTGATATTACAAAATATTTGAAATTACGTGCTTTCCTGAAACGTCAAAGTGACAACTATAAACCAAAGAAGTCAAAAGTTTTGTCAGTTGAACAAATTGAAACGTTTATTACTCAAGCACCAGATTATATTTACTTAATAATGAGGTACGTTTAGAATGTAAGAATTTCAAAATTACATAGATATTTATGCAGTGTTTACTTTTTAGGTTGCCTTATAATTTGGTGTTGCCGGTGCATGTCGCCGTGATGAACTATATCAATTGAATTTGAATGACATAGAAGACTTTGGATCTAGTTTTTTACTAAGGATTTACTTAAAACTTATTGAAATTTTATTGAAATATATATATGAAATAAGTTAAAAAATTGTAAAGATAGATTGAAAAATCAATATGATGAAAGAGTAATTTAAAATGGGATTTTTTCTTGTGAAGTATTTATGAGAGAAATATTTTGTAAATTTAAGGAACATAATTGACAAATTCAGTGTTTTAATATTCTGTTGAGGTATGGTGGATTTTGTCCATACCACTGAAAACTGATTCAAGCAAAGACGATTTTTTTCGGACAACCTTGTAAAACATAGGCCTCTGAAGGCTGAATATAAAACAATTATGCTTCAGTAGCAAGAGAGAAAAATTATTTGGAATGAAATCGTGTGAGCCACCTGCTACTTACTGCAATAAAAGTTTTTCAAAATCTCCATAGGAACCATGACAAGTACACAAAGACCGGACACCCAACATGTCTTCCACAGATTCTGAGAATTCTAAATAAAGACAGGTAGAAAAGCGAAAGAATCTCATTAGTCCTTTAATTTAATTAACATAAAGTGTATGGAGGTAAGCGAACGGCATTATGGTGTAATAAATTGAAATGAAATTATCACCTCGTTGAGAGCCACCGAAAATTCAAAATTGTAAATTCTTCATTTTTCCCGTATAGGCATCTTTAAACTTTGGTAGTTTCTCATCAATATAAAGTGATATTTAAAGCCCGTACCTTGTTAATGTTTCAACATAACATTAAACACCGTAAGACGTCGCATATACCACATTATGTACGCCTACTATCATTGCTTGTTGGTTTTTGAATGTGGCTACGGTCCCAAGAGGTCGTCATCATACGGGGGATTGTAACGTTGAAAGATCTATTCATCAGAAAATCAGCATGGTTCATTATTTATTGCTCAAGCGTTCTATTCGAAACTTACTAAATCTGTAGAACTTACTGTGAGGCGTCACTGGGTGCGCACCATATGTTTTGTAAACAGGTGTCTGAAAATCGAACTGAAAGTAAATCTACCTAGTGACGAAATTGTTAAAAATGAGTGCGTATGGGTTTTAGAAACATTTCATTTCCTTGTTATCTTGACTGATAACTTGCATATGTAGTTTTAATATTCATTCTGAACTAAAACCACCAATATACATTGTGTCCTATTAAGTCGGCACTATATGGCGGCTACTGGTAAAACGAGATAATGTAGCTCGTGCAAAACAGTGTGAAAGGTGAAAAAGGGTTGCACTAAGTGGACTAAAATGTGCAAAGTGTGATACTGTTAATCACAACAGTTCTGTTAGAAATAGGAAAAACGTAATTACAACTGGAAACAATGAAATAATTTGTTGTGCAAGTGAGCAAATAGCGTCAGATGGAAATATGGACTTATATGATGCGATGGACGAAAACCAAAATATATATTGATAAAGGAACTTTATGACAAAATTGATCTCCTTAGACAACAAATAGAACTGATAAATGAAACAAAAACCTTAAAATCATCAAACCTGCCAATGATCAAGGACAATAAAAAAACGTCGAAGGGTCAACAACAAAAACTGCAGATTTGTGCCCAACAGAAAAACAGGTTATTCCGAAACCTGATCTAAAAGAAGGGAATTCCCAAACAGCAGTAAAAACAGTCTCAGCTGGTTCATTAGAAACACAGACGAAACTGACTATGAATAAATATATACACATACAGGATGAAGCTCTTTGTTCAAAAGAAACGAAACCTACGTCTCCTCAAATTGACTGGACGTTGGTAGATCACAAGAAAAATATAAATAAACAAAGAACCAATCACGTCAGTACTAGGACCATTGGAAAAAATGGCCAGTTTTTGAAAGGTTTCCAAACGAATGGTTCATGTTTGGGACACCCAACACGGTGAAGAAACACTTTTCCTGAGGTATATTGTGAAGCCCTCGTCCTCAGGTGTCTACGAACCTTGCATTGCTGATCCTAGAGGACAATACTGGACACTACAAGAAAAAGTAAATAATACCAATCCGGTTACTAAAAAGGATCGTGACTGATAGAGATCTGGAGAAGTTCATATAATCATTTGACAAAATTAGTTGGTAAAGATATTTTGATGATAATCGCGATTTAACGACATGGAAATTGGTTAGTCGATACATCAAAAATATAGTGGATGATTGTTTTCCAGAAGAAATTTCATTCAGTAACCGCCCACCTGTAAAATGATTTGTAAGAACTAATCAAAAGGGAATATCCTATCTTCATTAAAATTGTATGCGATGTCGATATGGATCCCCAAAGTGGTCTCTTAAAAAACCTGAAGAAAGATTACAATAAATCAGTTGTTATAACTAAGAAAAACGGCTTATGACTCATTTCTCCAAATTCGAAAAAAATATGACTTGATGAATGAATTTTCATTCATATTTTTCAATGCATTCAAAATTGCAAAAGTTGTACCTCTCAAAAAAAATGTTGGGGGGGGTTGATAACTATCAGCCGATACCCTATCATTGTTTTTTAGAAAAGTAATTAGTATTACTGAGAATAAAATTTTGGGATTATTTTGGGAGGTTTAAACGTTTTTCCTCCACCAATTTGGTTTTCGCATTATGGGTCTACAACAAAAGCACTCCTTGGAGATCTTGGAAAACATAGTCTGGGATTTGGAAGGGCATGAACTTTCATTATTAACCATTAGGGCCTTTAAAAAAGGCCTACATTGTGTTTTTCCATGAAATCTTTAAAAAAATTTTATTTATGGCAAAGAGGCCACCATTGAAGTTATTTAAATCCTATTTAGAGGGTAGACAACAATTATCCACCTTTCAAACAACTCCAAATCTGAATTTTGAAAAACATTCAGCGCGGTTGTCCCCTAAGGATCGGTTCTGGGGACACTGTTTTTTTCATCATATACATAAATGTTTTTGTTATCATATGATGAAAAAGGGGTGTCAAATTTACTTTTGCAGATGATACGTCCTTCATCGGTTCTAATCCAATATTTCCCTTCTACTAGAACCCCAGGAAACCAAAACCAAGAAGCTGAAACTGGGTTCTCAGCAAATAATCTCCAATTGAACAGGGGAAAAACACAAAATCTAATAATTTCCGGTGATAACCAAATCACGGTAGGTAACCACTGAAAATTGCTTTGGGTTGTTCTAGATGATTGTTTGAATTGGACACACCATGTAGATCTACTTAGTACCAGGCTGTCCAGCATTTTATTTCTACTTAGGCAACTTAGCCATTTTTTGAACCCAAATAAGTTGAAAAACATATATTTCGGCTTTTTCCCTCTGTGATCAGCTATGGTACGGTTTTATGGGGTGATTCAGTTATCTCTGTGAAAATATTCAAATTGCAAAAACAAGCAATAAGAATACTGGCTGGAGTGGGATATAATGAACACTGCCAACCACTATTTAAGAGAGTAAGGATTTCTCCACTTCCCTAAATACATATTCTCCAAAATTTGACAGAAGTTCATTCTAGGAGGCACAGTACTCCAAAAGATTCTAGCCTGCATCATCACAACACACGCTCTGCTACTGCTGATGATTTAATTGTGCCACGTTACAGATTGGTGAAATAATAAAAAAAATCATTGAATAGGAAACTTTATAATAAACTACCTTGCCAAATTATATCCATGAATGAAAATTTCATTAAAACTAATGTAAAAAAATACTATTTGACCATTGTTTCTATTCCCTCATGGAATATAATCAAAATTTAAATTTGTGACATATTATGTACTTCATCATTTTATTCAATACTTTTTTTTTTGTCCTAACATTTTTGTATTTTAAATGATTGTTATACATATTTTTATTGTATATTTGTTGTATGTTCTATATATTGAATTATTTAAACAATATTGTGTGTGTGTATCACATAGTCAATAAACTTTCTATCTATCTATGGATAACTTTTTTATTATTTGTTTTATGAAAAAAAGTTAATTGTGATAAAAAGTTTTGCATGGCCTAAAACCCGGAATGAAATAATCAGATAACAATTTTTTGCATTTGTATACGAGGTTTGTTGAAACATGTAAATGTAAATGTAAAATGTAAAGTACCTTTATTTCTTACAATATCGACGATATTTATGAAGAAAAGTTTACCCTAATTGAAAACTACGGTTAGTTATCCAATATTATCTACTTGCCATGAAAAACCTATCTTATCATTTTTTGCTAAAAATAAATTTAATTTTGCAAATCAAAACATTTATTGTATTGATAAACATGATGATCTTTCGGTTTATTGGTAAGTTATCTAACAAATTGCTATTGCATTAAAATAATTAATGCATGCGTATCATAATAATTTATTTTACAAATGAAAAGTTAAACAGAAGATAACAAGTAAACTAATAAAAACTTTAAAAAAAAATTAAACCGACGAAATAATCAACTGAAAAGCAAAAAATAAAATAAACCTTCTTAGTCTCCTAAACTAATGTGAGTAACTGATTTTGAGTCGGCGCCAAACAAACAATTATCGAAGATCATTATATTACTTTGAAAGAAGTAATCAAAATGCACCCGTGCATCTCGCTGTCATCATTTTACGCATTACCTAATTCAATTGCTAGTTTGATTGGCGCCGACTCAAATTCAGTTACTCACATTAGTTTATGAGCTCAATTATCATCTAGACTAAAAGGTTTATTTTTTTTTTTTTCAGTTGATTTTCGTTTAATTTTGTTAAAAGTTTTATTTTCAATTTTGTTGCTGAAATCTACTAATTACTACCTACTTAATTTTTGATTACTTCCAAAATACTTCCTTACCTAGCGTACTTCAACTAATAACTATCAAATAATATGATTTTCTATTCTAACTATTTATTTTTCTATAATATAAATTAATTTTGAAAGTTCTGGTTGGTTGATTTCATCACTTTGTATATAATTCCACCATTTCATAGAATGTAATCATTTTGACGGATGTAGGAGGGTCTGTCAATGTCAACTACATATGTGTGCCAAAGTTCACAAGTGAAAAATCAATCATCCCCTATTTTTCTACCCATGGGGTGGATCATTCCATTCCGAATTGGAATATGATCAACTATGAGGTATACCCTTTCTAAAAAGAATCATCCAAATCGGAAAACCCACTACTCTGCCTGATAGAATCGGTTAACAGACCAAAATTCAGAGGGTGAACGATCAATATCCCTCATTTTGCTACCATAAGGGATGGATTTTGTTGTTTAAATTGAAATGGGACCAACTTCGAGGTACACCCTATCCAATGAAAAAAGAATTATCAGAATCGAACCGCTCTGTGAAGAGTTGTGCGTGATCATACATAAAAAAATAAAATAAAAAAATATACGCGTCGAATAGAGAACCTCCTCCTTTTTGGTTTCGTCGGTTAGAAAGTAACATTTATAACATTTATAAATTCTAACTAGCGTTTTGATGTTTGCTTTCAAAAATTCATTTGTTTTTTCAGTGCATCCTAGATTAAATGTCAACGTGTAGACAAATTGATATTACACAGAATTTGTCAGTGCATCCTAGATTAAATGTTGATCTGTAGACATAAATTATCAATGCTAATACAGAGAAGAGTTAGTAAAAATAACAAAATCTGTTTTTTCATAGTCGATTGATAATATTGGATATCTAACCGTAGTTTTCAATTAGGATCAAGTTTTCTCTATAAAGATTGCCGATATGGTGAAAAATAAAGGTACTTCACTCTTGAGCAAAATTTACATTTTTCGACAAACCTTTATATCTGATTATTTAATTTTGGGTTATAGGCCATGCAGAACTTTTTATCAGGAATAACTTTTTTTTTATAACACAAATAATAAAAAAGTTTTCCACATGTTGCCGACTTAATTGGACACACCTTCAATGGTTGTCTGGTGTCCGTCGTAACACCACCTCTGGTGTCGATTGTAACATGTAAAGTAGAACCAGAAATCTAAGAAGGTCGTAAATCAATATTAGCCGACGACCCTCATTATTACCTATTGTTCGAAATAAGCTATAAAAGTATGTGTCCCTTGAAAGATTCCCTGGTCCGGACTAAAATATCTCATGAAATAGTTTGGCATTTCAATAATAGTGGGCTCTCCATTATTTTTGGCTTTTGTTGACAGTTTTGTACTTAAATTTATTTGATAATAAAAAATCTCGTGAGGTTGATTTAGAACCCTTGGTAAGGATATGTTCAAATCTGTGTAAATAATAAAATTTACTTACTGGCCACCAGACTTCCAGTACTAATGGGCTATTAACGAGATTCTAGCGATAATGGTCTATTCACGGTTACAAAATAAATTACCTACCAGATTTGGGAAACAAGACTGTTTTGCGAACTGAGCGCTTTCCAAATTCAGCAATAAAATGGGGAAAGTTAAACAACATTTAGTCATTACCTACCTAATATTCCGTTGTGTCAGTTGTGTCTATTTTGAAGTGTCTATTCGAAGGAATGGAGATTTTAATATTTATTGGCAATAAACGAATTTAGAGAATATGGTAGAACAGTAGTGTATATGGATGAAACTTGGTTCGATACACACGATATTCCAAACAAAAGTTGGGTAGCCTAACTAATGCGCCGTCTAATAAAGGAAAATGCATTACGATAATTCACGCAGGAACCGAAAATGGTTTTATACCAAATGCGTTGTCTTTATCGGCAAAGAATATTAGGACTCTTTAGTCGATTATCATGATGATACTATAGCCGAATTATTTGAAGACTGGTTCCAAAATAAAATCATACCAAATATTCCACCCAACAGTATTATCGTCAGTCGAAGACTAGATGAAGCACCATGTTCAAATGACACCAAAGCCACTATACAAGAAAATATATTGAATTATGATATGTACTATGAGGAAAAGTACACAAAAAAACAATTACAACTAGAAGTTTTACGCAGTTATTCAATAAAAAAGAAATATTTTTGTGATTCATTGGCTGAAGGCTTGGGACATGCGGTGCTGAGACTTCCTCCTTATCACTGTATGTTTAACCCAATTGAACATATATGGCATCAGCTTAAGTCAGCAGTTCGAAGAAATGATACTTCTCCAACCTTAAGTTCAACTGTGGTAGCTCTTATTCAAACAGAAACTGCAAACATTCCTGATAGCAGCTGGGCCAAGTGTGTTTCCCATATTAAAAAGGTGGAAAAGTCATATATGGATATAGAAAAAATTCCCAAAGAAAAGTTTATTATCAATTTGGATGAGACAGTGAAAGTGAAACTGATCTTCGTGAGTAATTTTGTTTATAAATACCTTTTATCTTTTTTTTTTTTATATAATATAATTATATATATGAGAAACTGAACTTTTTATAAAGTATAAGTTTGACATTTTACATTAATTAGGTATATCATATATTATTTTTTTAATAATTATCTCAACCCAATATCATTATACCTACCCACAAAATTTAATGACTAGGTACAACTCTGCGTAGAATCCACCGCCTGCTGATAACTAGAGTGGTTGGTGATTCACGACCTTCTTAGATTTCTGGTTCTACTTTAACAATTGACAATTGTTCACATCCTTTTCTTATAAAATCATTTTATTTTCAGTTTGAAGGAAATGGTTGAGCCTAGACCAAGAAAAACCAATATATGATTGATACCTAAAGAGGTTTATAACGAAGCGACAAGAAAAGTTAGAGAACCAATATGTTAATAAAGTAGCTAGAGAATATGGTATTTTTCATTTTTTATTAAATCGTAACTTTGAACGCTTTGCGTAAGAACATAAAAGCTAAGGTAGGGTACAATCCTCATAATAGAGTATTCAGTACTGAGCAGAAGACACAGCTTGCAAAATATTGTGAAAATGCTGTAGATTTATATTACTGTCTTGCAACAAAAGATCTTCGTAAATTGACCTACAAATTTGCAACTGCCAAGGAGCTTAAATATCCTCAAAAATGAAATGAAACGAAGATTGGCCATAGCCTCTCTAAGAAGAAACTCTCATTTAACTCTTCGTACCCACCAAGCAACGAGTCTTGCACTAGCCATGAGTTTCAATAGAGAAAATGTCTCCATCTTCCATAATAAATTGTCTACTGTTTTGGAAAAGCACTGTTCTAAACCCCACAATATTTACAACATTGGTGAGACCGGCATGTCCATGGTTCAAAAGCCAACCAAGGTGATCGCTAAGAAGGGAACAAAACAATTAGAATCAATAATATCACAAGAACAAGGAAAACTTGTCACTGTATGTGTGGCTATCAACGCAGTTGGTAATAATGTTCCATTTATGTTTATATTTCCCCGTATACCATTATAACGACTGTTTTGTATAGGATGTATAGGTCATGGAAATCGAATTTCTTGGTTTTATGAAACATTATGGAATATTTGTAGAATCTAGCGAAGCTAACAAAGTGCTTGTGTTCTTAGACAGTAATGGTTTCCATTTCATTGATTGACCACTATAGAGCAAATTTCATTGCTTGCTGTAATTTCCCGCGGACACATTCCACCGGCTTCAAATCCCCTATCGAGGAGATGTATGGTCCATTTAAAAAATATTAAAATAATTATGCAGATCAATGGATGAAAAACAACCCAAGGAAGCGAATGAACATCTATGATTTACCCTCAATTGGAAGAGCTACTACACCAAACAATATTTTTACTGGCTTTCCCTACACTAGTATATGGTCTTTTATCTAGAGAATTTTATAGATTGTCATTTTGTTCCATCAACTGTAACAGAGAGGCCTCTGGAAAACGAAAATTCAGTCGCTGGAAATAGTATTCGTCTATCAACTGCAAATAACAGGCTTTTTTTAAACGAAAATACAGGCATTCAATCAGAGCATCTAGTTGACGTGGACTATGTTACAATTGACAGCAACCATGTTAGAATTGACACGTTAGGTGTCACACATTTTTCTCGAAATTTGGCACAAACTCCCGATGAATGTCTCAGATAGTTTCGAAGAAGGGCCAAATTAGTAGTGGTATCAAAAAGACGGATGTTGATTTTTTTTTCAAATCAATCTTTCATTTCCATACTAATATCGGCTATTGATAGAGCTTCATGAGCTCCACAATTTTATTCAAAAAGTTTATTCTAAGATGTACACACAAATAAAAATTCGCAGTAAATTCATGAGAATTACTAATTTTTGTTTACCAGGTATGCTCCTTTCATTTGAGATTCATTCGCTCCTGTCAATCAGATACTATTTAAGTTTTTTCCACTTCTGGAATTCATTCTTCAAATGGTTTAAAAGAGATTCCCGTTTATAAAATTTGTGAATTTTAATTTTTTATTTTTTTTATTACCTAACAATTTGAGGAATGAAAGAATTATAAAACCAAACAGAACTATAAAAAATTGTTTTGTTGTTTCGATTGTTTCATTTTAAAACACTGAAAGTATATATATATATATATATATATATATATATATATATATATATATATATATATATATATATATATATATAAATGTTCTAATTTTTCACTTCAATCGTTCAAAAACAAATTGAAATTATCAAAAGTGTATTTATATGAATTTGACCATTGATAGAATTTATCATTTTTAAAAAGTTGAAAAAAATTATATTTTATTCTGAATTAATATTAAGGAACAACTTTTTCAAACATTATTACTAGTGCGGTTTCAAATTCTGAACAGAAATAATCGTTAATTTTTTTATTCATTCATTCAATAAAAAAATTGTTATAAACAAATTAATATTAGTACTATATTTTTTAGATCCTAAAAAAAACCATCATGTTTTTTTGGGGATTGGTTCTTCTATTATATAGTACCTGGGCGATATAGGTCTTTCCTGAAAAAACGTGATTTTACCCAAAAGAACATTTTTTTATAACCTAACCCAACCTACCGCTATTCCAGACGTCGTAGTTGAATCTGGTGGACTCGCCAGTTCTACCGGACGTCGTAGTTGAATCTGGTGGATTTACCTAACCTACTATGATTTTTTTAAATGTAAAATCGCATTTTTTAGGAAAGATACCTATTGTAACGAACCTAGGCCGGACCTGTCGCCTCACATGTTGCCATCGACAGCGATGAGATCATCCCCGGAGATATTCGAGAACCATCCAGTCGCTTTTCCGCGGAGAGCAACGGTCGATATTGGAAACGATTGGAACATGCTGGATCGCCAACTGCCGGAATTCGAAAGATCGGGAATTCTGTGACGGAGATAAATAGACAGCCCTCAAGTCTCACGGACAGTCTGAACGAGCCCATACCATCGAGCTATACAGTGGCGTAGTAATATAAATTAAGTTGTAGATTAAGTGTTAAATAAATTAGTTAAACCAAGTTAAGTTTATTTACAATTGGTGTCGGAAGTGAGATTTTGAAAATAAACAAGTGATCGTGGAGTGGATAGTCAGAAAAATAAATTGATAGACCTTTTTGTACGCCCAAAATAGACAGTGGCCCGGTTTTCGCGAAGTGGACAATTGTGCGTGGGAATATAAACTGATACACTCTTCGCGTGAAACAGACAATAGACTGGTGGCCCGTGGAAAAGATTTCGCGAAGTGAATTTTTAACAAACTGATAAACTTTTCGTGTAAAACAGACTGATACCTCGTCAAAGACAAAATGTGTTCAAGAAAAGTGCGCCTTGCGGATTTGAAGGTAGCGGAATTGAAACAGGAATTGGAGGAAAGGGAACTGGAAACAACAGGTAAAAGCAAGTAATCCAGGAAAGACTTGCAGAAGGACTTATAC